>CM071931.1:15042316-15545751 GCA_016081115.2 Rehmannia glutinosa | reverse complement strand
ATTCAACCAAGACGGTGTGACTTGAGGATGCCACATAATTAGGTGGGGGGGGATGTAATGGAGTCGCCAAGTTGAACCCAATTTCTCTATAAAATTGCCAAGAGGTTAACCCTACCACTTGTTGGCCTACTACTTAGGCCTATTTGTATATGGAACTCTCTAGAATCTTGTAGGAGTTTTTGGAAAAGATTGTAGGATGATTCTAAAAAGCTCATTTGTAAATATCTTAGATTATTTTCTAGGAATATTTCATGGAGAAGTCTAAAGACTTACTCCCGACCATTGGATCAAATGAATCACCTCCATTAAGGAGGTGGAGTAGTATAATAAGGTGTAGAGCCTCATTTGTAAACCATCAAACAATTATAAGCAAGTTTGAGTGAATTTACATAAGTTGTTATCTTCCAAGCTTTCTTGTGTGCTCTTTACTTAGCCATCTTCTATACTTCTTCACACACAAGCACTTGAGAGAGATGTTGACTTAGTACCATAAGAAGGGGAGAAGCGCTAAGGCATTAACATGTAAATACAATAAGACGTAGAGTGAGAAATGCTCATGCGCTTCAAAAGAACAAAGATATAATATGATAATCTTGGTGAAGTCACTAAAGTTAATGGTTTAACATCAAAGGTCGATGCGACTTGTCTCTCTACTTTTATAAAGGATAGATATAACTTGGAAAAATTGTTCAACAATTCACATATTCTAGAAAAATGAATGTATGTCTTCCGACACACAGGAACAATGCGACTCTTGGAAAGTATCCATGGCTTTGAAGACACCCCAAAAACAACATATATGACCACAAGTTTGCAAAACATGGGAAGAAATATGCCAAAAGAAATGAGTAGTTCAATGGAGAACAAAAAAAATAATGCCTTTTATTTAATAGAAAAAAATAGCATATAAATTATATTCTCTAATACCTAACACAACATGTTTTTGTACATGATATCCATGCAAAATCAAGAAAGAGAGATTATAAAAGGGTTACTCATTGACGATATGAAACATTGACATAAATCACTCATAACATGTATATTAAAACTCAATCCAAAAATTAATCAATTAAAATTGACATTTTCCCAAAATGATTTATTTTCCATAAAAATACTGTAAGAATGGTATTAATTCATCTCCTTCTTTCTTTTCACTTTCTTATAAGGTTTTGATTGATCAAAATCATCCGAACAAAATATACTTGTTAAGTGTTTTGGTGAGAACACACTTGGTTGATTAGACTAAGTGTTGAAAAGTTTGGTGCTCTTCAATATATTGTTGATATAAGAAGAGTTTGGTGTTCTTCTAGTTGAGTTGTAATTGTTTGGTATCGATTAATAAAATTTTCTTTCAAAATCATTGGACATATCGGGTGGTAAATGGATTGCTTCAGGTGAGTGGAACTACTATAAATCATTTTTACTATATATATATTGCCTCAACATTCATTGTTATATTTTCATCGTATATCCAATAGCACTCTCAATACTATTTTCTAGCAGAGAAAAAATAAATATAAAAAATGAAACCATATGCAAACGCAACCTTAAGATTTAACAACATTGAATTTGTTCTTTAAAAAATCGGCTAATTATTCGCCATGTGTTAATCTTGAACATTTGGGAAGAAAAATAAAAATAAATGAGTAGGTATCTTGTGAGATTGTCATACGGATCAAAATTTGTGAGATGGAGCCCCAACTTAAATTATACCCGACCCAACCTTGAATACACATTATTCTTTTTTATCATTTAGGTTTTTTTTTCTAACCATGCCTCCGCCGCCACTTTTTAGATCTCAAACAATCATCCATGGAGTTTCAGGCATTCTCCGGCGAGAAAGATCTCGAAAACCAAGAGCACCAAAAATGAAGAAAAGAGTAAGATTAATTCATTTCGTGAATCATTGCAAGTGAAATCATGAGTTCCTCTATCCAATAGCAAACAAATGATGCCAAAACATAATAATGCATACTCAACCCACTCGATCGAGGCATAAATATTGTTATTTTCATTATCCATGTGACCATTAGAGCTAAAATACTTGCAAGACCATCATGTGATAAAACCGTTGCTCTCGAATTCCGACCTTCGCCATAGATTTTTCAGTTCTTTTCATTTGAAGATGAAGAAAATCGCTTTAGGTTCTTCATGACATAGGGTTTCACGTTTTTGAATTTAAGTTAATATGCTATTGTGTATTATTTTTTAGAAACATATAATTGTGAGTAAAAGTGATCTTTTATTAATAACAAGTGATACTTTTCAACAAGGTTGCATTTAACTTAGCAAATAAATAGTCGATTTTGTTACTTTGAAAAACATATATTTTCTAGAATAAAAATAACACGTTTTTAATAGAAAATGGTACTTTTCGAACCTAAAGTGATACTATATTAAGGGAATTACTAATGTAATTTTTGTTACATTGAAAACATATACGTTTTAGAGTAAAAATGATATTTTTTAATTAAAAGTGATATTTTGAACAAAATTGTATATAACTTTGCAAGTAAGTAATAGGTTTTGTTACTTTGAAAACATATAATTTTCAAAGTAAAAGTAATACATTTTAATAAAAATGATACTTTTATATTAAAAAGTGATACTTAAACAAGGTTGTATATAACTTTTGCGGATAAATAATATTAGTTTTATTATTTTGAAAACATATACTTCGAGAATAAAAAGTGATACATTTTGAGTCTAAAGTGATACTTTGTCACCGCCTAATATTACAAAACTGTCACCATCCCAAAAAATACTTTGAAAACATATACTTTTCGAGAAAAACTAATACTTTTAATTATCATCAAACCCGTTTGTTAGCCTAATATTTACAAAAATGCCACCAGACTTTTGGGCTAGGTCACGGGTTTTGGGCAATCCGAATGCGACCCATTAAGTTCCACAAGTAATACTTTTCACTTAAACATATAATATTTTTCACTTAAAAATGTAATACTTTTCGAGTTCAACATTTAATACTTTTAAATTCAAATTGTGATACTTTTCAATGGGTTTTCAAACTACTTTTTGGTTTTCTTCTTTTTCTTTTCCTTTTCTTCCCTTCGTCTTCTCCTTCTTTTCCCTTTGTTTTCTTCTTCTTTTCTCTGTCTTCCTTCTTCTTTTCTCTTCATATTTATGGCACAATCAAAGATTCAAGAGAGAAAATATTTCAGTTCTGAAATTTAAAACTCCATTAATGGAGATTCAAAGAACCTTACACTATGTCACTGAGAGAGAGAAAAACAAAGATGGAAAATATATGGAGAGAGAGAGAGAGAGAGAGAGAGAGAGATCATGTATGTTAATAAGAGAGAAAGAGAGAGATAAAAATGTGTGGAGATACGAGAGAGAGATAGTGTGTTGACAGGAAAGAGATCTTGTAGAGAGAGATGTCGTAGAAGAGAGAAGAAAATCTAGTTGAGAAAAAAAAAAAAAAAGAAAAAAAAATAGTGGGTCGGGTCGTGGATACAATCCTTCTCACAAAAAAGAATCCGTAGGACGGTCCCATATAAGTCTTGTCAAAATAAATGGATAAATATAAACAAATGTATAAATATAATAGAATTTCCCTTTTGGACCAAGTTCTCATCAATTTTTAACATAAAATTGTTTTACTAGAATAGATGCATCAATCAACAAATATTCCTACAATTGTATTTGTTTTGTAGTTTTTAAACAAAAACAAATAAAATATGCCAATGTTTTGTGCTATATAAATACATCTCCTTCCGGTTTCCATACACGAAGGAGCCGATCATAAAACGAGCAAGTAGCAATTGCTGAACTCTTCCTTCTTCCACCCACAATCACATCTCCTCTTTGCCAATCTGCTCCATATGCAAGTGAACCGTGTTTTTCATATGTTTCAACCACATCGGCTTGATCACCTTCAAATTTAACAATTGCAAATCCATTGTGCATACAAGCTGTCAAAACAAGTCCTTGTATAGATGGATGGTGTTTAATTCTCCAAACTCCTCCACCTAGACATATCGAAGATTCATTTACAGGCTTTGAAGTTGATCTAACATCCCATACCCTTAGGCATTCATCATAACTACCAGTGAGCAGAGTATTGGGATCAAAAGGGCTTTTCGCGATACAGCAAATTCCCATTTTGTGAACTTTTGTATTCTGGAAAACCAGGTTAGAAGGGCCGTCACGCAAATCCCAACAACAAAATTTGCAGTCGTCTGATCCTGTGTACACTAGCATTGGCTGTTGGATATCGAACGAAGCAGCCCAGACCTCAAAGTCGTGTGCTTTCCATTCTTGTAAAATGTTTAGTTGGGATTCGTGGGAGGTGAGATTATGGAAACTGATCCATCAGAAAGACCCACTGCCAGAGATGTAGCAGACGAATTCCAATCGATGCACAAGCACATGGAAGAACTTATATGTTTTCCACAAACTTTGTTTAGGCAATTCCCTGCAGGAGATATCATCATTGTACGGTTTGTTAAGAAAACCCATGATCTTGGTCGAAAAAATACACCATAATCAACACAACAGCTTTAATTACATATCATTACAGGGCAACTGGAACTCCATTTCTCATAGCCTTGCTCCATCCATTCTTGCACAGCTAAGAAACAACTAACATTATGTAAATAATGTGCCTTGTTGCCCACAAGTTCTAAATGTGTGTACTGTCTTTTCTAGATCCCCTTAGAATGCAGCTGTCATTTGTTACTTGATGCAAAGAAGTATCATGAATATCAAAACTAGTTAAAAAAACCAACTGAAATAGATACTGCTCTTTGTTGGACAACTATAGAGCTGGTTTCTTGGAATTTCTTCCATATTATACCAGTTTTCCTTTAATGTACTATTCAAATCAGATATAATTATGTACCTATTCCCAGCCTTGACATTAAAACCACAAACAACTTAGTTGAGGATTGTTCTTAGAATCGACACTTTCGGTCAGGTAACAATTGTACTTTTTCAATGACATCAAGGAAATTTTGGTAGGGCCCTTTAATCTAAAATGTAAAAATCGGGTTGGATTAAGCTGCATTAGACATAGGGGTGGAAACAGAGTAGGCAAGAGGCATGTTTGACAAGACTCAAAACCTATCCCGCCCCATTTTAGCTTAGCCCCTCCTGCGCAGCCCAGACCCCAACCCAGCAATTCCAACCACTGACCCACTAGTTGAATAAACTGTTATTCCTCAAGAACTATTCTGTTGCACACAGGTTCTTAACACCCAGCATTTCAACAGAAATTTATGACATCTGCGACATTTTCCCAATCTCTGGACCTAGTAGGTCGAAGAAAATAAAACTCATTACCCGTTCCCAAACTGCCTTAAGTATTCAGCTTGAAAATATGGTGCACCTTTACAATAAGCATTTTGTGTTTACTAAAATGCTCCAAAAGGCAAATGCATGAATATAGGCATTTACATCCCTAAGACTGGAACTTGAGAGTATAGATTAGAATTAACGGTATAACATGTATAAGATAAGCCTAAATAAACAATCAATTGGGCCAAATAATCAAGTCATGGACAAGTATATGCATAGAAAGTGATGACTCATGAGTGCTTGCATTTACAGAATATATAGATAAAACATACTCAAATCAACAAAGCAAAAGAATCAATATGTAAAAGTTTTGGTCAGATACAGAGGTTCTTGGGGAGTAAAAGGCACAAGAACAAAAAGTGGATGGGCATAACCCACTATCTATAAAATGTTTTTCTGAGGCATTCGTAAACCACCCAGCTAGGGGTGACCTATGAGGTGCTCACAGCTCGGCCCAAGAATGCCTTTTTAACACCTGATAGTAGGATGGTAATCACACTCTCATAAAACCGCCGGCAGATGAAATCATACAAAGCAAAAATGAAACTACAACTTACCACGCATTTCTGAATCATCTGAATCAGAACATTGCAGGCTATAAATCTTAACACAACCATCAGCATCAGCTTGAGCAAGCAATGGGCGGGCCGGATTCTGCAAGAGCTCCGGGCTCCACTTTATATCAAAAATTCCTGCTGTTTCTACTTTCTGAATCAATTCAAGCCGGCCACCATCAGCATCAACATCAAAGAGTGTTATGCAACCTGATCGACTTGGACAATCGCCCTCTTGAAGCACGTAAGTGGAGGCCGCAAGCACGTTATAGAACGAATCGTGGGGACAAAACTCCACGGCATCCGCATTCCCATCTAAGATGCAATGCCCCACGTCCATTTATATGCCTGACTGAACAAGAATGAAGCAATTATAGCATCCAAGATTAACAAAACCATACAAGTTCCACCACTCGGACATTTCATCAAACAGGTGCTCTAACTTTAGTGTAAACAAACTCAAGGAGAGAAGATAATTGGTCTTTCAGTGTAAGCTTCTTAGTTCCCAATTTTTGTGTGAATTACAGCATAAAGAAGGTAAATTTATGAAAGTGAAGGTAAATTTATGAAAGTGAAGAAGCCAATACTTACCGTTAAACTACTCTTCACAAAGTACAATAGTATTTTTTTTTTTTTAGGTTAAGAAGTTTGAATTAATGGCGGATAGAACTTCAATGAATAAGGATTATGGCCAGCTGGCATAGATGGATCAATGATGGATCTCAAATTTACCAAAAAACCCACTGTCACACTCGATAAAATCATCGAAGAATTCACGAAATTGCAGTACGATTTCGGGATTTACCACAGGAATAATAAGGGAAGAAGTATTGTACAAGAGGTCAAGGATTGCGGTAAGCTTAAAGACGAGATCTACAATGAAATGTTTCACGACGCTAGAAAACGCAGCATCGGTGGCCAAACTGATGTTTTGATATTCGAGGCATCCAAGAAACGCGCTTTTGTTTATCAGGTTGATGGTGCCGACGATTTTGATGAGTATTGGCTGATGTTTGATGAATCTGATTGCTATCCAGTACTGGATCCCAGCCCTAGTCCTCGTGTGAAGTCCGAAAGTCGCGTTTCTAAAGGTGGACATTTTAATTGCTCAAAAAAAAAAAAAAAAAAAAAAAGGTGGACATTTTAACAGGGATGAAAAAAGTTGGCAACTTTTTTTGAGGTCAATGTTTTAAGGGTCAAGGTTTTCAAGGGTTGGCTTCTCTAGTAATTAATTATTATTTAGTGCTCAATCTATGTTTTTATTATTTGTTTTTAATTAAAAAATATGAATATTGGATTCAAAAATAACCCGACGTTGGAGAGAGATTGATTTTGACTCTTATTTATAGTCATTGCATACGATCTGATACAATAAGCGGGAATGCTGTCTTCTCAAACTTGAATGGAATTACGGCGAGGTCCGATGGGTGATGTCATTCGCGGAATCAACATCTTATGACGACCGCATTCGTTCGGTGAGAATTTTAGCTTCAAGTATATGTTTGGCGAGCCTCGTAATAACCAATCTCTTTGCCATTACACAATCCGATAGAAGCGGTCCATATTCTCAAGAGCATAACCGACGTACCAACCTTCAAATGCAATTCATGATTAGGAACACCAGAACATCTTATCCCATTCAAAAATTCTAGTGTGTGCAGATCATGCAAGAAGTCAACATTAGCATCGGATTTGCACGTGCTATCGGAGCTCAAATACGTCTGGCCTTCGGAAGAATTTAAAGATGTCATATATTGATTTATGGACTCAACAACATCGAGGGTCGGTGCCAGTATAGCCCTCTCTTTCAAGTAAGTCTGATCATCAACGGCGTCTCTAAACATTGGATAAGTACTTTCAACAATAGTTGTAATTGGATCACCAGAAGATTGTAGCACGATATCTTCAGGTATATCAATAGTTGCACAACCATCATTCGATCCTCCGATTGTTCTGTCTCCAATGCTTGCTATCCATTCAGAAAACTGCACCAAATCTGCATAATCATCGGTTCCACCTAAGCTTTGAAGGTGCATGTTCTTAGTCAGTTTTAAAATTGTGCAATGTTCCCACAAATACGATGAATTAATGGTTGCATTCACAATGTCTGCCGACTTCCTTAGGTATACAGCAAGATCTGTCTGAAGTCTCCACCAAACACAACAATTTTCCCTCCAAACACTATATTTTTCGCCAACGGGTTGTCTTGTTTTAAAAGAGATCGCAAAGTTTCGTCAAGTGCTTGAAAGCAAAACTTGTGCATCATCGGTGCTTCATCCGAGATAATAAGCTTAGAACGAATAATCAACTCCGCAAGCGGACTCTCCTGATTGATATTACATGTTGAGTCTTGATTTGGGGTTAAGGGAATAACAAATCGCGAATGCGCAGTCCTGCCACCTGGCAATTGAAGAGATGCTATGCCGCTCGATGCAACGTTTAGTACAATTTCTCCTTTTGATCTCAACGTTTAGATATGTGATTTTAAATTTCTGATTCTGGTTTTGGTTTGAGTTTTAGAAATAAATAAGCACTTTTACAATATTTTCACCAAATACTCTCAACTTATGATTTTCAACTTCTAAGTGAGTGTTTGCAATCACTAAAAAAGGTAGTTTTGAGTTTTTGGCAGAAAAAAATCACTTTATAATGTTTGCAAGTGTCAACTTCTGCTTCTAAGTCTACTTCATTTAATCAGAATTTGAGACATGGGTTTAGATTTCTGCTTCTACCTGATTTGACTTTTACAAACAAATAAACACTTTTACAACCTTTTTCACCAAACACTCTCAACTTATGATTTTCAACTTGTGATTCTATTTTCAAACACCACCAACTTCTGAATAGTTCTGATTTTCAACTACTTCTACTTCTGCTACAATAAATCACTTCTTCTAAAAGCACAAATTCTTGCAAATACTCTCTAAGTCTATTTGCAAACACTACCAACTTGTGATTATCAACTTATGATTTTCAACTAAAAATAATTTTCAACTTTCAAAAAGAAAAATAAATTCGTCTAAAAATAATTTTCAACTTTCAAAAAAGAAAAATAAATTTGTAGATGAAAGCAATAGGCACTAAAAAAACAAAAGAAAACACAATCCTGCTCAAAACCAACGTCTTTGTTAGGGGTATCGCAATGCCAAAACCGGCCACAACCTCAACAGCCAATGGCACCACTCCACGCACGTGCGTTCTGACCCCGCACTGACATGGCGACACGTCGCGAGCTCTCAGACCACGACTGTGATCTGAGAGTTGTTGCTATTGCTGATCCGCTTGAAACAGTGATCAAAAATTTATTTACTTTTGAACTAGAAGAGACACAGAAAAAGCACGCTGAATATTTAGTAATTCTAGTTAGCGTTTCTAAATTAGATAAGAATTTGCAAAAGCACATGAAATACCTTTGTTTTATTCCTATTTTCTGTTAGTAGGCATCCTACAGGTGATATTTTTGTGTATTATCAAGATCAGGATCAGGATCAAATAATAGCTGGCCGGCAGTTTTGGGATTATGCATCTCCTCCGGAAAAGAGTCATAAAATTAATTGTTGAAAATATTCCCAGCCGGTTGCGCAGAACAAATTGTCAATCAAATTCTGCGAGGCCGAAGTTGACACAGGTTCATAAACTTGTTTCTTGTCTTGTTTCTCTTCCAAGTGGTGATTCTCTTCCACTTAGGCTGAGAAGGAAGCACGGACGGAAGATTCGTCGTGCCTTGGCAAATAGAGAATCTGCTAGGATGACAATTCGCCGCAGACAGGTAGGCTTAATTTGCTTGTGTGATCAATGTAGCTGCATGCTTTATGCTATGATGCTTTTGAGGTTGCGACAAAGTACAACATTCCTGGTTTTTGTTTTGCGCTGTTGTATTTGATGTAGATAATGGGAAGACAGAAATGAAATGAATGTTCATCTGGTTTTGGTGGTCTGGAGTAATGAAAAGATATGTGGGCTAAGGGTATTCTTGAGGCATAGTGAATGGTAACAAAAGAAGCCCACTTTTTAGACACGATACCTGTTGGTCGTAGTGAAAAACATAGTCATGTTATTGGGGAATTCAGTCTGTTGGAGAATTTTACAAGTTTCTTCGGTCTGTTCTGTTATAGATGCATATATGTTATCTTGCATACGTAGTACATATACTCTAGATATGTTGTGTGTGCATGTATGTATACACCAGGGACATGCATGTACTATGCAATACATGATAAATATATGCCAAAACATATAAAAAAAAATCTAAAGCGAATTGTATGTGCCTACATGTTCAATTTATTTTCCCAATTTGGGGCGTGCTCTGGACCAGGGGAGCACCCCCTGGACCCGCCCATGCATTTATATATTTGAGTTTCTTTGTGTAGATAAATATAGAGCAACTGGGGAAAATTACCCACTTGGGATAGGTGATTGAGTTTTTTGACATGTAGGATAAAAAACATAGTTTTCTACCCACTTTTGGTGTTCTTTTACCACAATACCCTTGAGGCTTTAAATGCAAGCCTTTAATATGTATTTCTCTCTTGAAATTAAATACTCCCAATACATAACATACGTGAAGCGTGAACACACCCTTCTTTTTTGCTCTTCATTTTTCTCTCTCTTCTTCTTCTTCTTTCTTCACAAAATATCAAGAAGTTATTTTTGTGGGCTTTCATCAACAAAATCGCACCAAAAAATCGATTAACAAGGTAATGTTCTTTTCCTCCTAATTAGTTAACCTTGTTTAAATCGTTCAAGACCAATATATTTGCAAAATATGTGAAGTGTTTTGTAAAAGGAAAAATTTTTCGCATTTATGAAAACAATGCACGATATCGTGTCATAGAGTTGGCACGATATCGTGCCCCCGTATATTAGACACGATATATCGTGCCCTTTATTAGACACGATATATCGTGTTGTATATTAGATGCGATATCGTGCCCACGTATATTGACACGATATCGCACCTAAATATATAGGCACGATATATCGTGTCGATATCTGGGGCACGATATATCGTGCCTCTACGAAAAAAAGGGCACGATATATCGTGCCTCAACGAAAAAAAGGACACGATATATCGTGCCCCAAAGAAAAAACAGCGCCTTTTATGTGTTCTTGCATTTATCAATATTTTTCTTTGTATATAGATGAACTCTCGCTATCTTGTTGTTCGATTTGGTGGTCATTGGGAAGGTTTAGAATATAAAAGTGGTGAAGAAGAAGTTATACGTATTAAACCGGCAAAATGAATTATAGTGAAATATTGGAGGAGGTTTATGGTGTTGTTGATGTTGATAGGGCGTATACGATTGTATAATGCATTCTATTGTAGATATTTTCGAAACAAACTTGGGAAGTTAAAGTTGAAAAACGATGATGACATTGAAAGCTGCGTTTGGGAACACCGAGTTACGAGTTGTTTTTGTAACTTTGAAAAGAAAAACGATGGGTGAGACTAGTTCGCATAATGTATTGGGAGGTCCGTCCGAGCATAATCGAGTTGAGAACGTTGAAGGTCAACAAGGTGTTGGTGGAAGTTTTATTCAACTAATGGCTAGTCGAATGATTTGTCGTGATCATTGGGCTAATTACAACTACATGCAACTTCTTGGTTTTCAACAATACGGTTTACCGCAAATCAATCCATATAGTCATGCGGTAAGGCCTAGTGGAGCACATTTTATGCATATGAACAATGTTCCAATTATTGATCATCCGCGTCCACTAGCACCTACAAGATTAATGTTCCAAATATCAATTGTCCAGGGACAAGTATAAGGCCAAGCAATGAAGATGGCTATTATCCCGATATGGTTTGTGATAATCGATGTTAATTGTGATAATATCGATCTTGATGTTGGTTGTGATAATAATGACATTAATTATGGTGCAAACTACAGTCCAAATGATTTTGGTGAGAACTACACCGATGGTGATGTTGATGTTACCGGCGTTGAAGCTAATAATCAATTTGAAAATGACCAAAGAACGTCTTTGAATTTGAGGAATTTTATGAGTGGAGATGTAGCGGAGAGAAGTATTTTAAAACCAAAACCAAGATGCAGCAGGTTAATGAGGTGTTAACTTACATCCGGATATCCATAGAGACAATATGGACGAAACAATAGTGCCCACAGGACGAAGTTGGGTGATTCTGGTACACTCTCGCACCTTTCGGTTCCTCCCGAGGAACTGCAGGTTGGAAGCATCCGGTGGGACATTGCGCCAAGGAGCAACATACATGAGCAAAGCGAATTGGATATCGCACTAGGCATGTATCACCTTGAAAATCAAGTCGAAGTATCGAGTTGAACGCTCGGATAAGACTCGTTTTCATGCAATATGCAAGTATGAACGATGCCCTTTTCGAATGCGTGCATATGGAAAGGATGGTATTTGGAGAGTAGGGAAGTTTGACAAGCACCATGGATGTGGGTTAAATTTGAATGACAATGCATCTAAGGCGGGTGCATTCTAAAGTAGTAGGTGCGTATTTTGCATCTAGATTACTAGTGGAACATTCTGCGCTCGTGCAAGAGATATGATAGCGGAGTTGGAATCGCGACATGGGCTTAAAATGAGTTATAATGTTGCGTTGAGTGCAAAACATTATGCCTTTGGGTTGATATATGGAGATAGCAACAAGTCATTCAATCTAATTCCGGCATACTTACACATGTTGAATTTAACGAATCCGGATTGGTAAATAGATGGAAGTCGGATAACTTTAATAGATTCAAGTACGTGTTTTTTGCTTTGCATGCATCAATCATCGGATTCGAACAATGCCCGACCGAGCGATTATTGTGATTGATGGAACACACCTTAAAGGCAAATCCGAGGAATATTGTTTGTGGCAAGAACAAAAGATGGTAATGAAAGATTTTCCCACTTGCTATTGGAATCGGGGGATGTTGAAAACGCGATTCTTGGACATGGTTTTTGAGAGAGGTTGAGAGATGCTTATAATTGCCCTCGTGATCTCATCGATTGTTTCGATCAAGATACACGAGTATCCCGACGGATCGATCGTCATCCGTCCGGCCATCTATGAGATCATCGACGGGATGGGATGATGGACCATCATCTAGGCCGCTTCTCCGGCCTCAATCGTAGGAGTAGCGGTGTCGGCCTCAAACGGGTCTACCTCTCCCCCTCCCGCTGCCTCTGTCTGTCCCCCTAGTTAAAGACTACCTCTATCCCCCGATAGGGATTTTGGGGTCGATCGAATCGACACTCCTCTCGCTTGATAGGGTTGGGGGTCATCGAATCTGTACTCACCTCCGCCTCTGTTCTGCTAAAAATCGGTTCTCCTGGGATGAGCGAGGAGGACCTAACAAAATAGCTGGATCATCGACTCCTCTATATATATCTCCGGAGCTCCTCCTCGGTCGGATCCAATATCTCATGACACACTAAAGCCTCGTAAATAATATAAATAAATAAATTAATAAAAAAATAAATTAATTATTAAATAAATAAATAAGTAAACAATGTTAATACATACCGTGTCAAAGAAAAAAATCATGTCATGTCAATAGCGGTCTTGAAAACCTCCAACGAAGGCACTCAGCAAGGGTGTCGATACTGAGTCGCCCAGGCATTACCCGGGCGAGGTATCGCCTCGAATGCCCAAATCTGTGAGAACATTGATAAGTATGAAAAAATAAGATTTTTAAATATTTAAAAAACTAATTACAAATATAAATAAAATAAAAACATATACGCACCCAGGAAGACATAAGTGGCCCCATAAAAATGATAAGAAGGTGGCCGATATCAGGTGGAAGCGCCTTAGTATATCGGCCAAGTGGCGGCGAACATCATGTAGGTGCCGAATATAATGCATCAATATCTCGAAAGAGTATTTCCCCCAGGGAACGCCTCCCACTTGTGCATCGTTCTCGATCAAAAACCACGACCAACGGTCGGCCCATGTCGTCGGCCATCGAAACACGATATCATGTAAAAGGCAAATAACACCTTCGCCACCTTCAGGGCATCGCCTGGTGAGTCACGGAAGGTGCCAAGAGCAAATAAATCGCGTAAATGCGCGCGGTAACCCGATCACCCCTAGGCGTGCCAATACCGCCTATATATACGGTCTCGGGTACCTCAAAATCACCGTTAGGGTCAAATGTGGACCACGAAAATCGCAATCCCGATATCATAGCAAAATCACACCGAGAGAGAATCGATAGTCCGCTCTCCGACGTGGAACCAACACTCCGATTCCGGAGCGCCCGCACATGCACCTCCATCGCGCAACTAATGCATGCGGTCTTGCCGCATTACCTGGCTCGCTCGTCATACCCAAAATCCATAAAATATCCGAAAGCCGATGTCTAAATCGACTATATAAATCATCATCGATCTCCGAACTCATCTCTCGATGGTCCGAATAATATTCGATCGAACGTATCCCGCGATGTGGGCCTCTCTCGATGATATGAGGGTCTCTTCCATTGTGGACCGACCTACAACAATTAATAAATTTCAATTTATTAAGATGAATTGTTGAAAAATTGCATAATCGTAGTGAAAAAACAAAGATGTGGGACAATATGGATATGGATATCTAGGCACGATATAGCAAAGAATACATGGAAAGAATAAAAAACCCTCAGGGCACGATATCGTACCAAGATTTATAACTAGTTCAATTTATAACTAGGGGCACGATATCGTGCCCTATTATAACAGGGCACGATATCGTGCCCGTTATACCTATGTACGATATGTGGCACGATATCGTACCCAATTATAACAGGGCACAATATCGTGCCCGTTATACCTAGGTACGATATGCGGCACGATATCGTACCCAATTATAATAGGGCACGATATATCGCGTGCCGCTTCATCTTCTACATCAAATCGCGGCGCCGTGCTTATGCTACACCAAGTCACCAACATCCAACAATAACCCAACACACGATTTATCAAACTTATTCACAAATTTATCCAACAATAACCCAATTGATAAACCCTAAACACCAAAATCGAACACTAAAAATCCTAAATCAATTAACCTAACATAAATAGAGTTTAAAACTTAAAATCGAACACTAAAAATCCTAAATCAATGAATCCTAAATGACGATTGATATGCTTACCTGTTGGGAAGGGGCGACGGAGGATGGTGCGGAGGCGGCGATGGAAGCGGCGGCCAGAGGTGGAGGCGGAAGCGGCGGCGGAGGTGGTGGGCGGTCGGCGACGGCAAGCACGATTGAATCCATGTTCTTCTCTTCTCGCACGATATTGGGCACGAAATGGGGATGGTATCTTCTTCTTCTTGAGTCTTGACCGATGTGGGCACGAAATGGGGTTTTGGGTATTTTCTTCTTCTTCTTGAAGAGGATGGGGCACGAAATGGGTTTGTATGTTTCTTCCTTTTGATTGTATTTGACACGAAATGGGTGGGTATCGCTTTTGCTTTCTCATTTGTTTTTATACGGTTCCTATACAAGATATTTATGTCTTAGATTTCAAAATTCAAAAACACCAACTTAAAGGAGGGGTATTTTGGCCAATTTGGGTAGAAAAGAAGTTTGTTATCCTAGTGGGTAGAAAAAAAAGACCCACTATCCATAGTGGGTACTTTAAAAATTTCCCCATAAATATATACACATACTCAAATGCACACAACAATTTTTTTTTTTTTTTTTTTTTTTTTGAGGAAAAAAAAATTGATGGTAAAATTTGATGCTGCCTAAGGTTGAGCATCTTTAGAGAATTGTGGTGGCGATTAGCATCAATCAGGAAGTTAAATACATAAGCAGATGGTAAAATTTGATGGTAGTTCAAATTGAAGGGCTTTTTTGTTAATGCCATGATTCGACAAGTCTGTAACAGCAACTAGCCATTAGAATAATGAGAAACTATAGGATATCTAAAGATGTTTTCAATAATTTTGCCCTTATAAACAGCGTTATGCTGGTTGGTATTAGTTGTTTTTCGGTTGCTTTTCGACCAGGCTATGTATGTCGACTTGACCAGAAAAGCAGCTGACGTGTTGGAAGAGAATGAGAATTTGAACAAGGTATGTGAATTCTAGTAGAAACTGGGAAGTAGATGATGTCAATGTTCAATCTTAGTTACGACGCCAGAGAATACTTTCACTGTTTTTTAACAGGGCAAAGAGGCAAAGTTCCAGACTTTTAGGGAGTGATTGTTTGACCTTTCGTTCTACTCATTTTTACGAATAGTGTGAAAATCTTGTTTTAAAAAAATGAGAATGGGTTTTGAGAGTATGGTTGTATATATGATGAAAATGTGATGATGATAGTTGATGTGATTGATTTTTTAGTATAATAGTGATTAGATGTGATTGATGATTTGAAAAATAAGAGAGAGTGAATAGTATATTTGTAATATGATTGTATAATGTTGATGTGATATTTTTTTGTTTAAATTATAAGTGGATGTGATTGATGATTTGAATAATAAGAAAAGTGAATAATGTATTTTTTTGAAAATTTTCACAAGCAATCACATGTTCATGCAAAATTTTGTCCAAAAAGTGGAATGGGTGAAAAAAATTCACAGCAAACACTCCCTTACATTTTACATTTTACATTTTAAATATACTAGCAAGGTGCTTGGCGTTGCGTTGACGTGAACCATATAATTAATTGAATTAATTATTTTATTTAATAATCTAATGGTGTAAATTGAATTATTGAAAATATTTCATGAACAAAAAATAATTATAAGAAATTCAGATATAAATAACTCCAAGGCACTTTTAAAGTAGAGAAAACTAATATACTAAGTTGAATGGCGTGAATAATGTACTATAAGCATTCGCATCATTGTTGAAAATGATGTCTTTTTCTACATATATTTAATATTACAACCCAAATTTTACTCTATGCAACAGAAAATAATTCATGGGAAGACGCCAATTTTTTCATTCTCTATACAATTCTCAATTGGAAAGCAAAAATGTAAACTAATCAAAGTAGTCCAACAATTGAATATACACAAGTAACATTGGAAAATAAGATTGAATGCTAGAAAAAACTATTATTTTAAATCATAATTTTGTATTTTATTGTCACTAGTTTTCGAACGCTAACCAAAGAAATGAACAGAAAGTCCAATACTCCAAGTTGTTTGTCGAAAACAAAATTTAACCCAGTGGCCCCGATCCAATGACCCAACAAATGAAGGTTGTATAAACAGAAATAAAACATTATTTATGAGAGCAAGCATTCTAAGAAAAATATATAGGGTGAAATGAGGAAAACAACATGGGCAAGAATGTTTTCTTATTAAACTCGGGCCCATAAAAAACAACCAATTATATTATAAGACAAGAAACTTGGCAAGCAATTAAATTATAAAGTCAATTAAAATATAAATTAAGTTAATTAATAAATAAAAACAAAAAGAAATTTCTAAAAATATTATTGAATTTTAGAAAATTTAAAATTAATTACATTAAATTAGTAAATTAATAAAAGTAAATTAATATTTAATTAATTAAAAGAAAATTTGGTTTAGTTAACTAAATTTAAAAATTAAAATGAAAATTAAATAACTTAAAAATTAAAACTAAGATGGTAAATAAGAATATTAATGTAAATTTTTATTAATATAAAAAAATTTAATTAGTTTTTTAATTGAATTTCTAAAGTTAAAAATAATTAATTTAATTTAATTTTCTTACAATTAAGAAGTTAATAATTTAATTAATTTATTAATAAGTTATTTCTCAATTGAATTTTATTTTTAATTTGAATAATTTTAATTAAAAGTTAACTTTTTAATAAATAATTGCTCATTTTTTAATTTAATTATTTAAAAAAATATTGGGGCATTTTCGTTCTTTTTGAGTGATTAGGTACCAATTTATAAAAAAAAATATGAAGTATGGGTACTAAATTGGTGAATCGCAAATATCGGGTACCAAACCAGCAGAGTGCCTATAGTTTAAGTACTAAAAAATCAATAATTGTTCTATTAATAACACTTGAGGAGAAAACTAAGCATGGTTCTACAAACCGTGAGAACATCTTAGAACATGCAAAAATCTATCCCTGTTTTGCACTCCGATCCCCAAATTGTTATCATTACTTATCAAACTTCATTGGAATTTGCTATCCCTTGCCCGACCAGATAAAGAAGAGGAAAATATATCAATCTTAATATATTATTATCATATGTTCGATATGTGTTAACTGTTGGGTATTCATAAATTGAACATTCAGTATATACAATTGTTGCTTCTCAAATATAGCAGTGCATAGCATTATAATGGCCTTGTACGACATTGGACATCAATTTATATCTTTAATTCATAAAATTATGTTTATATATGATGGATGAATATATTATTTAAATATTAATTCAAATATGATTTATACATTGATATTGTTTCAACATCTTCCTTATTATATTTATTGTAAGTCACATTTTCTTAGTGCATGGCTTAAAACCGTTTTTGAATGGTCTATAAATAGAAGATCATCTATGAAATGAATTTTTTAATACGAAATTTTTTGACAAATGCTTGTGAATTTTGTCAAGTATTTGGTGGAATTGCATTTTAATGCCCATCCAAAAGTAAAATAAATGAAATTAAAAAGTCATAACTTAGCACTTTCCAGAATAGACTTTCGGAGAAGTCACTTATTTTATAAGTCCATTTAAAAATAACCACAAAAAACATTGTTTTTGTTTAAATAGACTTGTATATCTAGAAGTCCATTTGAAATTGGTTCTCAAACACCCTTGGATCTGATGCAACACACTTTTTAGTTTTCTCATGAGCCATACATAATAATGCTTTTTCCTGAGGGAAATCAGCTACTCTCAAACAATAATACATATCATTACTTAGAAATGAGTTAAGAGACTACGTACTTAAATGAGTTAACTATATAAATAAAATGACTGTGCTAATAATTTATTAAATAAAAATTAATGTTCCAATCTTCACAAAAAACTCCAATGTTTGATTAAATGATACAAAATTGACGTGGGCAAAATATCTCAAAATGTTTCATCCAAGAAGATAATACAAATTGAGATAAACTTCCAGGCTTCCAGGTATGGAAGGAAACGAATTATGTATTAAATTGAGTTCCATGGAGATAGATAATCCATGTAAAACTTAACAAGAAGTGAGTGACCCAATTATACCTAGAAAGCCTCCAGCCCCAGCCTCCTCTGAGAACACTGGATTATCAATTGCATTTCAATGTCAGGCGGCGGTTTAGGAAAATGCTTGCGTATAATCGACCCAGTTCTCTGAAAGGGAAAACATACATACAGCAGTCCATCAAGAAAGTGTCATGCAGTGAATTCTGAGAACACCACAAACAAAGGTAGACTTATAAGTTGAAATGTGGTGGTGGAGTTGTTGAAAGAAAGAGATAGAGATGGGTAGAGTACATAATAAGCACAATGTGATTCATTTGGAGTTCCTGTGAGAATAATATTGTGGGAAAGCTGTTCAGACAATTTAAATTGTTCATCTTTGGAAATCTGTTGATCAAACTTTAGAGAGTGAATGTTAGACTTAAGCTTCAATTCTAAGGCAAAAAAATGCTTAATTGCAAGTTTCAAGAATGTCCCTTCTTGGTCATCACAATTTCTTGGTACACAACAGATCCAAACTCTACAAACCATATCATGATTGCCACAGCCAACTTTGCCTGATAGGGATGTCAGAAAAAGTAAGAATGGAAATGCCAGGTGGAAATTAAAAATAAAAAATAGAAAATCCCAACAATTAAGCAATTGAACACAAAGTTCACAGTATTTGGCAATAAAGACTGGATATCACCAATAACTGCCACATGAACGTTTTTTAGCAAGAAAATTGCCAAACATTGTAAGCAAACATTTTGATTCATTGCTGTAATAAAATATCATGTTCATGAATAAAACAATTTGCCTGATTTAGTCCAGAAATAATGTAAAAAAGGTAGTTCACCTAAAAGGACAAGCACATTACCAGCTCAAACAAAATTCTTTAAGTTAAAAAAATGAAGACAAATACAATGGAAAATAGGTCATATATAATGTAAATTCATCTGTCCATCCAAGGAAAATGTCCCCATCATATTATTAATGTTACTAAATGAGCATGGAACTGGGTAATTATGCCTCTTAGAAACTTGCTTAAATGTTACAAGAGCACCACTCCACTATATTCTATATAACCACGTATGAAACTGGAAGAATCTCAGGCATTATAAGTTGATAGCCTGATAGGATATGTCTGGTCTCTGGGAATGAAAATAATTGACACACTCTAAAAGAATATTGAAGGTTATGTTTGCAAAGATAATGTTACATATAGAAATTTATATCTTGAATCATCTTTTCCACATACTCATATGTTTTATTTAGTGCAATCATTACATAAACGAACATGCTCACATTTAAAAAAGGATCTACCACATTATTAAGCTGGTACAGATGTTAACTTCTAAAGCAAGAAAGATATCCCAAATATGATTAGATAGATCTTCATCAGCACATTAGTCAAATGGCATCAGTGCATGATATATTTGAAGCTAAATCCGACAGGACCCTTCAATTGGTAGTCACTTAAAAATTTCTTAGAGATCTTTTCTTACAAGTCGATAGTTTTTGTCGTGATAGTTCCTACCATGTGCAAACACTACTAGAATCATTCACGGCATAGACTGTCGATAGCTTTTGTCGTGTTAGTCCCTACCAGGTGCTAACACCAATCTTGGCATTCTCCAGTACTTTAAACCGAATAACAATAGCCAAGACATTAACATTAACAGCCAAGACTATCGAAAGAGCCGATAAACAACAAAACAAGCACTATACTAAATATACAAGACACTAACATTAACATTAACAACCAAGACTGTTGAAGCTATAAATATACCAACAGGATTTCCATCAAAGTATGATACGTAAAGCCTAAAAGATATTTTAATGACAGCAAAATATGATGATTTACCAAAGCTAAAAAAATGCAAAAGTATCTTGTGGCTGTCATGGATATCCCCACATAACTCACCAAGATAAGGAATTCTGCAATCACTAATATAGTTAACCCTAATGAAATAAGTTAATTCAATCAAGATGCCTGGATCATCTGTTGCAAATTATTAGGCGACCACATGATAATGATGTCAAATAAGTCATCTGACCAAAGCAAACTCCATATTCCGATGAGCACTCGTTAATGCTTTTAGTTCGCTTATGATGTTTGGTTTGAGAAAAACAATGCAACACTTCATAGAAAATGTTCTACAACTTTTTATTGCACGTTTTTGATCATCTGAAACACAATTGATAGTAGTCTATGGACTTTGTGAACACCCACCCAAAACTATAGTCAAAATAAGGGCCTAACTATTCTATTGACACAATCCGTACAAATTAGGCCATGGAAAACAAAAAACCATAAACTACTTAAATGTCATAAAGAATTGTGCAGTTAGCAACATCTGTTATTTACTTACAACAAATCTCCATAGGAATAAAAATCAAATAACCTAAGGATAATATCTAGCACTTAAGTCATATAGCAATAAGTGAAGCAGTACAGAATTAGCATCCAGAAAGCAGATAGCAGGCTGAATTTCTCAATATGGTTATATATAAGCACACCTATTCAACAACTTCATAGGAAAATCCAAAAACAATCATAGAGGAGTATAAAGACTTTTGTCCGTTCTCCTATTGTCGCGTACTCTGCTAAGTTACAGTCGATTTCTTTTCCCATACAGATGAATCTAAACGCTTGGATATCCTTTTGCATTAACATAAAATTTCATACTATTATCCTATTGAAGATTTCCTTAGTGAAAAACCATCATTACATTTCTAAAATACTTGCAATTGCATAAGGGCCCACCACTTTAAGCTTAAAAATGTGTAAATCGACAATCTACCCTCTCTGAATGCCGATTCATTGATCAAAAGTAGGATCGGTCTAAAGGTGAAGGTTAAGAATTTCCAAAGATAATGATCTTCATATGAACATTTGAGAATTTGTGACTTACCTTTCTGATGGAACCCCATTTTTCTACTCGAGTCTCTTTGAAATCTTCTGCTAAAGTTATCCAAATACATTAGAAAATTTCCATCGTAATTCGTGAATTACCCCAATTCTCTTCTTGAGTTTTTTCGGTAATCTCCCTCTGAAGTCATCGAAATATGTCTGAAAATTTATCCTAATATCTGAATTACCTAGCTCAACGAAACCTCGCGAGCAAATCCATTGGTAATCCAGTTCTTCTGAAGAGACGGTGAGAGAGAGAATGTTCCATTTTGTCAAATGAAGAGTCGTTGTTCGAGTATTATGAGATCAGTGAAGTTGAGATTAACGATTCCATCATTTTTGTTTTTGTTGTGTTAATTTGATTCCTTTTGCTCGAGTCGTCGTTCGAGTATTCTAAGAACTTTGCTTTTGGCAGAACTTTTTTGGCCTCTGAAACCAAGTGGCTGGAATTATTAATTGTCAACCGTTGCGTGATATTCATTTCGGTGCAGTTTTTTTAGCCTCTATGCAGAGGTTATTTCAGGAATTTTCCATTTAAGGGTGTTTTAGGAAATCTACATTTTTGCAGGAACATTCCCCTATTTAGGGTGGTTATAGATTATAGATTTAGTTAGGAATTTATTTATTTATAGATTATAGATTATAGATATAGATTATAGATTATAGATTATAGATATAGATATAGATAGATATAGATATAGCCTATCAAAATTAAAATTCATAGATACCAAAACAATCTTAGAGGACAATTTAATGAGAATATTTTCATCATGTCAACTTCAATCCATTCGCCTTCTTCATCCCTTAGTCGCAATGGTCTCTTCCCCTTTCCCTTTCTCTGTAAATAGATATGCTAAATAACTTAAAACATCCCCTTAAGAGTTTAATCCGTACTGAGATCTGGACGTGCCAGTAGTTATTGGAGGCGGCTCTGGAACGAGCTTCCCAGAGTTCAGAGGATCTTCATCTTCTTTAAGAGTTTTGAGGATCTTTGGTTATACATGACATAAACCAAATTGGCAACCTGGAGGTTCACCAAGACACACTGTCTGTCCTTGAAGCATTTATTGAGTCCCCGGTGATGGTCCACCAATCAACTACATTAAAATGTAGAAACAAAAGCTTTAAGTTTGCTCATCTACAGCACTCAAAAGGAGTATAACTAGATAATGTAAAATGTAGAAATTCCAGTTCAAGAAGATTTTGAAGAATCATTTTGCTGGTTCTTTGTCTTGTTCCATTTGAAGTCCAATAAGCAAATAAGAACTTCCATTAAACAGCTCCCCAGAAGAGGAATGCTTTATTACCCAAATTTTTGAAGTGGCTTAATAAATCAAGTGATTCTAGAGACTGAATAAATCTTGACACCTTCTCTTAAAGAATGTTTTTTTCTTAATTTAGTTCCATGGTTTTAAGCTCCTCAGTTCTGCCAAAGCAAAGCTCTACCAAATACACCTCAAATTATCTTGTGTGATAGTATCAAACAGAGATCGCGATTTTGACCATGGATAACAATTTAATGAGATAGGAATCTGCAGGCATAAAGTTGAAATACATCAGAAAATTAGGAAAAACAGTTATCATACACATATCTTTTACCAGAAAAAAATGGCATTTTGCTGGTTCTTTGTCTTGTTCCATTTGAAGTCTCATGTCCAATAAATAAACTATTACCATCTTTGTTGCTGATGACTGCATAACTCCCGTTTGCACTCATATCCTCTTTCATTGTATGCATAACATCCATCTGCAGGCATAAAGTTGAAAAATTCAGAAAATTAGGAATGCAACAAAAATTGTTAGTTCCCTTATTTGTAAAAATAAACTATTACCATCTTTTCTAGAACTTAAGACCAGTTTCTAGAACAGAACACACCTAGTAGCCTTTGCAGGGAGTAAATTTACTTCTTGGTAAAACACTCACCTTTTGTTATTACTAAATAAATTATCAGCATCGCTCCCAAAAGACTCCGTCAGTAATCCTTTGCTCCCGGATGGCACCGAAACATTAATGCACTTTGTGAACACTACCAAAGAAACTAATGAAGGCATTATTATTTTATTGACACAATTCACTATCACACAAAATAGCCTAAAGAAAAACAAAGAACTAAAATAATAATACAAAAAGTTAAAGCCAGAACCTCAACGTAACATTCAAACACAATAGGTATGTAAGAAAACTCAATGCTAAAAAACTTTTTAAGACTTTATAAAACATGGGAGTTTGCAAAATACTGATCACTACCGATATCTAGATCCCTTAAACCATACACATCCCACAACAAAAAAAAAACTAAAAAATAAAAATAAAAGAGATTACCTAGATTAGAAAAAATAAAAACGAACGATTTTCATAGAAGTTCGTGCAAACTGAATAGGCTACCAAGATTGTAAACCCCCAATCCTCACATCCTCCAACAAAAACTAAAGATAAGTTAAAAAGACTACCAAGATTTGAACTCAATCATAAAAGAAAATGAGTGATGACACCTACTCAAAAACTACATTGTAAATGACTTTCTCCACATCTAGTGCCTTTACTGGCCCTAAAGAGTTCACCATATCCCAGAAAATAAACAAAAGTCTACCCAAAATACATCACATAAGTAATTGGGCTTTACTGGCCAACTATTGTATACATCCTAGAAATTTAAAAGAAATGGTTCTAGCAATGGGGAAAAATATGAAAAAGAAAAATATTGTCAGTGGATTAATACTTATTACTTATCAACAACAGTGTGGTGCTTTTATTACCAAAAGAAAGTGATCCTAGAATCTAAATTTTGATTCATAATGTGGAGAAAATAATCTACCTATAATTCTCGAACATTCTAAGGGTGTCAATTAACATCCTTTTACTAGGATTCTCGGGTTGAATAATGGCATACTAAAATCATTGTAAAATCATAACAGAAGATTACTTTGCATAATTCCAAAATTAATCATGGAAAGAACTCAACATGTAAAATAGATATATTCTCATAAAAGGCTAAAATTCACAAAAGTAGTACCAAAAAGCCATCTTTTCTTCTTAATTCTGAAAGATGAACGGCCGCCTATCCGTTCCGTCACGGACAGCAACCAAAACAACAAATGTTCGCGACCAAGCGCACACAACCGATCGCCCTTCAAGCTGCTCACCAGCAGCCAGTTGCACTCGTCAAGATCTGCAAGTGAGGAGACCGTCGCACAGGCTGAAAGTTGAAGTGGCTACTCGCCGCTCAACGCTTGACCAGGCTATGGCCACCACGCACGCCGCTGTCCAATGTGCGAGGCTTCTGGTGATGGTGCACCGGGGGAGTAGGAGGCAAACTTCTTTGCAAACTTCCCCATGTGAAAGCAAGCAAAGTTTTTCCTCACGAATTAATGACTGATGGAATGGGAATAATGAAGAGGAACCGAAGAGATGCAGCCCTTGAGGAAACTCAGAAAAATTCATTTACTGGCATTTACATTTTTATCATTTAATTAAACTTAATTAAATCAATACTTGAATAGAGGGTATTTTAGTCCAATCACAATTTTGCAGAAACATTCGCTCTTTTATTGGTAGGTAGGTAGAAAATCAGCTATCAATTTATGCAGACGCACCAAAAGCTCTAATTGACTGTAAAGTTCTTTCAGAAAGTGGAACTTGTTAGAGAAACATGGTATGTTATGATTACTGCAAGTCAAATTAGTTAACAAAGTTGCAAAATCTTCAGAAAGAAGCAAAAGAATAATTAACTAGCTACTGTAAGTTATAAATAATAAAAATAAATCCTCTTACGACTATAATACAACAAATACACGAGGATCGGATATGCGACTATTCGAAAACAGGAAAATCAACTTCCTGACAACGTACCAAGCCAGCAGCTCCGCCATAGCACAGCCACTTCTCGCTGCCTTTGTTTACATTCCATCTTACTCTATGCATTGCCACAATTTTCGGAGGAAAAACTTCAAATTCGTCTCCTCTCTCTTCTTTACCAACTTCTCCCCTTTGTGGTTTTTCTACATCTTCACTTCTACAAGACGGAGTTTCTTGGGCAGCTTTTAATTGACTCTTGCTGCTACTTTGTTTTGATTTTGATGCTTGTTTCTTTACCGCCACGGCTGAGTTGTCAGATCCATGCTCTTCAACACGATCGTTTCCACAGATCGCTGCTGCTATAATAAAAAGAACAACTTGAATATAGTCTCGATTAAAAAATGAAACTGCGGAATCGAATAAAATGCAGTAGCGAAATTACAGAGTTTGCACATCATATGTTAATAATTTTACCCATCTGTTTCTTCGCTTTGTTCTCTTGTTCTCTTGCTAATCCACAACGTTTCATGCTTGGGATTCTTATTGGGAACAAACTATTATTCGATGGAGTGGCTACAATAAGGGTGGGTCCCTCTTCCAATAGCGATCCACAAAGATAATGATGCATACGGTTTCGCGACGGATCCTTCACTGATCTAGTTGTCGGCTGCTTGAAGTAAAATTAGATTGTCAAGGAATGTAAATTCTTTACAAGGGAATAAGCATGTTCAGATATTAACCTTCTAAAAAGACATTTAAACAAAGAATTGCGCATCTGGCACTCATCAATACTTTAAACTAGTTGGAATGTCCCAAATCACATATTCATCTAATAAAACATTAATAAAAAAGAATCTTTGTTAATTTTCAAGAAACAAGATCTAACTTTAAGACCAAGAAAACATCCAGATATTGCAATCCAAGACATATCTAGAGAAATCAAATCAGAAATTTCTTTTCATTTGAGAATTCCATATTAGATATTAGAGTTATAAACATTAAATGTTTTCCAAAATCAATGTGCCAACAAATCATAGTTGTTTTTAATTTTTATGGATGCTCAATCAAAATAATATGTTTCTTTAACATTTAGAGGGGACAATAAACATGAAAAATATCATGGCAGTAGTAAAAATAAATGGATGAAAACATATAAATCAACCAAACGTTCACCTGGAAGCAAAGGGTTGTTCCTTCTTCACCGCAATATGCAACCATACCTAAGTCAATAGTCATGGTAAGGGAGAACAAAATGAGTAAGAGACCATGGACTTTTATATTGAAAATTTTGCTACAACAGTTAAGCAGATGATCCCATATATCTAACTTGAAGATATAATAAAATTTCTTTCTTCCTCCTCTTTTTTAATTTATTTTCTTTTATGTTTTTTCTTTTTCATTTTTTTTTTTTGGGGGGGGGGGGGGGGTGGGGTGGGGGTGGTTGTGGATAGGTAGTTTCCTGTGCTGGATAGGTACGTGGCCCTGCAGCACATGTATAGCCAGCCTCAAATTTTCCCCTCCCTTTTCCCCATCCCAGCCAAAATAAAGGAGATACAAGAAAGGATGATAAACAACATAGACCTCCTAAAAAATAAAACAAATTATAAAATCACTACACTCAAAAACAAAAAGGTGACGCTTCTCTGCATCTTATCTGGACCCATGATACTGAACTGGAGATTTATGATGACAATAAATGTCCTTCAACTTCTTGTTTGTTGATTAGTTCAATTCTGTGATAACGCAATGTAGACAAACTGCACAGAATTCTGAAACTGTGGGATACAAGATATGATATGCTGCCGAATGAAATCTGAATTACATAATTTTCCAACAAGGCAGTCATTTAGATTCCTCTGTTGTCTCCTCCAGTGCATTTCTAACTACCAAAGAATCAGACTTAGTTTTAGATTTTATGGATGCTGACGCCTTGCGAATATTACTTGTATCTTTTTCTTTCATAATAGGTAACGAGACAGATAAAGACGACAGATTATACTAAACGCCCACACGCATCGTCAGAGAGACGTTTAAATTCAGAACACACACAACTACATCAATTTCCATCCTAGGGTTGGCCGGTTATCCATAAAGGAGGTCTCATCAGGGGAGGATTAGTAATGATATGCGCCATAAATAACTTATGTCCATTCCTCTCATATATTTCACAATAGGAGCACTGATATCAAAGAATGGTAAGGTTTTAAACATCTGGCAGTCGAAGAAAAGAAATATTTGTATAACAAGGAACCTGTCAGCCGTGAAGCTTGAACACTCCATATTGAGAACGAGGAACAGTCAAAACTGTGGAGACCTTGCTTTGGTGTTGAAGTCGGACATTTTCCAGTAACTGGGATATCATGTGCTGCTTTTTCTAAGCTGAGTAACCATAGTGTTCCGTCATCAATGATTCCAAAGACACATCTACAAGCACAATGATGAGTTTGGTATGTATGCAATAGTCAAAGGGAGAAGGAAATCATTCCATGAATGATTAATGTATATACCTTGGATCTGGCAGCCAATCCAAACCAAAAGTGATCCCCTGAAGAGGATAGTCCCGTAACGGATGGAATGGATCACTGGGACAAATAGGAAATTTGAGAAAGAAACAAAGAAAAGAAACATCGACGATGGATAGAATGAAATGACTGCGTTTAAATAACATTCCCTAGTTTAAAGTATATGTAGCTCTATTTAACAGATTTTCACTATTACTATACTGTATACATGCATGTGTGGCAAAACTAATTACTGCTCTCCCTGTTTGGAATTTAGTTCCTCAGTTCCTTGGATACTTGTCCGGATTTACTGTCCTGTATCCTAAAATAGACTTTTCTTCACAAAAGTACCCCTCTTTAGAGGGATGATATTGCCCACAACTTATCAGGGTTAAATGTACAAGTCACAAAGAATATAATTTACTTTAAACTAAACGCCTTTGCCAATTAGAAATCAATTAATGTTAAATTTTCAAACCAGATATGTGGTAGTATATTCATAACTTTAAGTCAACAGGGAATAATAGTATGACGTCCTAGTTCCAGCTTACCCCACGATTAGATAGTTTACTGTCTGAAATCATTTTCAGTCTCTGATTATCCAAATAACAAAGTTCTGCCTGGTTGATGCGATTCTAAAGTCAATACGTAAATTTTAAGGCATTTATAGCAAGTATGATTGACTAGCTATTCAGTATTGTCTTTCTACATGTAATTAGTGTTAATTAACCATGGTGTATTTGATCCCAGCCAGAAATTATTATACATAGTCAAAACACTTAGCTCCCTTCTGCAACAAGATAAACAACTAGGTGATCAAGTATACAATATGCACGCCAAAATCATGGCATACCGTAGGTCCCAAAACTTGAAACCTTTATGACCAGCAGTGACAAATACATTTGCACTCTCAAGATCACTGCAAATTTAAGCAAATTGAGTTAGCAATAATCAAAAAACTAATGAAACATGTATCAGCCAAAATGAAGAGACGGATTAATAAAGCCATTTACGCATGTTTGACATATTATACGACACCAACATTCATAAACACCATGAAAAGATGCTTGCCATTGATTGACAGAAATTAACAGACTAAGAAACCAGACCCGTTTTACCAATCTCATTCGCCAAGGATCTTTACGCTCAAATATTACATACTTAACTTGGTCTGGTGTGGGGTTTCTCAGGTTCATTATGGGAAGGACATTTAAAAATAGAAACCCATAGTAAATCACATGTTGGAGAGCATCAGACAAGATTGCCAAATTTGGAGTTAGTAATAGGAGATCTCTTTGAATTTATTTTTCTTCCAATTTTCCAGTGGTACATGGTCATTAAGTTCACTTTTGTTTGCATCAGATGTCTACAGACATGTATGCATGCATTTCTCTCAAAGACATTCTTACACTACTCATATTGTATGGATTCAGTGCCAGTGAGAAACAGGGAAGCTCATGCTGAAAGTGCAACCTCATAAGAATGAAAATGTGTGAACTCTACTTATGCACATCCTGGTAATTATAGTAGCCATTGAATAGAAGCAGATAAGTCTGTTGGTCAGAAAAAATGAATGTAACTAAGGGAAACTATCAACGAGGGGACTATATATGAGGTAATTTGCAAAAACGGAACAGCAGCCAACTGCAAGTGAGAGGAAAAGAATGAAATTCTATTGACATAACTAGAAACAAATACAAGAAATACATTCAAGTAGTATCACTGACCTTTCAATCGGTGCCCAGGCCAGTGTTCTTATAGGACATGTGTCTGCACTGAACGAAAGCAAAGGTCTAGTCTCTGAAGAAAAAGAGGCATAAGAACCTATCACTTTCCATGGAAAACAGTTATGGAAAACAAAATTTTGCAAGGACATACCAGCTTTCATATCAAAATGGATGAAACAAGTATCAAAGTGAAATATGGATTCTTTAATTCAAGGTTCATTAATTCCACTACCTGTTAATGAATCAGTAACTGAAAACTTCCACAAAGCAACCTGCATTTACAGATGTGACAAATGGATTACATGCCTAAAAAGAATCAGATTGAGAAAACTGAAAAGGTAGAAGCAGATCTAAGAAAAACAGCTGTGCGATGTATACTTTTCAACAGGAAACAATTCAAGGGAATTGGTTAACAAGTATGGTATACAGTGTTTTTATCTTTACAGTACTTTTGTCATGGACCAAGCAAAGCTAGCGCCCTGCTATTTACAAGCTTTACAAGGACATAAGGAAAAACAGATAAACATTACCACTCCATCATGACATCCAGCCAAAATCATATCATGGGGAGACGACACGGACCACTCCACTGTTAGAGGAATACTGTGATGAAAAAAATGGCAAAATACAAGTAAGAAATAAAAAACAATTACACATTAATATTGTAACATAGAGAAATTTATCACCTCGTACTATGAAGGTGCAAAATCCTAAATACTTCAAACCGAGTCAAACTAAAAGACAGCATGCTGCAATGCAAAGGCTTCCCCATTCATGGAAGATTATTCACAACCTTGCTAGTAGAAGAAACTTTCTCTTCCCAAATTTATATTTCCTTTTCTTGGATTTCCTTAAAATAACCCTCTGTATACTAAAGTGGAATTTTGTTTTCTCCAAAACTACACTCTGATTAAAGTTACAAGGGAGTATTATGGATAAAGAAATCCCATAGCAAACACCAAGGAAAAGTAATGTAGAAATCAGTAAGAATCTGTTAAGAACCTTAGTAAGAGAATATTTGACTGAAAACTTGTTCGAACAATGATTTTCAGTATGTGACCACAGAGCAATATTGTTCGAACAATGGACAAATGTACAAGTTACAGTAGCTAATCCAGTTTGCTTGAATATCAACTCAAGACTAAAAAGGATCGCCCCTCTCCTCTAAATTCAAATGTCAAATGATAAAAGAAAAGCAAGGAAAAGCCTCTGTTTGTCCATTGCACTAACATGTCACAGTAAAAGCATTCCATGCGAAAGACCAACTATGATAATGGTTTGAGACACTCATCGTCTTCTTACAGAGGGTCAGATGAGAATATTAACTTCGGAAATTATGTTTATCAAACCATGAACTATCTATACTTGCATGCCTTGACTTGGATAGGCATGAATAAAATAAGATTATCTAGTGCTAAACTACCTTTGCCTATCACCACACTTCAGCTTCGAACATCTGAATACTGGTTTCAATTTGATGAAGCGAGGATCAATATGCTCCTGACAAGAAGGATATACAAGTTTCACTGCATAAGGAAGAGGGACCTCGCACCTGCATACAATATTAATATCACGATAAACACAATGCAAGAAAGAAGCCATAATAGATGATTGGTTAATAACGAGTAAAATGCTGACAGAAGAGACTCTTATATTTGTGCTACCACAAGAGCTAGTACTCTAGTCTGGATGTGGGTGTCTCATACTTTAAACATGGCCAGTCCCAGGCCTGCATAAAGGAGAAAGGTTAACTATGTCAGTCTGACAGCCTGTAAATTTTCTTTTTATGGAGAAGTCATTAGGTTTTATGTGCAGCTATTAAGGTGTCCAGGCCAGGTCAAGTGACGTGTTTTACCTGACTAAGGGAATTTTAAAAGTTGTACGGATTGTTTCTTCCTCATGGGGCCTCTTAAATGTTGATAATTTCGTATAGGTGTGGGTTGTCATACCTTAGGTAAAGAAAACATGGATTTATCATTGAATGAAAAATCTAGAGTAGGAGAGTAGTTGGCTAAGCTTATTTAAAAGATCATGCAAGCTCATAAATCTTATAAGATATTTTTAGAGCTTATAAAATGTTACATTTCAAATTGTTGAAGTGTTGGGATAAAAAAAATTGTGAACCTTTTAAAACGTTTTTAATGACAGTTTGTAATTAAATAGCCAAAATCAAAGGAGATTCTTAAAATAAGACTTTTTTGACAAAAAAGGATCTCCTTACTTTTTAAAAACAACTTATAAGCGCTTAAACAACCTAGAGGATTTTATGAGCCCTTATTAAAAATTAAATTACCAAACAGTTATATAAAGCTTATAAGCTCTTAAACAACTTATACAATGTTTTTAAGAGCTTATAAGCTAAGCTAAACACCCTCCAACAGAATGCTTGAATCACGCGTTAGAAAGTAAATATGTTGAACTTATGAGATAGCTCTTGATAGAGCAGCGTGGAAGAAGAGTACCATGCAACCAACCCCAGATAAGTACGTCTTTGTTTGTTTTGGTTTCACTGAGTATACAAGATTTATTACTTCAAACATCGCATGCATCCAGCTCATACTCATGTTTTTGCAAGACTAGGAACAAGAATTTACAATGTATGCATAGTTAATATTTTTCGAATAATATTACTTATACCGAGTTAGGTAATCATGCTTGCAATCTGACATCAATAGTAAGTTCTCACATTATGATAAATACCATTTGAAGTTTCACAACTAATGATTCTAAAGGATATTACTAAGAAAGAAATAAGGAAAAGAAACAAACCAAAGTAAATGTCAAAACTTGGATCATTTAAATGCATCAAAAGAGAAGGAAAATATAACTATAAGGAAGACACTTACACTTCTAGTGCACCATTTCCCAGCAACACAGCAAGATAACCCATTACATTCATGGATTCAGAATCATAAGCATTGACTGGCCGCCACTTTACATCCCATGCAACCTTTCCATTGTCGGCTAAACATAGCATCAGTCTAGGCAATGCAACATTCATGGGAATGGAGTTCTTAGAAGTATTAGCATCACAAGAACTAATACAAGTTATATTCTTGTCAGGGCTCAGGGAATACGAACTGAAGCTTGCAGATGCTAGTGGATTAACAAGGGCAGATTCTCCATGGTCACATTGTCTGAGAATATACGAATCATTATTGAGAACGTGGTCTTCTTTCCCTGCCATTGCTTTATTTCCTCTGCCTTTGGGAGCAGTCAACAATAACAGATTTGCATGTTCAGTTTGGCTAGAACCTTTATGTGTACTTACAGAGTCTTTACCATAAACATGTTCAAGGGAATTCGCAGAAGACCCATCTGAAGACTGCAATCTGGCTGAGCTCATAGAGTATTCAATAGCAAGAGGTTGCACATATTGGTCATCACTATCTATCTTCTCTACCGAGTCATTAAGAGGTTTCTTTCTTGGTCTACCTCTTGGCCTAGGTGGCTTAATCAGATTGTTATATTTAAACGTTACCTTTTTTTGGGAATTTGGTTTTGACTTTTTATTCCCTGTATTAGGTAAATCTTCTTTCACATAGACAGTTAATAAACACCATATCTGGATGGCACCTCTGCCTGTTAGAGGGGCACCAATCTTGTGATATGAAGATCCAGGAGGATGTGCAGCAACAGCGACAAACTGCAAAGTCAATTTTCAAAAGTAAAATATAAAGTGTGTTGTAGTTACATGTAAAGAAAGTCGTATTTATACATCATAAAAGAATAAACAATATACATCATAAAAAAATTATTCATTTTGAATGTCTGGGGTTGAAGTGGAACAAACACTTAGCTGATAGTTGGAAAATGTGTGATGCTGAAAAGAAGACAAATGGGTTGCAGAATACTTTGAATCTATAAAATTATAAAGTAGACAACTAGGTATAGAATGAGTATAGATTCTTTCAAGAGATATGTAACATATTCCCTACAAAGGGAAATTTGAAACACCTGTAGGGCTTTGATTTTAAAAGGAAACACCAGCCTTCAATGTAGTGTTACGCCTAGCAACATAAAAAACCTACGCAAGTTCCACCTTTAAAATTGTTGGCATAGCAAAATATCTGCAGAATGGTCATGTTCCATGATGTACATAGTTGAATTTGTAGTGTTAACTAATTGTAGACAATTAATTGACACTATAAATTTCACACCACCGACCTCACATAGTGGGATAAGGTGCAGTTGACGATGATGATGATGAGCAAAACATCTGCAGGAAAGTATTCATTGTCTTAATAGTCACCAAAAGAATTAAGATAAAGTCAACTGAAGCATTCATAGCAGAAGTTGGTTCATTTTTGAAGGCAGCAGAATAAACAAAATAGAACATGGAACAAGAGCCTACAGATGTTACTTAGTTCCCGTGCTACTACCTTACAAATAATACCACTAATTTCACCTAGAATTTTCTTCTTCATTGTTAATTCTCTTTTACTTTGTTTTTTTAATCCTTTTGTCATTTGCCAGCCACACAAACTTTAAGAAAATTGCACCTTTTGCCATTTAAAATTGGAAGAAATAAAACCATAGCACCGGTAACAAAAATCTTTCACCTACAATTCCAGTATGTGTTCTTGATATTATAGCTAGAAATCCTCAAACACAAAAGATGACATCTGCAAAAGATCCCCTACAAAGTCTCAAACTAGCTAGTTGAAGTGAAGCAGCTTTTCAGCATGCCAACTACTTGGTGAATGAAAACAAAAGAAAATAAAGTATTTCGCTTGCCATCCATGTTTACAAATTACAGTACCTCATTTCATCCTAGATTGACAAGTGTCAATCACAACTTAAATATAAATCAGTGTTATTTAAATATTAGGCATATCCCAACTTCATTCTGTAAATTTTGATCACCAACACAATATGCCTTTTAAGTTATCTATTTAACATCAGTTATCATGTTAAGCGTTTTTCATCGTCACTATTTGCCATTATTACAACATATTTGAGGCAGCCTCAGAAAAGGAGGAAACAAACAAGAGAGAATAACACAAAAATTACTCTCATTCAAATACCTCAGACTTTATGTGATTAGGCATATCCCAACTTCATTCTGTAAATTTTGATCACCAACACAATATGCCTTTTAAGTTATCTATTTAACATCAGTTATCATGTTAAGCGTTTTTCATCGTCACTATTTGCCATTATTACAACATATTTGAGGCAGCCTCAGAAAAGGAGGAAACAAACAAGAGAAAATAACACAAAAATTACTCTCATTCAAATACCTCAGACTTTATGTGATTCTCAGAATTGCGATCAACTCTAGGACACCAGTCCAATGCCCAGACTGCACCGCCAACATACATCACAAAGTCTTTGCTGAAACAAGATCAAAAATCAATAACAACCAACAGAAGAAGTCTCATAACAATATCCCTAAAATGATATCTACCTAGATTCTGCACCAGCTTCGCTCCCATTTCCCATATCCTTCTGCAGTATGCAAAATCGTAAATCAAATTCGAAGACTTTAATCCAGAAAAATTCAAAATAATCATTATTATCTTGAAGAATTAAAGTGCAAGTACCTTGGGAACAGATGCAGCTGAAAATTGATTTAAGGTAACCTCACCTACAACATCTTTCTCCTTCGAATTATGTTGAGAGGCAAACCTCACAATTCGTGGCGCATAATGTAAATCCCTCCACTCCCTGAAACCGAAATTCCACACATAAATTAATCTATCCAAGACGGTGGCATACTAGCATCATTTACATAAAAGCTTTATTCAATTGTTTAGAAACCAACGGCAAAAAAAAACACAAAACTACTCGGCTACCTTAAGAAAGTTATAGAATTGGAGAATCGTTTAATTTCAGCTTGATTAGCATTGATTGTGTCGGGATATCCACATAGTTTGGCTATCGTATCAACGGCTTTGAAGTGATCCTCGATGGAGTAGTCGAGTTCAGAAACTGCGATTTCTGGTGAAGAGTTAGCGGTGAGGTGTTTGGCGGCAGGTAATTGAGCAGGCTCAGGATCGTGCGCTGCCTCGGGTGGCTCTTTAGGCTTGGCATCGGATTCTTTCTTCTTTCGGGTCGGTTTTCTCTTTCGCTTAAATGATTGTGCGAGTGGAGCGTCCTCGTCGAATTCCATAGCTCCTTTTTCTTGTTCGTCGTCTTCGATTGAGGAGGGGGTTTAGCTAACGAGGGTTTTGGCGAAGCAAAAATCCTGAAATTTAACGACTTTTTAAGATGGGAGGAAACATGTAATATCAAAAACTATATATAGAGAGGGATGAAACTTGATAACGGGTCGGGGCAGTTAAGGTTGAGGGGGATTAGAACTATTACAGGTGGAGGTGGGCCAGGTGGCAAATGGGCCGATGTCATGCCAGCCCGCGTGTCAACTATTAATACTGGGTCAGGCTTTCTTCGGGACACCATTTTTAGGGTCCAACCCATCCATAGTATGAAGTTCAGTTCAAATTGCCGCGAGCCGATCGGACCAAATAGGTTTGGTTCCTTTCGATCTTAGGAAATTGCAGCTCAATCCGATTTTATCGTCATATCAGGTCAGTTTTGTCGGCTCTAATTACATATAGGATTGTACTATATTTATGTCAAAATTTTGTTTCAGTTTTTTTCTACCATTTGAAATGAAATCCAACTTGCACTTTGATTTGTTTAAAATTTTATTGTACTTAGATTTAGTAAATATTTATGATTTAATATAATTTCTACTAACTTACTATATAATATTTTTTATAATTGCTATTGTAAATTTAAAATATATATTATGTTTTTAATAATATTTTATTAAATATGTAAATGTTAGTATGTAATAATTTTCTATTATTAATAAAATTATCATAAGTTCATAGAACTATGTTAAATTCTAAACTATCTTCATGACACTTTGACAATATCATTAGTAATGAAAAATTTATTACTACTATTTTATGTAAAACAAAGTATTAATTAGAAATACATTACAACTTGTTTATATTTATTATGAGTATAAAATTTGTAAGAAAAAAACTATGTTAAATTCTAAACAATCTTCATGACACTTTGAAAATATCATTAGTAATGAAAAATTTATTAATAATACTTTATGTATAACAAAGTATTAATTAGAAATACATTACAACTTGTAAATATTTATTATGGGTATAAAATTTGTAAGAAAATGTATTAGCTAGTAATTAGTTTCCCTACAATATAGAAATTTAAATGGAACTATGTTAATGAACAATAATCATAAAATTTGAAGTACAACTATATTTCAGATGAATTTAATAATTTATTGTAATTAATTAAGTTAAAAAAATATAACCATCTCTCAAGATGGTACATGTAGGGATGGCAATGGGGCGGGTCTGACCAAACTCGGGACCCGCCCCGCGAAGGAAAACACAAACCCGGGACCCGCCCCGCCCCTCATTGGACCCGGGACCCGGCGGGTTGGACCCGCCGGACCCGCATGAAATTTTGTTGCCAGCGTATGACAGTCACGCACTCACGCGGCATTGTTTGAACTCAGGCTTTAGTCATTTTATTCAAATTTTCTCACTGTATCAACTTAATTGTAATTTCTATTTATTTTAATTTATAAAAAAAATTATAATTGATTTCTCATATATATAAGAAAAAATTGACATTGAAACAGAGACATCAAACATGTGAAAATGGGGGCGCCCCACTGAATTAATTGATCAAGCTTGATTCAAGCTTTTTCAAATATTCTGCAAACATGAATTTTTTAAGAATCACAAAGCTGAGTGAATGCAAATATCCTTACTGATCCAGAAGTGACCGGAGTCTCGCGTGGGCAGTGACCGGAGGGGGCAGGGCCTCGAGTGACGGAGCAGTTGAGTTGGGGCGAGTCGGGAAATGAGAACCCTAAATGCTTGTTACAGCGAAGAAAATTAAATATACATTATGACAGACCAGGTTGATAAATTTCCATGACTAAAAATTAAAAATTTGACTAATAATTAATTTATACGGGGCGGGTCTAAGAGGACATGTTACCAGTCCCGGACGCGGCGGGGTTTCGTTGACCGGTCCACCAAGGGCGGAGCCAGGGTGGGCTGATACACGAAAATGGAGTGGGCCGGATAGAAAATCCAAGAAAAATTAATACAAATTATAAATATATATATATTTTTTTTTTAAAAATCCTCACTAAATTTTTTTTTTAAAAAAAAAAATGGGCTGGGCCAGGGCCCAGACTGGCCCAGCCCTGTCTCCGCCAGTGGGGTCCACGACCCGCCCCGGGACCCCGTTTGATCGGGTTTGTTCCGGGCGGGTTTAATGCGGAGCCGGGTTTTGACCCACCCCATTATCATCACTAGGTACATGGTTTCACCTTAATTCGATATCCTCATTTATTTTTCTTTACTTTTTCTAGATTGATGTAGTAGACCTTGAAAATATGTAACTTTTTTTCGAGGAATGTATTTATTGATCCGATTTTTGGAGGTTATGTAACATCAATTTTACGAGGATATTTTTTATTTTACCACCATTGGTCTAAATTATCTCCACATGATGCATCATATGCCAATGCCGCCCGTGGGCTATTTTTTGTAATTACTTATATTGCATGGTTGCATACATGATTTATTTATAAACATTGATAGTTTTATTCATAGATCAATATTTTTTATTGTGATCTTCAATTCGGTGGGAGATGATTACTAGCTTTGGTGACAAATTTTCGATCTCATTGAATTGAAGAAAATAATAAATATTACTTGGATCCATTTATTGAAATCTGTTTAGACCAAACTCACCAACTTTAGTTTATCTAGTTTAGCATGAAAACTGACAAGGTATCCAATATTGTGGCAACTTAGACGCGGACAAAATTTTTTTGGATTAATGAAAGTATTTGTGCTTTATTTGTTTAAGCCGCAAATGTAAGAACTTAATTGCTCGAAATAATCGCAGTTGAGATGCCGATGATATACTTATGGATCAAGAATTAATTTTGCACTTTAATTTGTTTAAGCTGCAAATGTAATGGTCAAAGATCATATTCTTAGTTAAGAAACGATATTTTCGGAAGAAGAAAAGAAATGCTAGCTAGTTTATATAAGTACTGTCAAATTTTTGATGTGCGCTATGTGCGTACTCAACAAGTCATGCACTTAGATATCTTAAGTGTGATTGGTGAGTGGATATCGGTGATCCATGCGCTATCATGCGGTGTTGACGTGGGTACTTAGATATCTTAACAATTTGGTCTATGATTTGTTAGAGGCAAATTTGGCATCTTGAAATGATGCGCATTGCGCACATTCATGATGTATTTTATTGTCTTTGTGATAGTAAAACCAATTTGGTGTAGGGTTTGGGCGCCGAACATTGGTGGTAGACCAAACATACTTACTCTAGTCTTTACTTCACTTAAGAGTTTTTGCACATAGTTAAAATGTTCTTAGGCATACTTCTATGAGCGGTGTGGGCTCGATCCCTTTTATGAGCCTTTGTTTGGAGATATGCTCTAAAAACATGTGAGTCATTAAGGATCAAATAGAATTGATCATGTGGCCTATGAGAACATATTGTGATTAATGAGATATGTTGGGTTCTCATTATGTTTTGGTGCATCGAATTTGTGAGTTGTCACCAGGATTTGATTGGTCCTCTCACACCGATCATCGCTCGGGCGCTAAAAGAGCTTGGAAAGGTTTGATGAGACTTAAAAGATTGGTCGCATACGAGGTTTGCGGATGATCGCTTCACGCTAGATGATGGCTCAAAAGCTACTCTAGAAAACCTTGTGCAAGTGCACCTATCGTTTTGTAGTATAGAGTGTCATTCCCACGAGGATTGTAAGTACTAATAATTACCGTCTTTTTGTTATCTAATCTAGCAATTTTGAGTTTTGTTTGTTAAAATGGAAAATGAAAAATAAAGAATTTGAAATAATTGCAACTTACAATAAATCAAATAAAAGTAGATTGTAGAATGAGAAATCAAGAGATAGAAATGTGTTGAATGTAAATCCTCTAGAATGTTTTTGTGATTCAACAAGATAAAAATACAACCATAAGCCCTTAGCAAAAATCAACCTCTTTTAATAAAATCTCATGTTATGTGGACCGTAGAAATTCCCGATTTAAGTTAAACCCTTTCTCAAGGCGAAAAACTCCTAATCTCAAGTTGATTAACTGAAATCTCTTTCTAGTTAAAACCCCAAGACAAAGATTATAACGATTTATGAATTCACATATTAGGTTTGACCCTAATCCGAAGATTTATGTCGTCATATATCTAGGATTGCATGCAACTCTTTTTACTTATATAGTTCTATTTCACCATGAATCTCTCGATTTCCCGGTGAAGAATAAACTTCAAATCAATATCGTGCTAATACCAATTTGAATGAATAAGCATAATATGAGTGAATCACACAAATCATGAAGATTTTATTAAAAATCATACAAACCTTAATCACAAATCCATTCTAGAGTTCATTACAATCAAACACTAGGAGTTTAGCTACTCATGATTTTGACAAAAGAGTAAATTACACAAGAAGATTTAAGTATTGTAGACATGATGTACTTATCTTTCTCAAAATCTCAATGACTTCTTCCTTGATAGATGATGTTGATCCAAGCCTTCTTCTCCAATGTTGCTACAAGCTTACTCCTCCAAGACCTCTTAACCCCAATTCCACTCAAAATGTTGGACACAATGAATATTTTCTAAGTGTCTATGATGAATACACAATGAATCTCTATATGAATGAATACTACATGAATTATGAATATCTTTCCCAACTCAAACTCTTGGCTTTTATAGGCACAATCTTTGTGAAAGAACACATCAATAATGCTAACAAATGCTCCACTTCCATGGTTGTTGGTTGAATCATTGTGTGCACATTCATGGTTGAGTTGGTTGAATCATTATATTCACATGACAATACTCCACTTCCATTGGTTGAGTTGGTTGAATCATTGTGTCCACATGACAATTGAGGGAATAATAGAGTTTGGTGCAGCAAAATGAGATGTAAAAGTTGCTCAAAGGTTGTCACAAAGCAAAAAGGGAAAGCTTCCATAATTTCCGCCAAAAGAACATCCAGACTAGACGAAAAACACGCCCGTGCTTTAAAAGCACGGGCAGGCCGTGTTTTTGGATTTTCCCGAACACGGCCGTGCTTGAAAAGCACGGCCTGGCCGTGTTTGGTACGTCGGGGTCGAAAAATTGCTCGTTTTTGACTTCTAAAAAGCACGGCCGTGCTTAAAAACACACCCTGCCCGTGTTTGACTGAAAAGGCCCCGAAATGACGCGTTTAGCTTGGGATTTTGAGTGTTTTTGCATCCAGAAACCCCCGGGTATGTTTTGACATGAAACCATGGCCCAAAATTCACCAAAAACAGCTCCAAATCATCAATCTACACCAATAAAAGCACCTCGGAGTAATGTGAACTATGTATAATCAAAAATTTATGAAACTAACAATAAAATAACTCAAATCATACTCAAATATACACATAAAACATGCATAAAAAGACCCTTATCAAACCACCTCCAACTTTGAACTTTGCTTGTCCTCAAGCAAAACATTAAATCAAAAAAAAAAATTGATTCAATAAATTACAACACACAAGGATTTTTTTTTTTTTTTTCAACACATTGAACACACAAAGTCAAGTTCTTAGCCTTCTCAACCCGAATTAACCATTCAATAAAAACACAATTTTGCAAAGCGATCGACTGTCAAGAAAGACTGTAACATCAGCAGGCATTATTCAGACTTGAAATCATCACTCCACAAATATTGATAGTTATGAATAACTTCAATTCAATAATGTCATGAAAATACAAGAATTCAATGGATCATTGTAGTTAGCCTACTAGTCATATAACCAAGCTTCTTGAACTTTTATTGGAATGAGAGTTCAAGGAATATACATTCTCCCTTTCGATTTTTTTTTGTAGGTCCTTTCGAGGCATTCTTCCACAAGATTTATATTTTGAATTTTCGTTCAAACACTCCTAGGGTGGTTTCCCATACTCATATTTGTGTCGCCGTTTTACGTAAAAGACAAACATGGGGCTCATGAATGCTCCTAGTTACTAAGCAACAACAAATAGAGGAGTATAACCTCGATTGGATTCCCTTTTTTTTTTCTTCTTCTTCTTTTTTTTTCTTTCACAAGCTTGGTATAACAACTAGTTAACCACCACTAAATCATGAATTCTCAATCGTTCATAACACTAAGCTTTGTCGTAAATGCCTTAACAAATCAAGTATTATGGAGTTGGAAATCTCGTCAAAATTTAGCACATATCTACATCAATCTATCCTAGACAATCAATTGCTTCACATTGAAAACATAAATCAAAAAGTTAATTTTGGTGTAATTGGGCTAAGTTATTGACTAGCAAACACTCAATTTGTTAAAAAAAAATTACCTCTTGTCGACAAACTAAAAATAAAAGCAAGCACACACAAACTAAGAATGTAATTGCACCAACCTCCAACTTTAAAGGTTCACATTGTCCTCAATGTGAAAGAAAGAGATGAACGAACACAAACAAAATACTCAAAAATCAACCACACTAGAAGAAAATAAAAGAAGTGGAAAAGAAAAATACGACCTTACTAGAAGAGTGAAATCGGTATTGAGCGACCATTGGGTTGTTTAGTACGGGATCTTCATCGGCATCTTCATACCTAATCAAGGATACACAACTCGAATACCATGAAATCAACAAATATATATATTTTTTTTAGTTTTTTTTCTGAATTTTTTTTATAATAAAAACATGGCCGTGCTTAAAAAGCACGGCCGGGGCGTGTTCGGTACGAATTTTTTCAGCAAAAAAAAATAATTTTTTTTAAAACACGGCCGTGCTTGAAAAGCACGTCCTGGGCATGTTCGGTACGAATTTTTCCTACAAAACCTTGGATTTTTTGAACACGGCCAGGGTGTGTTCGCGATTTGGGTGACGAACACGGCCATACTTAAAAAGCACGGCCAGACCGTGTTTTTTTTTTAAAAAAAAAAAATTTCAATCCCCAAGCAATAAAAAAAATTAAGTAAAAGAAAATGCACACAAAATGCCGGGTTGCCTCCCGATTAGCGCTTCTTTAAAGTCGTATAGCTGGACCGTTCACCCAAATGTGGAGATTAGTCGGGTGGAGCTTTGGACTTATGAAAATCCCTTAGGTATTTAGTAGTATTACCTCCGACTTTATGCTTCAAAATGTGCTCTTTGAACTTTAGGTCCCCTTTTCGGGCATAAGCTTCCAACATGGACTTTGAACAACACTTTTCTCCAAGAGATTTTTAGATTTCTCATCGTGCAACGAAATTGAATCAAGCAAAACAACAAGTAGTATCCTTTTCAATATCAACATGAATTTTAAAAATTACTTGTTCATCCCCCACCCTCAAAGTTAATTTTCCTCATGCACATCAATGATTGATTTTGCCATAGCCAAGAAAGAACGCCCCAAGAATTAGAGGAACCTCAATATCATTATGCATGTCAAGAATAACAAAATCAATCGGGAATATGAATTTATCGATCTTGACTAACACATCATTAATAATACCTCTAGGATGTTTAATCGATTTATCGGCTAAGTGTATGTCCATCCTAGTAGGTTCAGTTCACTTAATCCCATATGCTTGAATGTTTCATAAGACATCACATTGATACTAGCTCCTAAGTCAGCTAGTGCTCTATCAATAGGTAAACCATCAATTGTACAAGGGATAATAAAACTTCCTGGATCATTACATTTTTGTGGTAGATTATTGGAAGAACATTTATCATTCAATTGCACATTTGATAGTTCGTTAAGCTTATTTTCATTAGAAATGATGTTATTTAGATCCTTAGCATGCTTTGAAAGAGGTTGAACAAATGGAATATTAGTATGTAGTTGCTTGAATGACTCAAGGTACTTACCAAATTTGTCCTCCCTTCTATCTTCTTCGGTTAGACTCCGGTAAGGGATCTTGGGTTTGTATTCGGCGACCTCCTTTTTCATGAACTTTTCTTTGGGTATGTCATCCTCCACGTATTTCTGCATGGCGGTATTGGCATAATCATGCTCATGTGGAAAACTGATGGTAATTGCCTTTACGTGCTCCCTTGGGTTTGGCTCAGTATTACCCGGTAAACTACCTTGTGGCCTTTCAGAAATCATCTTCGCAATCTGGCCTATTTGGTTTTCCAGATTATGGATAGATGCCTCTTGATTTCTCAAGGATGTTTCCACCGCCTGGAATCGGGTATCTGTTGATTGCACAAACTTTGTTATAAGATCTTCCAAGTTAGGCTTACCTTGATTTGGCTGAAATCTGGGAGACGTGTGTAGATCAGGATTGGGATTAGGTCGTGGTTGGCCTTGGTTTCCCCAACCGAAATTAGGATGTTGTCGCCACCCAGGATTGTATGTGTTGCTGTAAGGATTACTTGGGTAATTTCTGCCTTGATTCCCAACGTAATTAGCCTGTTCAGCGTGAGGTATTGTGTGTGGGCAGTCCTGATGATTATGCAATCCTCCGCAAGTTTCACAAGATAAAACATGCGGTGGTGGTGGTTTAGGAGCCGCTAGATCGTCGATCTTTTGGGTCAAAGCTTCGACTTGTGCAGCTAGTGTAACCACTGCATCTGCATTATAAACACCCACTGTTCTGTTAGGTTTACCTCGTACGGATTGCCATTGATAGCCATTCATGGCCATCCCTTCTATGAGATCTTGGGCGGCTTCGGGTGTTTTATTATTCAATGTTCCCCCCGTCGCCGCATCAATCATTTGCCTCGTCGATGAGAGTAGCCCGTTGTAAAATGTTTGGACTTGCATCCAAATAGGGAGGCCATGATGTGGGCATTTTCGCAGCAATTCTTTGAATCTCTCCCAAGTGTCGTACAAGGTCTCATCGTCCTCTTGAGTGAATGAAGAGATTTCATTCCTCAATCGTGCGGTTTTGGCGGGTGGAAAATACTTCAAAAGAAACTTTTCCGCCATAATGCTCCATGTTGTGATTGTTCCCTTTGGTAAAGTGTTTAGCCATTGTTTAGCCCATCCCCGAAGAGTAAATGGGAACAAGCGTAAACGGATGGCATCGTCGGAGACTCCATTTATTTTAAGGGTATCGCAAATTTCGAGGAAATTCGCGATATGATTATTTGGATCTTTGTCCGGTAGGCCGTCGAATTGAACAAATTGTTGCACCATTTGAATGACATTCGGTTTGATTTCGAAATTATTGGCTGCAACAACGGGCCTTACAATACTAGATGACGTGCCGTCCATGGATGGTTTGGCATAGTCATACATAGTTCTTTGTTCATCTGCCATGACAAAATCTTTACTTTCGTTAGTATCCTCTTCGTGGTCTGTGTTAGTACTTTCCTCTGTGTTGCTGTCGGCGGTGTCGCGCTTCCAAATTCGGCGACAAGTAGGCATACACTGCGGTAAACAAAAAGGATAAGTATAAACCAAGACTTACTAAGATAGAAAAAAAGAAAGATAATGGTAAAATAAAAAAAATAAAAAAAATGATTAAATTAACAAAAATAAAACGTTCTTAATATTACAATCCCCGGCAACGGCGCCAAAAACTGGATGGCTCAAAAGCTACTCTAGAAAACCTTAGGCAAGTGCACCTATCGTTTTGTAGTATAGATTATTGAGTACCGAGTGTCATTCCCACGAGGATTGTAAGTACTAATAATTACCGTCTTTTTGTTATCTAATCTAGCAATTTCAGAGTTTTGTTTGTTAAAATGGAAAATGAAAAATAAAGAATTTGAAATAATTGCAACTTACAATAAATCAAATAAAAGTAGATTGTAGAATGAGAAATCAAGAGATAGAAATGTGTTGAATGTAAATCCCTCTAGAATGTTTTTGTGATTCAACAAGATAAAAATACAACCATAAGCCCTTAAGCAAAAATCAACCTCTTTTAATAAAATCTCATGTTATGTGGACCGTAGAAATTCCTGATTTAAGTTAAACCCTTTCTCAAGGCGAAAAACTCCTAATCTCAAGTTGATTAACTGAAATCTCTTTCTAGTTAAAACCCCAAGACAAAGATTATAACGATTTATGAATTCCCATATTAGGTTTGACCCTAATCCAGAAGATTTATGTCGTCATATATCTAGGATTGCATGCAACTCTTTTTACTTATATAGGTTCTATTTCACCATGAATCTCTCGATTTCCCGGTGAAGAATAAACTTCAAATCAATATCGTGCTAATACCAATTTGAATGAATAAGCATAATATGAGTGAATCACACAAATCATGAAGATTTTATTAAAAATCATACAAACCTTAATCACAAATCCATTCTAGAGTTCATTACAATCAAACACTAGGAGTTTAGCTACTCATGATTTTGACAAAAGAGTAAATTACACAAGAAGATTTAAGTATTGTAGACATGATGTACTTATCTTTCTCAAAATCTCAATGACTTCTTCCTTGATAGATGATGTTGATCCAAGCCTTCTTCTCCAATGTTGCTACAAGCTTACTCCTCCAAGACCTCTTAACCCCAATTCCACTCAAAATGTTGGACACAATGAATATTTTCTAAGTGTCTATGATGAATACACAATGAATCTCTATATGAATGAATACTACATGAATTATGAATATCTTTCCCAACTCAAACTCTTGGCTTTTATAGGCACAATCTTTGTGAAAGAACACATCAATAATGCTAACAAATGCTCCACTTCCATGGTTGTTGGTTGAATCATTGTGTGCACATTCATGGTTGAGTTGGTTGAATCATTATATTCACATGACAATACTCCACTTCCATTGGTTGAGTTGGTTGAATCATTGTGTCCACATGACAATTGAGGGAATAATAGAGTTTGGTGCAGCAAAATGAGATATAAAAGTTGCTCAAAGGTTGTCACAAAGCAAAAAGGGAAAGCTTCCATAATTTCCGCCAAAAGAACATCCAGACTAGACGAAAAACACGCCCGTGCTTTAAAAGCACGGGCAGGCATGTTTTTTGGATTTTTCAACACACGGCCGTGCTTGAAAAGCACGACTGGCCGTGTTTGGTACGTCGGGTCGAAAAATTGCTCGTTTTTGACTTCTAAAAAGCACGGCCGTGCTTAAAAACACACCCTGCCCGTGTTTGACTGAAAAGGCCCCGAAAATGACGCGTTTAGCTTGGGATTTTGAGTGTTTTTGCATCAAGAAACCCCGGGTATGTTTTGACATGAAACCATGGCCCAAAATTCACCAAAAACAGCTCCAAATCATCAATCTACACCAATAAAAGCACCTCGGAGTAATGTGAACTATGTATAATCAAAAATTTATGAAACTAACAATAAAATAACTCAAATCATACTCAAATATACACATAAAACATGCATAAAAAGACCCTTATCACTAGAGCAGTGAGGAAGGTTAATAAGTATAATTAACAGTCGCCTTAGCTAGAAGCAATGTTGTAAAAAGCGTTAGCGCTCGCAGCGGCAGATCGGGGCCTAGCGCTGGCGAACGAACGGGGTTAAGCGGGATTAATTAGAAAAAAAAATCGTAGGCGGACAAGGGGGCCTAGCGCCTAGACGGGGATTAATCAGGGCTAGGCAGGGATTTTTACAACAGAGACTAGAAGTTAAGATGAGATCCGAGTTGACTGATTATGAAGTATGTCCAAACTTCATAAAAGCCTATCTGTAGCCAAATGTGCAAACTATCATATGACGCTTTGTGCGTGACTACGAGTAGTACGCAGGTCAGGCGCTTGAATAGCAACTGGACTAAGATTTGTATGATGTCTAGAGCGTGACATTCCTAAATTGAGTGGGAGCTCCATCATAGCATGTATTCACACTATATGTGCTTTGAGGCGACCGTCTATGGGAAAGTGACTGAATGGGTCCCTACTTCGTCACTGTGTGAGCCCATATTATTTTCTCGTACCCTTTAGGACTCTGGACCACGTCATGAGGTGTAAGATTGATGACACTACTTTAGCATGTATCCAATGGCCATGTGTGATTCGGTCTGTCGGAGCATGTCTAAAAAAGCTGTCAAGACCAAGCTAATTGGCATGTGGGCCAAGGAAGAACTAAATCGGTAACGCACTTATGTTTTATGATTCATAGCCTGGGTGATTATGTCTAAATGTGTTTGACTAGTCATGAATATAGAAATATATTTAAGTGAGTCAAGCATGCTCTATTTATTTCATTGAGGGATCTAGAGATGTTGGACTAGGTGCGACCATTTGGTTTGGGGTACACTACGAGTTATTGTTCGCCAAAAATGTTTTGGATCTCTATATTGCAAGTGTACAGTGTAGTTTATAGGATAATGGCAAGCAAGGTCGTATTACTCAGGGATTGACTACGAAATACTTAGGCTATAATAACATCGTATTCCAATTTTATTGAAGCGACCGAATATCAAGAATTATAAAAATCAAAAAATAAAAAGAAAAATAAATAAATTTGCAAACCCCACAAGTATTTTCAACAACCACGGAAGCAATCTTAGGCACAAAATCTCAACATGTTCTTCAATATTAAATCCTATTAATGTTAAACAAAACAAATTCACGCAATTATATGGGTTCAATTCCTAAGTTAGTCTATTCCCCGTCCGGGGCGCGCATAAACAGTAGATTAATAACAATTGTAGGTCTCCCGACTCGATACAACTATTATTAACTCCCAAAAGATTTATGAATTGAATGACTCCCCACAAACAGTTGTAAGTCTCCCGATTAGATACAACTGTTTATGTCTGAATTTGATTTTTGTCTTTGTTAGAACTCCTCTTCCGAATTTCGCACTAATAAATATGACATGTTAATTATTGATCAGATAAAAAACAATTAAGAATAAGCACTTGAATTCATAAATATAACACATGAATCAATTAAGAAACAATTAATACAGATTTAACATGAATCCACAGTTTTGATTATGCCCTAAGATCCGAAAGATTAGCCAAACATTGATAATAAATTCATAGACAAACTTGAAATCAACATTGTGGTATCATTTAAGCACATACAAGAGATCTAAACTAAGAAAGAAAATCCATTCTTGTCAAGATGGATTCTCCTTCCAAGCCTTTGAAGTTCTTGTGCTTCTGTTGATGCGAAAGGCCTTGTGGTGTTCTTTGTAACCTAGCCCTCCTCTCTCAGAAGACCTTTGATCTTGTGTTCCTGTGTAGTTTGATGTGTTGTATGGTGTATGAATGTATGAATTTTTGTGCAGCTCTTGGGTCCCTTATATAGGTGTTTGGATCGATCACTTGTAAAGTTTGAATTGGAAAAGGACACAAAAATCCGCCACAGACAATTGCACGGCCCGTGTGGCTTTCACACGGTCACTCCAAACGGTCGTGTGGTCTCACACAATCCGACCGTGCCGTTGGTTTTGCCCTTGATTTCTCCTGACACTTCACACGGACGCTCCTACTTCACACGGTTAGGTCACACGGTCATGTGATACCACACGGTTCGACTATGTGACTGGTTTTCATCTGGTTTCTTCGTCTTTTCGATCTTCTCCTTGCACTTATCGATCTTGTATGGGCCTTCCAGCTGATATCTTTTCAATTAAGCTCTGTTATTTGTAAAGAGTTACAAGAATACGCAGTATCATGCCCTTCTAAGGAAACCGAGTAAAAAACACTAAATATACATGCAAATATATCAATTATATATCATTTTAAGCCCCTAAATGCACGTATATTTTACACGTATTAAAATTCCCCAAACTTATAGCATTGCTCGTCCTCGAGCAAATTAAGAAAAATAAAATCAAGGAATACAAAGAACACACAAGAACACTATAAACATTCAATCTCATTTGACTACATATTCAAGTAAACCATGCAACTCGTTACCAAGAAGTCATCAATCACAAGTTTGGCATAATCAATACTCTCTCAGGTACTTGACATCGCGACTCACAAGTAAGTAGTGTATCACTCATCTCTCAAAGTGTATGGAAAGTGTTTACGCTCAAAATCATTTCAATGAATGTGGAACTACCATAGGCTTGCGAATCGTCTAACATCTCGACCATTTTAGTGTGCACAACTTAAGAATAAAAAAGGACGTTCATTTGGTTGTAATGTAGGCTCTTCGATAAGGGTTATGAAAATTTGGATTAAGTGACTTGACTTGAGCAAATAGAATTTAAGCACACATACTTGCAACTGGCCAACCCAATTTCATCTAAAAATCATTTGTTTTTGCAAGATATTTTCTTTTTCAACCAAACTCCACCATTTTTTTTTCATTCTTAGACCTTTTTGCTTTCTTTTCTTTTAGTCTCAAGCTCTCATTTTTTTTTTTTTTTTTTTTTGGAGTTTAATTCTTCTTTCATTCATCTAGATCATCGCTCATCCCTCATTATTTTGCTATCTTTCTCTTTTTCATAATTTTCACCACATCTCTCCCAAACTTGTTCATTTTCTATAAGCTCAAGAAAGTTTAGGGATAAAATCATTTTTTCAATTTTAATGATAAAAAATATGGCTAACAATATAAAGTTAAGGCTCAAAGTAGTTAACTAGAGAATCATGAGTTCATAGGTAGGCTTTTTAGGCTAAACAAAGATGTCCTTAAATCATTTTCAAAACTTGCACACGCACATGACTTCAATGAAGATATCAAAGCAAGTTCTAGAGTTCTAACAATCATGAATGACACACTCAAGAAAAAAATAAGATTGCATAAGATAAAAGCAGTTAAAGGCACAAAAGCTCACATGCTTATTTTTTGCAACATGCTTAAATACTCAATTTTCTTAACTATTGCCAAACAAATAAATGACATTTCCTCAACCATTCATCGCATTATTCACAAAAATATGTCATATCTTAAAATCAAATGCTCATAGTAAAAATCATATGGAAGCTTTTGTACTTTTTTGAATTCTAATCCTAAATCACACAAAAGTAATTAAACGTGCTAAAGCAATGAACATGCAAAATAAAAATATTTTTTTTTAAATTTTTATGCTCTACATGCAATTTTAAATGCAATGCAAAATGCAACAGTATTAATTTATGCATTCTTGACAACCCCCCCAAACTTAAAATATACTTCATCCCGAACATATGAGAAAATTATCAAAAGAAAGAGAAATTCATAATAAGTACTTACCTGGATCATTCCGGTGAAGCCTGGAGCTCGTCCATCAATTTTGAAATTGGAGAGGCAGATCGCACAGTCGGGTCGCGTGCATCCACACGTCTGTGTGCGTCTGTCATGTTTTTTTTAATCTAGAGTTTGTCGTGACGCCTTTTGGGTTGCCTCCCATAAAGCGCTAAGTTTTACGTCTTCAACCAGACTTCGGATTTCTAACATCACTGTCGTTACCATGTCAGTAGAAATACTTGAGCTCTCATATTCTATACCATCCATCAGACGAATGACATTGCACTGTTTTTTCGGATTAAGTTCACTATCCCTTGGGAATTTGTCCTTTTGATGTTGGTCTCCCACTGCAGTAGCAATTTTGGGCTACTTGTGTCTCAAAAGATTTTAGTCTCACATTCAACAAAAATGATGTTAGAAACAAAACAATAAAAAAAATATTTACAAAAGAAGGAAAAATAAAAACAATATTTATCAAAAATAAAAGAACAAAAAAAATGTCTACAATTCACAAAATAAAAAAAATCAAAAATAAAAAATTACAAAATCGAAAAGGAAAAAAAATAAAAAAAATACTTACAAAAAAAAAAGAAAAAATATTTACAAAAATTTTACTTCAATTAAGATTGAACTACTTATTACTATATCTATGTAGAATATTTCAATCCCCGGCAATGGTGCCAAAAACTTGTTCGCCAAAAATATTTTGGATCTCTATACTGCAAGTGTACAGTATAGTTTATAGGATATATAATGGCAAGAGTATTCCCCATGGATTAACTACGAAACACTTAGGCTATAATAACATCATATTCCAATTTTATTGAAGCGACCGAATATCAAGAGTTATAAAAATCGAAAAATAAAAAGAAAAAAGATAAATTTTTGAACCTCACAAGTATTTACAACAACTACGAAAGCAACCTTAGGCACATAATCTCAACATGGTTCTTCAAGATTAAATCCAATTAATGTTTGACAAAACCAATTCATGTAATTCTATGAGTTCAATTTCTAAGTTATTCTATTCCCCCTCTCGGGTGGCGCATAAACAATAGATTAATAATAATTGTAGATCTCCCGATACGTTACAACTATTATTAACGCCCAAAATATCTATGAATTGAATGACTCCCCACAAACAGTTGTAGGTCTCCCGACTCGTTACACCCGTTTATGTCTGAATTCGATTTCCGTCTTTGTTAGAACTCCTCTCCCGAATCTGGCACTAACAAATATGACATGCAAATTATTGGCCAAATAATAAGCAATTAAGAATAAACACTCGAATTCATAAAATAGAACACATGAATCAATTAAGAAAATAATTAATCAAGATTTAACATGAATCCACATTTTTGATCATGTCCTAAGATCCGAAAGATTATCCAAACATTGATAACAAATTCATAGACAAACTTGAAATCAACATTGTGACATCGTTTAAGTACAAACAAGAGATCTAAACTAAGAAAGAAAACCCCTTCTTGTCAGGACGGATCTTCCTTCCAAACCTTCAAAGCTCTTGTGCTTCCGTAGATATGAAACGCCTTGTGGTGTTCTTCGTAACCTAGTCCTCCTCTCTCAGAAGACCTTTGATCTTGTGTTCATATGTAGTTTGGTGTGTTGTATGTTGTATGGATGTCTCTATTTTCGTGCAGCCCTTAGGTCCTTTATATAGGTGCTTGGAGAGATCACTTGTAGAGATCACTTGTCTCACATTGTCCGATCGTGAGGCTTGGTTTCGCCCCTGTTTTCTCCCGAATACTTCACACGCACACTCCTGCTTCACACGGTTAGGTCACGTGGTCGTGTAATACCACACGGTCTGACCGTGTGACTCATTTTCATTCGATTTCTTCGTCTTTTCGATCTTCTCTTTGCACTCATCGATCTTGTCCAGGCCTTCCAACTGATATTTTTTCAATTAAGCTCCGTTTCCTGTAAAATATTACAAGAATACATAGTATCATGCCCTTCTAAGGAAACCAAGTAAAACACACTAAATATACATGCAAATATATCAATTATATATCATTTTAAGCCCCTAAATGTACGTATATTTTACTCGTATCAGTTATTGAGTTGTAGGGTTATGTTAATTTGGTGATGACTTAATATAACTCTCCTCACTTATTCTTTCTTGCTTGGTCGCACGCCTTATTCCCTGTATGAAAGAATGGACGTGAGATGAGAATATTATAATGTGATTCGATTGAGTTGGATCAGATATGTATGAGTGAGAGATATTGGAGATTACATCCATATCTTTTAAATAAGGAAAAATATTGGGGATCCTAATTGATTAGCATGCATTTTGGGATTGCAACTAATATGGAAAGATCTAATTATAATAGGGATTGAGATATATCGTTTTATATTCTCTTCTTATATTATAAGTAGTAGATATTATTATCTCTCTCCTACGGTATATAAAAAATCTCTCTCCTAAAATTTCTCTCTACAATTTTCTTCATGGAGCATCACTAAAGTTCTCCAAGGGTTTAAGGTGTGCACATCCAAGTAAATAATTCTAGTAATTATTTACACCAACAAGAAAAATGGTTAGTGATCTTGTTCGCGGTTCAATCAATGGGAGGCTTGTAGATCACCATTATCAAAAATTAACTCCCACAAATAATATTAATTTAAACAATGAACATTCACATACATGAGCACCCGTATGTCAATGTCCATTCATTCCCACACATGATAATTCATATCACAATAACAAAATTAATTGCAACACAAAAACTTACATACACATAAGCAATTAATAAAGCATGCGGCTCATAAATTTAAAATCACATAGAATATTTTTGCTTGCACCTCAATGCGCAAAAATATAATTTTTTTATACGCTTCTTATGCGGAAAAAATATTTTCCATGCACCAATGTGCAAAAATAATTTTTGCATGCATCACAATGCACAAAAAATGTTAAACCGTTGCAAGCATCTTAATGCGCAAAATTATTTTTTCTTTCATGCATCTAACGCGAAAGAAAAAAATACCATTGCTACATATGGCCAAAGAATAATTCTTCATGCATCATATCTCACAACGATAATTTTGCAAGCATTCTCATGCGCAAAAATAATTTTTTGCAAGTACTAAATTGCGCAAAATACTTTTACATGCATTAATACTATAAAACAAATGCACCAAAAATAATTTTGCAAGCGTCCCAACACGCAAAAAATAACTTGTTATCCAGCTTTTATATAAAAACATGATGGTGGTATAATAAAAAATCCGCTTGGCCTAGTGGTGAGTATGCATAAAGATATATCAAAAGGTCTAGTTTTCAAATCTATGTTAAACTACAATCCAATATTTTTTTTATAACAAATAGGGATACACCACCTAGGCTTCTACTCAGCGTCACATCTGTTAGATAAATATTTTTATCGTAATTTTGATGATTTTATTTAACTGAGTTTTTCACTAAACAATGTCCCTAAATGTTGTCCAAATACTCCCAACCGATTTAAAATATATTTACTAATTTTTTGGAGTATTTCTTGAAGTTTATTTTTGACAAAAATTGGACAACACTTCTGTCTCGTGTTCAATCGGTCGCCCTAGAGGGCAACCCGTGCCTAAAAGTTTAATTTCTGAAACAAAAATGAGACGTACGAAAATCCCCAGGAGGGCGACCCAAAGTATTTTTTTGCCAAAACTTCTATGTTCTCTATTTGAGAAGTGTTAGACCGATCACCATGGGGGTGGACCGGTCGAACAGGAGGTCAACCGGTCCAACCCCCTTTGGACCAGTCGAACAACTTAATTTCAAGTTAAAATTCGAATTCTATATTTGTGTTCAACCGGTCGACCAAATATTTTATCAGCAAACTATCCGTTGAGCAGTAGACAATTTTTCATGATTTTAAGGGATTAATTTCTAACAGCTATAATATCTATTTGATTTACATTTTTTTTTTGTAGATTTCAATCTCCAAGGAGGATCCTATATCTGAAAATCAAATCCAAGAACTCTACTATAAATAGATGAAGGATTGAAACAACAAGACACAACAACATAAGCAATACAAACACAAGCAAAACTCTTGTTCTTCACTTTCATATTCTTGTTATTTAGCCTAAGTCTTTCACTTGCACATCTTGAGTACTAGGTTTTATTCTTGATTACACTTGCACTTCAAAGTTGTACACTTCATATCGAGTTGTAATCTTCAATTTGTTTCTATCATCCAAAGCAAGATATCCTTGTTAGTGTTCTTGTGGTAAGAGCACACTTGGGTGATTTTAGGTGTTGAAGAGTGTGATACTCTTCATAGGTCTAAGAAGATTGTGGTAATCTTCTTGGTGGTGTTGTAAGAAGAGTGTGGTGCTCTTCAAGGTGAAGGTGTAATAGTTTGGTGCTATTAATAAAATTTCTTTTTCTTTTTCGAAATCCACTTCGGATATACCGGGGGTGGTAGAAGATTAGGCCCTAGGTAGGTTGAACTTCTCTAAATCATCGAGTGTTATTTATTTTCCCGCACTTACATTCTTGCTATTATTTCTACATTAAAAAAAAAAGGCTAAATCGCGAAAAATTGGCATAATCTATTCACTCCCTTTAGATTATCGTAGCCATGGTATCAGAGACAAACTCTTTGGCAAGCTCGTTTCTTCATTGCGAGTAAAGAGGAAAGATCCATGGCAATGAGTGAAAGTTACCTCACCACCGACGCCTCCACCAATAAGCCACCTCTATTCGACACTAATAATTATGCTTTTTGGAAAGACCGAATAGAGTGCTTCTTACAAGGGTTCGGGTTCGATATATGAAATGCGGTCATTGAAGGGATATCTCAACCAACCAAGAAATTGGAGGATGACACCTTGGTTCTCAAGACCTTCAAAGAATTTGATGACAATGACAAGAAGTCATTTTCTCTAAACGGTAAGGCATTAAATATTTTGCATTGCTCTCTTACCACCACCGAGTATAATCGTATTAGAGGCATAAGGTCCGCACATGAAGTTTGGAAAAAATTGGAAACCATCTATGAGGGTACAAAGAAAGTTAAACAAGCAAGAAAAACCATGTTTGTTAAAGACTTTGAAAACTTCATGATGCTTGATGGAGAAAATATTTCAAAGATGGTGGAAAGGTTTGACAACATAGTAAATCCTATTGTGGCACTTGGAAAAGTCATACCCGAAGAAGATAAGGTCACCAAGGTTCTAAATGCTCTTCCCGGTTCATGGTCGGAAAAAGTGAGGTTAATCACAGAAGCTTAAAATCTCGAAACACTTAAATTCGATGAGCTTATTGGGAACCTCCTCATCTACGAAGTATATCTTAAAGAGAGGAAAAATTCCAAACCATCCACCTCCCAATCGGGTATGCAAATCATTCCTAAAGGCTTAACATCTTCTTCTAATATTTCATATTATGCTAGTGATGAAGATGATGAGGAGACAGCCGCTCTTGTTCGGAAATTTGCCAAATTTGTGAATAAAAATAAGGGAAGAAAATCAAGAGACAACTCGTGTTTCAAATGCGGGAAACCTGGGCACTACATAACCGATTGCCTGAAATTAGCGGAGGAGAAGCAAAAGAAGAAAAAGCCTTTTCCCAAGAAGAAAGCTCTAAATGCCGAAGCAAAAACTTGGGATGAGCTACTTGCCACATCCGATGAGGAAGAAGAAGCAGAACATGGTCTCATGACCATAGACGATGAAAAAAACGATGTACGCTCTAATTTTTCATCTTATTCTTAGTTGATGAATTACAATGTGATTATGATGAACTTCAAAATAAATTTAGAGATATGATATGCAAATACAAACTTTTGAAAAAGGAGTTTAAAAAGCTCAAATTGGAAAAAGAGAAATTATTTACTTCTTATGAATCACTTGATCGTGCACATGCTATTACATGCTATTACTATTACTAAAATGCATGCTCTTGATTCCGAAAAACAAATGCTCTTAAAAGAGATTGAAAATTTGGAAAAGGATGTGCATCGTTTTAATTTGAGCACGGATAAGGTTGTAAAAATTCTTAATGCAGAAAGAAGTGAGCATTCAAAATTAGGACTTGGTTATAAACCTTTTCAAAATATTTCTAAGAAAAATGACCAAGGTCGACTTTTATATGTGCTAGTAGTCCTAATAATCTTATTTGTTTTTATTGTGGGAAAAATAGATACTATGCAAATGAATGTAAGTTGAAAAATAACTTTAGTTGTTTTTGGAAACCCAAATGTCTCATAATTAACCCCCATGGACCCCAAAATTATAGGGTACCTAAAAATGAAACATTTGTAGGTGCTAGGGGCTATAACCATTACGGAAGATTCAAAATGGCTCGTGGACAACGGGTGTTCACGCCACATGACCGACAAAAGAGAACTTTTTACCAACATCAAGCTCCAAGAAGAAGGCATGGTTATGTTCCGGAATGGCAAGGGAAGAATTATTGGAAATGGAGAAATTAGTAATTCTTCTTTCTCTCTTAGTAATGTTCTTTTAGTTGAAGGGCTTAAGTTCAATTTGATAAGTGTTAGCCAACTTTGTGATTCAAATCATAATGTTATTTTCAATAAAGAAAAATGTCTTATTCTTAAAAATGATAAAATTATTTGTAAAGCAAATAGAAAAGACAATCTTTACAAAATTTGTACAAGTGATTTAGTTAGTCAAAATATTTCTTGTCTTGTCGCCAATAATGATTTAACTAGTTTATAGCATAGGCGACTTGGACATGTTGGATACAAAAATTTGCAAAATATTTACAAAAACCAACATGTAAAAGGACTACCCAAATTAAATTTTGAAAATCTTGGCTTATGTGACACTTGTCAAAAGAACAAATTAGTTAAAAGTAGTTTTAAGCCCAAAAATGAAATTTTCACAACCAAGCCTCCACAATTACTTCATCTTGATTTGTATGGGGATATTGGTACGACTAGTCTAAGTGGAAAACATTACACATTTGTCATAGTCGATGATTATTCTAGATATACTTGGGCTATTTTTCTTGCCAATAAAAACGACGCTGTTAATGAGTTTGCTAAGTTGTGTAGACTTATAGAAAATGAAATAGAAGATACCATTAAGTCTATTCGAAGTGATTGAGGCAGTAAATTGATGGTGAGTTTAGAGTCTTGTGTGAAACCAAGGGATATGCTCATAATTTTTCGACTCCAAGAACACCACAACAAAATGGAATAGCCGAAAAGAAGAATCAGACTCTTTAAGAAATGAGTCGGTCAATGCTCAATGAATTTTTACTTCCAAAATATTTTTGGGCCGAAGCCATAAGTACCGCATGGTATGTTATTAATCGTGTTTACCTTCATCCTAAGTTGAATAAAACACCATATAAGCTTTGGAAATGAAGAACTCCAAATATTAGTTACTTCAAAATATTTGGGTGTAAGTGTTTTATTTTGAATACTAAAGATCAATTGGACAAACTTGATCCTAAAGCCGATGAAGAAATATTTATGGGGTACTCTACCAAGAACAAAACATATCGGGTTTATAATAAGACTAGCATGGTGGTTGAAGAATCTATTCATGTCAAATTCAATGAAACTTCGGGTGTTGAAAGGATACCCAATGATGAAAGTGATGAGGAAGATGTTATTGAACCAATTATTCCAATTGATGCTCAAAATGATCAACCTTCTATATCAAATGATCAACCTTCAACTTCAAATATTCCATAAGAAGAAAAAGGTGATAATTTGGATCTCCCCGTAGCTCTAAAATTCAAAGGAGATCATCCAAAAGATCTCATAATTGGGGACCCTCTAGGCAAGGTGATGACTAGAAGAAAATTTACCGGATAAACTCTTATCTCTCAAAAAGAGCCTAAAAATGCAAATGAAGCAATTAAAGATGATGATTGGTTTTTAGAAATGCAAGAGGAGTTGAATCAATTTGAAAGGAATGATGTTTGGGAATTGGTATCTTGTCCTCCATCACAAACAATTATTGGTACAAAATGGGTATTCCGAAATAAACTCGATGACCAAGGCAATATTGTTCGAAATAAGGCAAGGTTAGTGTCTCAAGGGTATTGTCAAGAAGAAGGTATTGATTATGATGAAACTTTTGCACCTGTTGCACGTTTAGAAGCTATTCGTATTTTACTTGCCTATTCTTGTTTAAAAAATTTCAAGATTTACCAAATGGATGTTAAATCCGCTTTTCTAAATGGTTTTATTCAAGAAGAAGTTTATGTAAAATAACCTCCGAGGTTTGAAAATTTTTCAAGGCCAAATGATGTTTACAAACTTAAAAAGACCTTATATGGTTTAAAACAAGCACCCGAGCATGGCATGATTCACTTATCTCTTTTCTTTTGCAAAATAGATTTACAAGAGGTAAAATCGATACTACTCTCTTTGTTTTCGAAAAAGGGCAAGATTGCTTATTAGTTCAAATTTATATTGATGATATTATTTTTGGTGCTACTAATGAATCCCTTTGCAAGAAATTTTCTAAGTTGATGCAAGCTGAATTTGAAATGAGTATGATGGGGGAGCTCAATTTCTTCCTTGGACTCCAAATTAAGCAATGTCAAGAAGGTATCTACATATCACAATCAAAGTATACCAAAGAACTTCTAAAGAAGTTTGGAATTGAAGAAGGAAGAACCGTCACTACTCCAATGGCAACCAATGTCAAGCTCGACAAGGATGAAAAAGGCAAGTCGGTTGATGAATCAAACTATTGTCGTATGATTGGTAGTTTACTTTATTTAATCGCAAGTAGACCCGATATTCTTTATGTCGTATGCCCATGTGCTCGTTTTCAAAGCAATCTCAAAGAATCTCATATGAGTGTCGTTAAAAGAATTTTTCGATATTTGAAAGGCACTATTTCATATGATTTGTTTTATCCAAAGAACAAAAAAATTTCTCTTCAAGGCTATAGTGATTCGGACTATGCGGGGAATATTGATGATCGCAAAAACACCTCCAGATCATGTCAATTTTTAGGCGATTGCCTCGTATCTTGGTTTTCGAAAAAGTAAAATTGTGTTTCTTTATCAATGGACGAAGCTGAATACATTTACGCGGCCTTTTGTTGTACTCAATTACTTTGGATGAAACAAACTTTAGCGGATTACAAATGTTCTTTTGAAAATATTCCTATCTTTTGTGATAACACGTGCGCTATAAATATTGCTCCGAACCCGGTTCATCATAACCATACTAAACATATTGAAGCTCATCATCGTTTTCTAAGGGATTGTATTTTTAAACGAAATATTGAGATGTGTTTCGTTCCATCTCAATGCATTTCGAATAAGGTCTATGTTTGCATTTTGTGCTTTTTAAAAAAAAACTTAGGGGTGAAAAATCGGATTTTTAACTCAAAATTCGGACAGAACAAGAACAGACTGCTCCAGGGACCGGATGGAGTGAGGTCGACCGGTCAACCTCAGCCTAGACTGGTCAACCTCACCCTCGATCGGTCGAACATGCCTATTTTTTGGTTAAAATTGTTTCTGTTCTAAGACTCAGTTATTTCACACGGTTTTTCCTATTTTCGCACCCCTTTGCAAATTTCACACACAATTCACTCAAAATGATTTCTTTCTTATAAATTCTATATTTTTGGACTTATATTGTTGGTATATCATCATTATTGCCCGACTTCACCGATTGATTGGTAAGTTTAATTCCTTTTTAATCTCAGTTGGGTTGACCCTTGAGAAAGTGCCTATATTTTGGTATTTGATGAAATTGTTGTATAATTGTGTTGGGCATATTGATTATTGATAGAGGATATTTATAGAATTGCATTTGGTGATGAATTTTTGGGCTTGATTATATTTACAAGCGTTATATACATCTTCGTTTTTATTCTATGCACGCCAAGTGTTCGACAAAATGTTTCAATGAAAATTTCATCCCTTACATGATTCTCTTGATTTCAAAAGTCTTATAAGTTTATAGAGATCATGTTTTGTCACTCAAATGACTTTTACAAATCACCCTATCGAATTTTCCCTTATTATTTGGAATTTTAAGCTTTATGATCAAAAGCTCGATAATTCGGTTAAATTGCGCACTTTGATATGATTATATGATATTTTTATCGTGTTAGCACTTTTTTTGATGATTCCAAAGGGGGAGAAACATGAAATAAGCTCATAAGCTCAAAGAAGCTTGAAAAAGCTCGCGAAAAAAAAAAGTTATAATCTATGGATGAAAAAGCCAAAAGTTGAGGATATAACTTAATCCAATGGATGGACATGTCTAATGATTTCCTTTTGACAGGGGAGCTTCTAAGCTCTTGATATCTAAGCTCAAAATGTAAAAGCTGAGCTTTTAGCTTTTAATTATTTGCTTTTATTATTACTCTTGTTGTGCATGTTGATAGAGGGAGCTTTTACAAAATATTTTGAAAAATATTTACTTCCATCCTTACGATTCTTATGCATGAAAAGTGTCGCTCAAAATGGATAGTTGTTTTTTACCGGAAAAACTTGTTTTGTTTTCAAAATCGACCTCTTAAAATTATTTTGGTTTGTAATCGTCAAAAAGGGGGAGTTTGTTAGATAAATGTTTTTATCGTAGTTTTGATGATTTTATTTAACTGAGTTTTTCACCAAAACAATGTCCCTAAATGTAGTCCAAATACTCCCAATCGATTTAAAATATTTTTACTAATTTTTTGGAGTATTTCTTGAAGTTTATTTTTGACAAAAATTGGACAATATTTATATCTCGTGTTCAACCAGTCGCCCTCCGTGCCTGAAAATTTAATTTCTGAAACAGAAACGAGACGTACGAAAATCCCAGGAGGTCTACCGGTGCCTGGGGAGTTTCTTTTTTGCCAAAACTTCTCTGTTCTCTATTTGAGAAGTGTTGGACCGGTAACCATGGGGGTGGACCGGTCGAAGGGAGGTCGACCAGTCCAACCCCTTTTGGACCGGTCCAACAGCTTAATTTTCAAGTTAAAATTCGAACTCTGTATTTGTGTTCAACCGGTCGACCAAATGTTTTATCAACAAACTATCCGTTGAGCAACAAACAACTTTTCATGATTTTAAGGGATTGATTTCTAACATCTATAATCTCCATTTGATTTGCTTTTTTTTTTATAGATTTCAATCTCAAGTGAGGAGCCTATGTCTGAAAATCTAATCCAAGAACTCTCCTATAAATAGATGAAGGATTGAAGCAACAAGAAACAACAACACAAGCAATACAAACTCAAGCAAAACTCACTTTCATATTCTTGTTGTATTTAGACTAAGTCTTTCACTTGCACATCTTGAGTATTAGGCTTTATTCTTGATTACACTTACACTTCAAAGTTGTATACTTCATATCGAGTTGTAATCTTGAATTTGTTTCTATCATCCAAACCAAGATATCATTGTTAGTGTTCTTGTAGTAAGAGCACACTTGGGTGATTTTACGTGTTGAAGAGTGTGGTACTCTCCATAGGTGTAAGAAAATTGTGGTAATCTTCTTGGTGGTGTTGTAAGAAGGGTGTGGTGCTCTTCAAGGTGAAAGTGTAATAGTTTGGTGCTATTAATAATTTTTTTTTTTCTTTTTCGAAATCCACTTCAGATATACCGGGGTGGTAGAAGATTATGCCCTAGGTGGGTTGAACTTCTCTAAATCATCAAGTGTTGTTTATTTTCCCGCACTTACATTCTTGCTATTATTCCTACATCCGAAAAAGAGGGCCAAATCACGAAAAATCGGCACAATCTATTCACCCTCCCTCTAGATTATCGTAGCCACTTGGACTAACAACATCATCGCCTGTGTGGCGTCCAAGTTGGTGCCACATCATCTACCTGCGTGGCAGCCTAAGTCACCGTCCGTGTGGCGTATAAGTTACCACATCACCACGCTATGTAGGTGACGCATGGCAGCCTATGGCGCCAAGCGTCCATGTTAGCATGAACAACCAATCAGCGCTTGCCACATGGCAATTTTTTTTGAAAAATAAAAACTGCACGGAAAACCGGATAAAAATTCAGTAACATATTCATCAATTTGGGCACACATTCCAATGCAAATTTTGTATTTCTTTCCAAAATTTTGAATCGCCAAAACTTTTTCGCTTCAAATCCGTTTTACATGCATAATATATCAAATTAATCGTCTTAACGAGATCTACAATTTGACACCAATATTACATATATAAATTAAATCCAAAAGCACAAATTCGAATTTTTTAACTAAAAAATTAAATCATATGTATCATTAAACTCAAGCATATCAAATCAACGAGATTAAAGCCCTAATGGCTCTGATATCATTGTTAGCAAATATGGGTCGAAACTTAAATCACATATTTGCACATATATGGTGGATCGAGTATACCTATTTGCAGCGGAATTTTCGATCCACATAGCCATGATTAAGTCCGTCTACATGCCTCATTTTGATCCATGATTAAGCCATCTACAAGTCTCCTCTTGATTGAACCACGAACAAGATCACGAACCGTTTTTCTCGTTGGTGTAAATAATTACTAGAATTATTTACTTGGATGTGCAATTGTGCATATCTTAAATCCTTGGAGAACTTTGGTGATGCTCCAAGAAGAAAACCATAGAAATAAATTTTAGCAGAGAGATTTCTGATATACCGTAGGAGAGAGATAATAATCTCTACTACTTATAATATAGAGAAAAAATATAAAACGATATATCTTAATCCCTATTATAATTGGATCTTTCCATATTATATGCAATCTCAAGATGCATCTAATCAATTATGATCCTCAATATTTTTCCTTATTTAAAAAATATGGATGTAATCTCCAATAATAAAAAATATATATAAATGAATTAAAAAATATACTTTTTTTTATTGTTAAGTAGTATTATCCCAATATATGATTAAAGTTTTGGATTCCTTAAGGATTACCACCATAGGAACATAGGTCTTGTTTGTTTATGTTTCCAATGGCCTCTTTCCAGTTTCCAACTATACATAAAAGTGGAATCATGTTTGTTCATAAAATTTCCAATGGAAATCATCATTTTCATTTTCTATTTTTCACATAAAACAACATCTCAAACCTATAATTTCTATTCTCAAACCTATACACTACCCTACATCACTCATTATTACTTATCAATCACTATTTTCATATTTTAACTCAATTATATATGTGGGACCCAACATTATCAACTTTATCTACTTAAAATATTACTATTTTTAAATTATAACTATCTAATGGGACCCACCAACTATAATCTTATAAATATAATATTATATATTCAAATTAAAATATTGAAGTGGACCCCACCACTACAAACTTTTCAATTATTATATATATAAAATAATATTTCAAAACTATTTAAACCAAACACAATCTCATTTTCAACCCTACATAAAACACATTTCAATTCATTCATCCAAACACAATCCCAATTTCCACACGAAAACCAATAAATTCTTAAAATTATATTTCCAACTCCAAAAACTAGAAATGGATCATGGAAACATAAACAAACATGCCCATAATTCCTGGGATTCTGTTTCAACTAATGCCATGGTCGGCCGAAATTTGGCCCCACAATTCACTATAGCCGTTAGAATCGGCCGCATGGCAATTGCGACTTTAAAAGTTTTCTTAAAGTTTTATACACCGCCTTTTTTACTAGATTAATGTTTAAAGAGACCCCACGTGTAATGAAATTCAATAACAATTATTAATTTATTAGACATTTTTAATGTGATCACCCCACCACGTGTAATGATCTCGATTTACTTTTAATAATTGTTTGTATACAAAAATGCAGCACCATAATGTCAAAAAGATGAAGCACAATGATGTCAAGACTCAAAGTTGTGCACTAGTATTGGCTCCAAAGGTCCATCAACAGAACATAATACTGAATTTTCTATTTTAATTTATATTTATTGTATATAAGTGTATATTATATAAATTTAAGAGAATAGTATAACTACATATATAATAAAAAAAGGTCAAATTGGAACATAAATCCGAATTGAAAGTTCCCCAATTAAACCTCAACAACCCAAAATGAAAAAAAAAGAAAAAAAAGGAAAGGGATGAAGATGAACTTGAACAAATGGCATCGAACTTTGAGGTGGATAATGGGAAAAATACTGGTATTTCTTTCATATATCTTGTTAATAACAGAAGGTTCCCCAATACTTGAGTACTTGACGTATGGTGCATAATTATGTGTTCACACGTTTTTTGCTCTCATATTTTCATGTTTGAACCACTTGTTAATAATTCTCTGTGTTCCTATATCTTCGAGTATAGATTATCAATATGCATACAACCAATTAGTGTGAATCTTGTTAAAACTTACATATTACACATATTTGTTAAATATTATTATTACTATGTTGGTGTCGAAACTTGAAAGCAAGATAATCTTTCATACTGATAATACCCGAGTTGAGCTGGACAACATACACCCTAGTAGCAATACAAGACCTGCTGACATGGCCCGACCTGACCACACTTAGCCGAGCTGATAGGCAGAGACCTCTGCCCAACTGGGAACTTTCCAAGGAATCAAGTACTTCCCACATAGTCAACTCAACCCGAGCTAAACTTCCAATGGCAGACCAAACATCCACTTGACAAGGCATTAATGAGACAAGTCAATAATCATTCTCCACCACATGGTAGCCATACAACTCATGTACATCAAAAAGAAGTTAAGTGTCCCACTAATATTGTAGATATAATGATTACTAGGCTATTAAATATAATAGTATAATTAGTACTCCTGGATGAGGAAAATAGGAACACAAAACTCATACATAAACTTGTAAGTTCAAACTCTACCAAGCCAGAGACCGACCAGAGCACTTCAGCTCGACTAATCAATACAAAGGCACTTTATAGCCATTTCTTATATTTTCCGGTCATCTCGCTCACATCATCAACACATACAAGTAAATGTTATAAAATAACTCTTTTTTCATTCTTTATTTTAGGATTTCTCGTCTCACAATTAATTTCCACAAATCCAAAACACTAGTTACCCATAAACCTAAACCCACCCAAGGATAAAAATCGAAAAATGAAAAAGCAAAATCACGTGTAGTTGAAATATTTTAGCAAAAATCTTTTCTCCAAAGAGAAGTTTTCTTGCAACATTACTCAACATATCTTGTAATGTTAACGTACCAAATATTATTTTGGAGGGTTGACTTGATTGGGGCCGGGCCTTATAATATGAGGTACTATATATCAATACGTGACACCTATTGATATGGTACCGGGTGGATCGCGTTTGCGCAAGATGTATTGTCCACTTCAACCTGACCCTCACGGTTTTGTCCTGGAAAATGCGTCTCTTGAGGGAGAGGATTTTTTTTATCGAATATAAGCCAGAGTTAACTCGCATACTCAGTGGATGTGGAATGAACCCTCCCATCATAACTTCATAAGCTCCCATCGTGTGGGTGGGCTACGTGGCCAGGGGGTCGATGTGGGATTCTCACAAACAATGCCAATGATGTGTGCTAGGATGGACTGTGTACGCGGGATAAGTGTTCGTCGGTGTGGATTGTGTGTGCGGGAAGCCGGTGCGGGATTCCCACAGACGACACTAATAATGTACGCTGGGTTGGAGAGTGTGTGTAGGGAACCAACGTAAAAATGTTTGGATGGATCATGTGGGTGGATTGTGTGTGTGGGGAACCAGTGCATGATTCCCACATACGATGTCAATAATGTGGACACTATGCATGATTCACATAGATGAGGCCAATAATGTGGACTGTATGCGCGGGGAGCTGGAGTAGGCATGTGTGAGTGGATTTGTGTGCGCCAATGTGAGATTCCCACAGACGACACAATGATATGGCACAGGATGGATCGCGTTCACGTAAGATATATTATCTGCTTTAGGGTGGTCTTACGAGTTTATCCTCAATAAGGCACTCCACTTGGGAAAGACTAAAGAGGAGCCCCTCCCTTATATTTTCAATTATTTATAATTTCCTGATTGATCATCAGACTATTTTCTTCAAAATCCTAACATATACTATCAGAACCACAACTTAAATCAAAATTAAAAAAACAATAAACTCAAATTTAGTTTAAAGTCCTCCTAACTTCAATTTTAAGGGCCTAAATCCTCATGCCAAAATCTACTCCATATCTTCATGACAATCAGTAAGGAATTTTAACCCTGAAAATGCATCATAAAATTCATTAATAAATAATGACACCCATAAAGCCAATAGGCCCATAACATCTTATTTTCCCTTATAAAAAAAACAAAATAAACAAACAAATATACCTCTAAAAAACTTCTCCTAGAATGTAGGTTCTCTCATAGATTAGAATCAAATCAACTGAAACTTAGCACACTTTTTTTTGGTAAAAAGACAAAATAAGAAACCGTTACAGGGATTCTTGTTCTCTTTCCATTTCCAGTTTTCAATTGTGGGATTCTTCTTTATTGACCCTTTTGTTTAACAGCTCTACCTCAATATACTTGAGAATCTTGATTGCTTACTCTTTGATTTTCCCATTTCACATATCTCCCTTTTCATTAACTTCCTATTTCTATTTTCTCGGTCTGCAGCTTTCAGAATCTTGGGATTTCTGAGTGAATTTGACAACCCATTTATTTGTTTTTTGTTTTGAGGGGAAAAAAAAGAAGTAATAATTGGGTTTCTTGAAGTTTGAGGACTTGGGTGTAATTGATTCTTCTTCATAAAGGAAAAGTTCTTTTGAACTGTGCGCTCAGAGTGTTTGCTATTTGGTCTGAGTCAGATCTTCCTGAAGATAATTTGGTAAGAACCATTTTTTTAGTAATTTGTACTTTATGGTAATTGTTTTCTCTGTTTTTTCTTTTTTTCTTTTTTCTCGTGTAAGGAGTATTAGTTTCATAAGTTTTTGCCATTTGGACAGAGTTTCTCGTGTGGAAAGTATTTGATGAGTTTCTTGAATTTGGATTTTGGCTTAATTAAATAGAAAACTTTACCAACAGTTTATTAAATTTTCCATCATTTCATTAAAAGAAAGATAAAAGAAATAAAGTTTATTTTCAGCATATAACAAATTTGATTGTTGATTTTGATTCAATATAAGGTTTTTATAGCATGTTTCCAATTCCCAGATACAATATGTGATGGCCGATTACGGCACGGTGATATCCGAAAATGACATTTCTGCTCTAAAAGACACACTCTGCGCCCAACAAAATCTTCTTCAGAAACTTTACAATGAATTAGACGCAGAAAGAGAGGCATCCGCCTCTGCAGCTAGCGAAGCTTTGTCGGTGATATTACGCCTACAAGGCGAAAAGGCTGCGGTTAAAATGGAAGCCGAGCAGTATAAGAGGTTGTCAGAGGAGAAAATGTGTCATGCTGAGGAATCTTTAGCGATAATAGAAGATATTATCTATCAGAAAGAAATGGAAATAGCTGCTTTAGATTGCCAAGTCGAAGCGTATAGGTATAAATTGTTAAGCATGGGGTGTGTTGATTTTGGTATTGGCGAGACAAAATTTCGCGATTACCCTTTGCAAAGAAACGAAAATTTAGCTGGCGAAACGAGTTTTCAAGGCATAGGAAGGAGAAATTCTGGACCTCTTTCTTTCAAATATAAGAACATGATTGATGAAAGAGATGGTTCCTGTATACAAGAAATGGATTTTATTTTTAAATTTGTGGAGGGAAAAAGGACTGGCCAAGAAATGTATGATCAGGCCTCGGATTCAGACAAGAAAACTGATAATTCTGTCGATTCATACTGGGAGCAGATAAGGAAATTAGATGTCCGAGTGAAAGAGATAGCCGGAGCTGATTACACAAATTCTAGGAGTGAAACTCGTTCTTCATCGCTTTCTTCTCGAAGAAGTTCAGGCAATTTATGTGATTTATCTAACTCTGCTAATCTAAGGGTCGAAACACGGTCACCCTCACCGCAGATCAATCCCAACCACTCAAATAAAGTAGCCGCTGTGAATGAAAATATCGAGATTAAGGGCTCTGCTAATATGTCGAAAAATGGTGTAGCTGTTGATTATCCGTGTTCTCCGAGCATCCATGATGTTTTTGAAGTTCCACAAACTGATCGAAACTTCAGTTCTTGCGAATCGCTGGCGAAAGACGAAAACGAGACAGCTAGGCTTGTCAGAAAAGATGTTGTCCATCCAGAAGCTGTTGAAGAAAAATTGTATGCCAGAAACGAACCTGATTGGCTGAAGAAAGTGTTGAAATTGACTCACCATGAGAAACAGTTATGCGGACCGAGTGGTATTGCTTCTATTGACTGCCATTTGGCTGTTGTTGAGCCCACAACTCGTATTTCTGAATCTCGACCTGGATTGTATCAACTTAACAGGACGTCTGAAATTGTAGAAGTCGAGAGGCCAGCAGAATGTACTAGCCGAGAGGAAGAATTGAAATTGTTGAATGAGATCAAAGAGCAAATTAATTCACTACATGAGGAGATTAGGGTTTGAAAGTAAAGAAATCCTTAAAGAGAGATGAGCCATCTTTATGTGCTCTCTCGGAGGTATTCACCCTTTGTTTTTTTCTTATTATCTAACTTGTTCGTCCATATAAGTTCTAGATATATAAATGCGTTGTTTAAATATTTTGTGTTTTATCGACATTGATACAGGCGATGCTCTACTTTTGGCTTTGATCCAGCATGATGTCTCCTGGTAATGGAATTGATGCCGCCTCTCGTACATTTTGTGTATATTCTGTTCTGCTTCACCAACACCTGATTGTGTAGAGAAACTTTGTGCATTTTACTTTCAAATTTATGGAGTTGATTGTGAATTTATATTTTTTTATGATTCAGGATTGTAATTTGAACTGATAGTCTTAACCTTTCTTCATTCAAAAAGAAGTGAACTTTCACATTGTCAGTTGTAAGCTCAATATTTTGTATGAACAATGTGAGGATTTGAGATTTACCTTCTGCATAAAAGTGTATACTTTTTGTGTTTGTTTCTGATCTACAAACACCGCATTGAGGTTCGTATTTGCTTAACAAATACCCATCTCAACGGGTGCAATTTGTGAAATAGAAACTCATATCAAGAATGTATTTGTAATTATAAAGGACAAACGAATTTTGTTTTCTGTAATTAGACTGAACCTCAAGGGTATTTTTGTTTCTAACTCATATTAGTTATTATCTTGTTTCCCGTTGATACTAAATGTCAAATAACACCTATAGTGTGCAAAACATGATATTTCAATTGTAAAGCTGGCTTAGTCATTGTCTGTGTAAATATTTCCAGTAGATAATAGTTATTTTCTTCAAAGATCTGATATCAGGTTTGTTTGATTATATGAAGCTCTCTTTCATAGTGAAGACTACAGTTTGAAGGCCGTCTAGTCATTTATCTAACAGAACCAAGTATATGTTATAGTTCAAATTCTGAAAAATCTTGTGAAAGAATATGTGCATATTTGGAGAATCTGTTTCTTTATCTACAAGAAAGTTAAATTCAGAAAGCCTGCAGAAATGTAGGTATGCATTTTTTGGACAACAAGAAAACTACAAGTAACAATGAACTTTTGCTTCAAGTGACAGAAATTAGCAGCTTGACTTTACTTTTTCCCTTATTTTTATCTTTATTTCTTATATATATATTATATATTATAATATATATATGTATATATACATACAATATTTAAAACTAGAAGTTACTTCGTGTTTCCTCCATAATAAGGAGGAAGCTCCAAAACTTAGTAGGACTTACCAAACTTACACTCTTTTATACACCAAGTTGAGCTCCACACTTTAATACGCATTCAATGTGGACAATGCATTAAATGAGAGTGTCTTCCTAATAGTGATGCAATCAATTTGTGACTCATTTAATACAACACAAAAACCAATGTGGGACACAAATATTATATGTAAATACATATACAAGAGGTGCAACTTGTAAAAGAGAAACAAATATCATTGGGGTATTTGTAATTCTAAAATACAATAGTCAATTGTTAATTATACTGAACCTCAAGGGTACAATTTTCAATTAAACCAGAAATTAATGAGGATTTGCTGACTCGCCCTCAGTATATAGAAGCATGTTGATGCAATTTATTATCATCTGAATTTATCTGATATTAGAATGGAGATTCTGACTCAACCTTCAGTTTGGTTTTTTTCTTGGCACAACTTTCAAGCAAGCAAGTCCCAAAGTCAAGGTAAAAAAGATAGAGATATTTTTGTACTTATATCCTTCTTTGTGAAAAGGAAAATGGGACTCATTATAAGTCTAAAATTGATTTTTTAAATAGATAGATATTGTTAGAATATTTGTGATAGTCTGATATGTCAATGCAGCAATTCTATTATGGGAGCGTCTGCAAACTCTAAAAAAAAGTGACTCTCAACTCCAAAAGTTGAGAATCACTTTTTCTAGAGTCTAGTTGAGACTAGTTTTGCAAGCAAGAATCCCTCAAGTACTCTCTTAGGATCATATCTTAGATTTTTTTTTTTTTTGAGGGAAGGATCATATCTTAGATTTCAGAAAGGAAAAGAAGCTAGAAAGCAAGATCGATAAAATTTTGAGCAAAATGTGTAATTGAAGAGAATAATGAAACTAAGGAAATGGTTTGAAATGTGATATTTTATTGTTTCACTTCCAATAAAACAATATCTATCAAAAGAAAATTACAGGGCAGCCCCTAAATCTAGTTCGCAAGTATAGGATGAAAATATTTGACATTTTTCTTTTTTTCTTCGAAAGGAAAATATTTGACATTTAAACATATAATATAGGGATAATTACAAAAACACTCTTGATGTTTGGTCTAATTAAAGAAAAACCCACGGAAGTTTCAAAATTAAAAAAAAAAAAAAAGGAACCCTCAAGATTGATTTTGTCTTAAATTTAAGGGATAACTATAATATGTAATAAAATGTTATGAGAGTTTTTAAAAAGTTTTTTGCTTATGAAGAAGAAAATGTAAGACGTAATTAAACCTCAAGAGATATTTTGCAGTTTTCAAAAAACTCTAGGCGTTTTTGTATTTTGTGGGAAAAAAACAAGTCTCACTTTTCATCAAACATTTTACAAGGTATTTAACATGCTTTTGAGATCAAGGTAACAATGAAGCAGTGTTTGGTAGTAAAAACCTCAAATTCAACTTAGATTGATTCAGAACTAAAAGGTGATAATTATGGAGAATAGGAATGGGATTTCTACAGTTCATGTTATATCATTTGTTATCCAGAAAAAAATGAGCAACTCGCCTAAAAAACAGCGAAATCTTGCGTATCTCCATCGTATAAGCCTTCTTCCACCTCAGGACCAAAGCATCGATTCAGTCGAAAAATGGAGGAAAACTACAAATCACTCACAAGTTCAAGTTTCGGCATGGATTGTCCTGATAAATACGACTTGATTAGTGTTAAAGCTTGCTTAGGTTTATGTAGGGGAACTTCGTGCCCTGCTCCTCGGACTGTCACAAATGTCAGCCCTTCGTATTCTTGCGTCCATCCCCCGACCTGTTTTACATGCACGACAAATATTAATTGACGTTTAGTTACAAACGTGCATGGTATTAATTAAATGAGTGATCAGAATGAGACAGGTGATTACAGCAGCAAAACTGACCTGGCCATCATCGTACCAAGGCGCCACGGGCTAACTGTTGGAAGTTTAAGAGCATCAATGCTGTACCGGTGGATGTAACCGAATTACAGCATCCGTGATCGCCACTGTCAAAACATCGAAGATTTTTCAAAAACGGTTGTCAATAGTAAAATAATAGAGAGATCGAGATGGAATAAGGAAAAACCTGAAAATCCATATACGAAGTCCTGTATGTAAAAGCTCACAGTAGACGTTCAAAACTGACCTAGGAGAATCCTTCCAATTCTCATTCACCATGTCACTGCAACGAGAATGTAGATCCCTCTATAATTAATCAAACAAGAAACCTAGTAAATTCACGCATTTGCTTATTGAGCAACTAGATTTGGACAAAGAGTGATATGAGAAGCAATTCTGTGAGAAAAAATGTTTCACCTAAACATTATCAGTCGTAGGATTATAAGCCTAAACCATACAAAAAGAGAAATGGACAATAAACAGAGAAAAAAGGACGATATTTCAAAAGTTCGACATGCTCTTAATTAAGATATAAGACTGTACTTGCACGTCTCCCATTTCGATGGAGAATTTGTGGTGCGAACATGAAGAGCTTCTTGAACCTCAGGAAGATTGAAGTAGACGGTTGAATGCTGCTCGGTGCAGGGATCATATGCTCTTCTCAGAAGACCAACCTTCTATCATATGAAAATACATTCTATTAGTAATCCAAAAATGAAAATCAAGCCTTCTTCAGAGAAACATTCTTGTACGCTGCAATTTTTTTAGAAGGTTAAATTACAAACTACCTCTTAGGTTTTGCCTAATTACAAAAAAAAAAATCAGTTGTCTTTCAAAATTACAACTACCCCCTCAATGTATTATAAATACCCCCTTAAGGCTTAAGGTTTGTAGTTACTTAACAAATACCCCCTTTCGGTGTGTAATTTTGTAAAATAGAAACAAATATGAAGGGAGTATTTGTAATTTTCAAAAATAGCTGGATTTTTTGGTAATTAGAGTGTACCTCAAGGATTTTTTGTAATTATCCGTTTTTTTATAAATTTCGTACCATCTCAATGGTCTAGAAAATTCATTATGGTAGAAGTCTGGTAGACCATTCGCTTTCCCCTCTTAATGTTTCAAGAATTTTAAAGAAGGGGTAGTTACAAAAGAAAATACCCTACGGCTCGGGAAATTACAAAATTACCTAGAGGTTTCTGAAAATTGCAAAAAAACCCTTGAGATTTGATTCTGTCTTAGATTTTTCCCTTTTATAAGCAAAAAAAAGCATTTCAAATAACCCTGATATTTAAATATCGAAATATAACCAGTACAATTTAAGACATAATCAAATGTGAGGAGGGTTTTTGCAATTTTGAAACATCTCTGAATTTTTGTAATTTGCAAAATCTCAGGGGTGTTTTTGTAATTATCCCTTATAAAAAAAAAAGGCGCCAATGATATAAACACTTACACTTTTTCTTCTCCACGGATGGTTTAAGCTACTGAAATTAGCCGTGCAGGAAGGAGTAAAGATGCTGTACATATCAATGTCTCCAACTTCATGATCAGCAATTTCAAGAGCTTTCACACAGTTTTCCGAGGTGTGTACGAAAGATTGGAAGTCACACACGATATTCAACTGCTTGAAGGTCTGATCAGAAATCATACCAACTGACCACATGAATTGGAAGACTCCCAAGTGGTCGTGAAAATCATCGGTTAGAGCATTTCCAACCTGATCAAACGATATATCCTAGGTTAAGTTTGTCCAAACGAGCATATATATAATCCGTGTATCAGAAATATCAACCAGAGGAAGTCCATACCATGAAACCTTTAAGATTGATAATTTTTTCTTCATTTTTTTGGTTGTGTCTCACGATAGCTTGGCTTAGTTGAGGAACATAGTGTCCTATACAATAGTAAACAGCGAATACTGTAAGAGCACAATAACAACAACAATAGGCGAACCTCTTTCAGTGAAATGTAAATGCTACTTTCTCAAGTATGAACAAATTTAATTTGTTTAAGCAGCTACATGAACCAGACTGATGAATTCAGAGAACTTTTGTGCAAAAGCAAAAAAAAAAATTAATGAAGAGGAAGAAATTTCAACCATAACCTAATTGTATTTTATGCACCAAACTAATGACTAACTCTTAATGACTAAGGGAATGTTCGCAATCACTAAACAACGTGTTTCTTAGCTTTTGGCTGGAAAAAAAATCAGTGTTTGCAAATGTCAACTATCGCTTTCGCTTCACTTAATCGAATCTAAAAGCAGGGATATGGGTATTTAGATTTATAATTCTGCTTCTGGTTTGAATTTACAAACAAATAAGCATATTCACAACTTTTTCACCAAATATTCTCAACTTCAAATTCTCAACTTCTGATTTTATTTGCAAATACTACCAACTTTTAATTCTTAACTATTTTTATTTCTACTACAATAAATCACTTATTCTAAAAGCAGAAATTTTTGCAAACACCCTAACTTTTATTGTATTTCCTTTTAGAATGTAAGACAAATAAAGAGTGGTTGGACAGGGTTCTATGACCATACTGGACCGCTGGCCGACCAATCACAACGAAACCAGTTGATCGGTCCATGTTTGAGCCTTGTCTCAACCGAGGAAGATGAAAACTGATCGAATTGGGCAGCAATACAACTGATGTAAACTACTAAACCAGAAAATTTTTAAGCTGTAAGAAACTGCAAAAAGACAGTTTGAAAAAGTGTATAATCAAGCACCAACCAGCATAGCTTTCTCCTGTAATGTAGAAGTCTCTTCCTTTGTACTGCGGAAAACGTTCGAACCATTTCAGCAAAAATTCTAAGTTATCAGCAGCTGAAATCACAGAAATTGAGATCAAGATGCTTATCGAACAATAGAAGATAAAGTTGGGTTAAGGGAGATAAAATGGTACCAGTCCTTTTGTCACCATTGCTCAGTAAGTCGGAGGAAGTGTTTGAATACGAAAATCCGACTCCAACTGGAGAGTCCAGAAACAATATATTTGCAGCTGCAATATGGAAAAACTAAGGCAATATTATCACTAAAGTGTATATTAATTATTCCTCAGATTTTTGGTACTTATAAATTCGTAACTTTCAAGAACTTCAAAACGAAAATGTAACATGAATTAACACAATATTCATGGAGGTATAATAGATTAACAACTCTCTTACTCGTATGTACCAAAAAAAGTCAAACAAACATCGTTCTGTTTTGAAGTACAATGATATTCAATCTGAAATTATCTCAGACTCAATATGCATTAAAAGTTGCAAAGTCCTCTGAAATGATGTGGGAGTGAAGAACAGCTATACTACTAACCAAAAATGCAGCCTAATAATATGGTTTCTAAAAGGAGCATAATTACTGTCAATAAAAGAACTAGAATCCCTATTTGCTACTGTTTTCAAGCAAACAAAAACAACAAAGTATACCTTTATTCCAAGAATAAGGGTTCAAATAAAGATTCTTCCCATCTTTCTCAACATGGAAAGGTCCAATTTCCTCAGCAAGTCCATAGGCAATTGATGAGCATCCTGGCCCTGAATATAAATATATATATATATATTATATGAGAACTTTCAATAAAATTGGCAACAAATTTGCTAGAAACTCAAATGAAAAAAGCAAAAATGACACTTTTCATTAAACATCTCATCTATTAGAATTTATCAGCAAATAAATAAGTGGTAATATGCCAAATTGGCAACTTAAGTTTTGTGAAAATGAAAAATAGCTATGAAAAACATGTTTTTTTAGCTATATTGACTAAAAATTGACGGTCATACCATCATGTATTCTTTGGCGAGGTACTTGGTTATTTTACAGAAAATTGACATAGTTCATTTGTCGAGCCATGTTTTTCGGTACATGCCTTAGTATCGAGAAATTGACCGGTCCGTGGAAATGAGAAAAAGGGCAAAGTGGACAATAGAACTCAAAAATGGCTAATTTTTTTAAAAACATAGCTAAAAATACCTTTTTTCTACTGAGAAGTGGCCAAAAATTCGACGGATTCAATAAATGAATGCAAATTGAAAACAAAATTCCAATAACTTCTTTCACATCTGATATTCACTACAAACACCTCCATTTCTCCAGTCTCTCAACAATCTTACATATGTAAAGAATCAAAAATATACTTGCTTAATAAAGCTCTTGCAATAGAAAACAATCTAAACACACACAAACACACACATTTGAGAGAAAAGTAATCGTTGACCTCCATTGAGCCAAAGAACAAGAGGCTTTGAAGAAGGGTTTTCATCATCTGCCTCAAAAAACCAATAAAACAGTGCCCTCCCAGATTCTTTATTCACAGTCACATACCCAGCATAGTGTGCAAAGCTCACATTGAAATTTTGTCCTGGAAGCTTTGAAACTCTGTCAAGCTGCTGCTGGTTATGTGGGTCTGAAGAAAAACTTGTGCTGCAACTGATTAAATGGAGGATGGCAATATTGCAAATAATGAGGAAAATATTGCAAATCCAATTGAACGTTGACATCTTTCTAGGGTTCTTAGTTGGGATTGGATTGAAATGAAAAAAGTTTACTGGGAACCCCAAGAAAGTGGAGAAAGAAACTGAAAAATGTAGGTCCAAGTGTATATTGTTTGTTTATGTTTAGTTTTGTTTGTTAAGAATTGCGCCCATGTTTGTCGGGTACCGAGACAGGTGACAAGAAACGGTAACTTTCACTTTAGCCCTTGTACTCTTATTAAATACCACTTCATTCTCTTTCTAGTTTCAATTGTTTACTTCTCTATACTCGCAAGTTGTATTGCTTTACTCTATTGTGCTATTAAAATATCGATTTATCCTCCTTTTTTATTTATTAAATGTCCTAATTATCCTGACTATTATTTCAAAATGATTTTGATAGAATCTGATGCCTTGTGACTTTAAACAATTGATTCTTATGGTGTTGTATGTTAATGTTGTAACACCTGGACCAAACAACACAAGTACACATGAATAAAAAAATAACACGGGGATTTTTACGTGCTTAGATTCCTCAATCTTAATGCACGAGGCCACGCCTGCAGAAGAAACAATCCAATATTAGAAACAAACAAGTTATTACAAATACGATTTGGATTTACGTAAAGCATAAAGACTCCTCTTTATCTTATACACCAACACTGTGTATAAAACTAATATTCTTGATCGATTCTTCCAAAAAACTCAACCTTGTTGGAGTCCCTCCAACTTCAAATCCCTTGAGCGGTTGAGTCGATCCACACCGTAGATCTTCACCGTCTTCTCCCGAAGACTAGAATTATAACACAAATATTTCTTGAAGAAGAACAATAAGCTCAATATGTATTTTCTCGATAGCTTCTTCAAAGGTCTGACTCCTCTTTTTATAGCAATCAAAACGAAAATCCAATCCCTGATTTCAAGAGGACGATTTTCTTGCAAAATGAAGGAAATCAGAAAGAAAAATCATTTCCTTGTGGGTAAGAATCAATTACACAAGGAAAGTGATTTAAAAGGAATGATTGACAATTAATAAATGGCTGAATCAATTAAGATAAAGTTTATCCAATAATATCAAAGAACATTCACAATATAAAGATCTTGCCAAAAACACACCACAGAATCTGGCATAAAATCCGCCCAGATTCTGTGAGCTAGTGTTGCATTACCAGTGTTACAACACTAGAACATGCACTGTGCTAAACGGACCAAATTTGCCAACTTCAATAACACTAACAATCTCCCCTTTGGCACTTTTGGTCAAAACAACACTAAACAGGATATATATGTAGGATGTGACATAAGAAATCAATAATAGAAACCCGCAAGTTAGCACAGTTTTAAAAGGAGGCAAACAAAATCCAAATTCATCCAACACTATCATTTGAACAAAAATAGAGTTGTAAATGTTGCAATCTCAATCGAGCCATTAGTCTCATTTGACTCCCCCTCGCAGTCGCCTTCTTCAAGATCATCTTCATCTTTCGATTGAGACTCCCCCTATCGAATGCTTCTTCAAGAAGAATGGCCTGATCCGCCAAGTCATCAAGATCATCATTAACTTCTTACTTGGGTCTCATCTCACCATCTCACTTGACTCAGTTTGCTCCACCTTACTTGGGTCTCACCTCACTTAAGTCTCCTCTTTCACTTGAGTCTCTTCTTTTCCCCTTTTTGACCAAAAAAAGACAAAAGAAGCCGACCAAACTTTGGCTATTTTTTGGTCAAAACAATCTCCTTCAAGAATTTGTATGTAGTCCTTACCAAAATTGATGAGAGAAAGAACCGCCAAAATTGGAGTGATACAAATGGCGACTATGGGAGTTTCCAAGAAAAGCTTCCAACTGCAAATTTGAAATTCAAATATTTTTGGAAAAGTCCCATAATTCAAGGTGTGCAATTAATCCAAAACAAGCACTGAAGATCAATTCCTTTTACAAAAGACAAATTTAAGGAAAAAATCATTTCCACAATAATACACCACATCGAATCAATAAGGAGAATATTTTCAACAAGCCCAAAAAATGATCCTAAGGGATGTCTAGAATGATGAGTTTATTTCTGACAGGAATAAAAAGGCCTCAGGCGTTTTGGTGCGGTAACCAGTGTTGTACCACCTTTTTCAAGAACACCACCATACAAAGTCAATGGATCAAAATCCTTTTCCCATTTAATAAATCTTTTGAGTGAAAGGAATCGTGAGAAAAACAATTAGCCGATCGGTAGCTTTCGCTCCAAATACATGGGTAGCTCTTTCTCAGAAGATCATAACAAGATTCAAGCATATAAAAGAACAGAGAATGGTTCACAACTGAATAGCTTTCACACACAATGTAAGGGCAGCTCTTTCCGTCAAAGGCCCAAAAATAAATACACCTTTCACAAAGGAAAAATCATTATGTTTGCAATTTGACCCACAATTGTTTTTAGGCAGAAAATTCATCAAAGGAGTACTCAATAGGGTTACAGCAATAAAACAGAAAAGCCAATGAAATGATCTTAAAAATGCAAAATGTCTAATGCACAAGAATTAAGATCAAAAAGAGGTTGCAACACATCAAGAAGGAGAAATGATGCACATGGTGTTGCAACACCGAAAACCACATCGCTCGAGAGTACGGACACCCGCAGAGACTGCTTTCAGTGCAATTAAACCTTTGGAAGTCTAGGGCTTTGGTGAAAATATCGCAATTTGATTCTCGGTGGTAACAAAATCAATGGTAACAATTTTATTCTCACCAAGTCTCTAATAAAATGGTGTCGAATATCGATGTGTTTAGTTCGGAGTGTTGCACTTTGGGTTTTTAAAAATATTTATGGCACTTGAATTATCACAAGATAGTGAAGAGTTTTCTCTTCAACCCCATAGTCGATCAACACTTGTCTCATCCACAACATTTGAGAACAAAAGCTCCATAAGGTCGTATATTCGACTCAATAGTGAATAGGGATACACAAATTTGTTCCTTCATCGTACAATGAAACCAAATTGTTACCAAGGTAGACACATCCTCCAGGAGTGCTCTTTAAATCATTGATATCACTGTCAAATTAACATCACTAAACCGGTCAAGTTAGTGTTATGACACTTGGTGTTGTAACACCGAGCTCTTCCTCGCAACAAATAACGATTCGCGGAGGACCTGTTTCCCTTCATAATACAATTGTCGAATTGTCAAAGACATTACAAAAATTATTATCAAATTTGACACACAAATCATCATCACAAAGTTCGATCGACATCGATAAGATTGGCTTTTAGTCCTTCAACATACAAAACATTTTTTAGAGAAGGAATACGCGGACACATTCAAGGTTCCTTTTCCCAAAACTTTGCCTTTAGCACCATCACCAAAAGTGACCAATCCATTTTCATGTTTTTCAAAATCAATCGCTTTTTCCAACTCTCCATCATATGACGAGAGCAACCACTGTCAAAGTACCATGATTGATCACATTAGCTTTTAAAGCGTGTGTACAACATAGCAAGAGAATTCATCCTTCCTAACCCGCATTTTCTTGGGTTTGTTTGATAATTCAATTTTAAAACGAGGAGTGTTTTTTTTTGATGTTGGAAAATCGAGTTTGCACTCTGCCTTGCCTATAGTGTTTCTGAAGACGATAACACTTAGGTCTTATATGGCCAGGACGGTTGCAATAGTGACATATAGGAACAAAAGCATTGCTTCTTTTTCCATTATGGCTGAATGATGTTCTTTCTTTAACAAAAGCAATCTTATAATTTTTATCCTTTTTAGCATAGTTTTTGTTAGTATTAAAACCAAAACCAATACCTGCACGATCTTGCTGGTATTTTCCTTGAGAAAGAATTTCATCTAATCTCCCCTTGCCAATGTTCAGTTTTTTGACAGAATTTGTCATCTCATTGAGTTCTTTCTTTACTTTGGCAAGTTCTTCTTTTCTATCTGTGGCAAGTCTTTCAAGCTTGACAACTTCTCCCTTGAGTGTCTCTTTTTCAGCAGTAAGGGATACAACCTTCTTTTCCAGAGTTACATTTATCTTGCTGACAAATTCACATTTATCAAGCATCTTTTGATAAATTCTTCTAAGCTCCTCATTTCTTGACTCTTCATCTAGATCGGAGTCATCCTCTGAGCTTTCAGTGTCGGAATTATTCTGTTCGCGCAAGAAGTAGCAGAATTTAGATTTAGACACGTTTCAGTAAAAGGAAAGTTAGAGTTATACCTGCTCGGTGTTGTAACACTAGAAGTAGCACTGGGGTGCGTTTGATTACAACCAACCTCTTCTTTTATCACAGTGAAGGAAACTTGATTGCTCATGTTGTCTTCTTCTTCATCATCTTCTGGTTCATCATAACTCCATGATGTGGTGAATGATTTTCCATTCTTCTTCAAGGTATTCGCACATTCAAACTTGAATGTGTCCAAAACCTCCACATTCTCTACACTTAATGCCTTTACCACCATCATATTGCTTTCTTTGAGTTCCAGAATTTTTTCCAGGCCTGGGAAAATTTCCTCCTTTGTTTCCCTGCTTGAAGATCTTGTTGAAATTCTTGGTGAGTTGTGCGAAAGATTCCTGAATTTCTTTTCCTGCATCACTAGTTAATTCATCAGAAGTTTCACTTGAAAAGTAATCTCCTATTTTTCTCTTTTTTTGTAACTAGCCTCTCTTTCAGTTTTTTCTTTCTTTGTTTCTTCAAGATTCATCTCAAAGGTTTGAGAGACCCAATTAATTCATCAAGTTTCATTTAAAGCACTTTTGATTCTTCAATGGCGATTTGCCTTGTAGGCAAACCTTTCGGAAGAGACCTTAGAACTTTCTTAACAAGTTTAAAATTAGAGTATTTCTTTCCCAAAGCAAAAGACTCATTAGAGATATCACGAGTTTTGAGTTAAAATCACTTATGGTTTCATTTTCACTCATTCAAGATTCTCAAATTTAGAAGTAAGCATTTGGAGTTTAGACATTTCTTACGCCTTGGTCCCTTCATACGCAACTTGTAGGATATCCCATGCTTCTTTCGAGGTTTCACGGTAGATATCGTTTGAACTGATTTTCATCTACAAAGATTGAAGATTGCATTGAGTGCTTTTGAGTTTGCATTAGCAAGTTGATCCTCGCAGCTTGTCCATTCGGTTTCATTCTTTGGGACACTTTTGTCGTCAACAACTTGGGTGGGTGGTGTCCGGTTAGAATAGATTTTCAAGCGCGTTCATCTACTGATTTAATGAAGACTCTCATTTTTGCTTTCCAATAGGAGAAATTTGTCCCAATGAGAAGAGGTGGTCGAGAAATAGAGCTTCCTCACGATAGTTGTCCATGTTAGCAATAAAAAAAACGAGGATCACACTAATAAGGATTAGTGGAAGGCTCTTGATGCCAATTGATAGAATCGATGCCTTGTGACTTTAAACAATTGATTCTTATGGTGTTGTATGTTAATGTTGTAACACTTTGGACCAAACAACACAAGTACACAAGCGGAATAAAAAAATAACACGGGGATTTTTACGTGCTTAGATTCCTCAATCTTAATGCACGAGGCCACGCCGAAGAAGAAACAATCCAATATTAGAAACAAACGAGTTATTACAAATACGATCGGATTTACGTAAAGCATAAAGACTCCCTCTTTATCTTATACACCAACACTGTATAAAACTAATATTCTTGATCGATTCTTCCAAAAACCTCAACCTTATTGGAGTCCCTCCAACTTCAAATCCTTGAGCGGTTGAGTCGATCCACACCGTAGATCTTCACCGTCTTCTCCCGAAGACTAGAATTATAACACAAATATTTCTTGAAGAAGAACAATAAGCTCAATATGTATTTTCTCGATAGCTTCTTCAAAGGTCTGACTCCTCTCTTTATAGCAATCAAAACGAAAATCCAATCCCTCGATTTCAAGAGGACGATTTCTTGCAAAAGGAAGGAAATCGAAAAGAAAAATCATTTCCTTGTGGGTAAGAATCAATTACACAAGGAAAGTGATTTAAAAGGAATAATTGACAATTAATAAATGGTCAATCAATTAAGATAAAGTTTATCCAATAATATCAAAGAACATTCACAATATAAAGATCTTGCCAAAAACACACCACAGAACCGGCATAAAATCCGCCCAGATTCTGTGAGCTAGTGTTGCATTACCAGTGTTACAACACTAGAACATGCACTGTGCTAAACGGACCAAATTTGCCAACTTCAATAACACTAACAGATTTGATGCATTAAGCCCATATAACTTCTTTTTGAAAATATATTTGATATTTATTGAATTTGATGTAGTCCCTATAAAATAACGTATTGTAGGTTAGTTTTTGTTAACTAATATATTCTTAGATATTTATTTTTTCCATCCTAAATATGAAAATCATGTATTATATTGTAAATAATAATCTGTATAATAGCCTATGTGAACTATTAATAATAAGTTTCTCATCACTTATGACTTACAATAATATAATTTTAAATAAACATGATTAGTATAAAATTATGTAAAATTAATAATATTCGTTTTAGTATTCACAAAATTAACCACTAAACTGACTATTTGGTCAGTTTAATAGTTTTTATTAAATATTTATTCAATCAATAATTGAAAAATTACAAATAATATTTTACATAGTCCAACAAAATGTATAAGATATATGTTACATAGTTTTATGAGTATTGTTAATGTTATCATTATACGCAAATTTGGTCTTTCTGCACAGCGCAAAATATAATGTTGAAACTCTGGGATGCAACATTGTCTGCACAGAATTTGGGCGGATTTTATGCCAGATTCTCTGTTTCTGGTTTATGGCAATTGTTCAATTTTGAGTAGTTTGATGATAATCTTGGATGCCTTATCTAGATTTATTCAGCCCATATTATTGCTATTTAATCGCTTTTCTTATGTCTTTGTTATCACCCATAAGGAAATGATTTATTTTTGTTGTTTTCCTTTTATAGTTTGTAACCTCCAGATGGAAATCAACAAATCACTTGATTCCAGCAATAAAGGATCGGTTTGTTCAGTATAAAAGGAGAGGACATCACCTTGAAGAAGACACACGCATAAAATACATTGAGCTTATAATTCTTCTTCAAGAAAATCATTTGTGTCGCTTTTGTTATTCTTCGGGAGAAGAAGGTGAAGATCTACGTGTGTATCGACTCAACCGTTCAAGGGATTTGAAGTTGGAGGGATTCCAACAAGGTTGAGATTGTGGAGATTCAATTAAGGGATTAGTTTTATACGAGTGTTGGTGAATTGATAAAGAGGGAGCCTTTATGCTATTCGTAAATCCAGTCGTATTTGTAATAAACTTTGCTTTTATAATATTGAATTGTTTCTTCTCTGGGCGTGGCCTCGTGCATTAAGATTGAAGAATCTAAGCACGTTAAAAATCCTGGTGTTATTTTCTGTTTCCGCTGTGTGAGTGTATCATATGCTTTAGTGTTACAACATTAACTTACAACACTGTTCGAATCCGAACATCCAGGGTTTTGTATTAATATATTGATTAATAGGGCAACATATTTTATCAATTGGCATCAAGAGCCTAACACTAATTCTTATTAGTGAGATCATGTTTTATATTGTTGCTAACATGTCTTGTGTTTATGAAGAAAGTTCAGTTTCACGCCCTCAACTCCTTGACAGTTTTGAAAAATCTACGGAGCAAAAGAACAGAAGAATCAAATCCTCAATTAAAAGTAAAGGGATTCAATGCAGAGAATGTGGTGGCTTTGGACACATCCAGGTTGAATGTGCAAATACTCGAAAGAAGAATGGGAAATCATTCACCACCTCATGGAGTAACGAAGAACCAGATAATGAAGAAGAAGAAAATGTGAGCAATCATGTTGCATTCACCTCCATTGACAAAGAGGTTGGTTGTAATCAAACGCACCCCAGTGCTATTTCTGGTATTACAACACCAAGCAGGTATGACACTAATTTTCCTTTTGTTGAAAGTTGTCTAAACTTTGTGATTCCTGCAGATGAAAACAACTCAAGTGATGAATACTTTGAGGATGACTCTGAAGTTGATGAAGAATCAAGGAATGAAGAACTAAGGAGAGTTTACCAAAAGATGTACGAAAAATGCTTGTTTGTCTTGAAGACAAATGAGAACCTGGAAAAGAAAGTAGTGTGTCTTACTGCTAAAAGAGACACACTCAAAGGTGAAGTCATAAAACTTGAAAGGATAGCAACATAAAAAAGGAAGAATTAACCAAGGTGAAGAAAGATCGAGGTGAGATGATGGTGTCTATCAAAAAACTGAACATTGGTAAGGGGAGGTTGGATGAATTTCTATCTCAAGGAAAGATCCATCAATATCGTGTAGGTATTAGATTTGGTATTTCTTCTAACAAAAACTTTGCTGAAAAGGATAAACACTCAAAAAGTGCTTTTGTTAAAGAAGGAACTTCATCTAATCATGTTGGAAAAGAAATGAATTTGTTCCTATTTGTCACTATTGCAATTGTCCTGGCCATATAAGACCTAAGTGTTATCGTCTTCAGAAACACTGTAGGCAAGGCAGAGTGCAATCTCATGTGTTCAAATATCATCAAAGAAATACTCCTTGTTTTAAAATTGATTTATCCAACAAACCCAAGAAAATCTGGGTTAGGAAAAATGAGTTTTCTTGTTATGTTGTTGATAATGGTCTTTTTATGCATGTTTTATGTGTATATTTAACTATGATTTGAGTTATTTTATTGTTAGTTTTATAAATTTTTGATTGTACATAGTTCACATTACTCCGAGGTGCTTTTATTGGTGTAGATTGATGATTTGAGAGCTTTTTGGTGAATTTTGGGCCATGGTTTCATGTCAAAACATACCCGGGGTTTCGGATGCAAAAACACTCAAAATCCCAAGCTAAACGCGCGTCATTTCGGGGCCTTTTCATCAAACACAGCGGGGTGTGTTTTTAAGCACGGTCGTGCTTTTTAGAAGTAAAAAACGAGCAATTTTCCGACCCCGACGTACCAAACACGGCCAGGCCGTGCTTTTCAAGCACGGCCGTGTTCGAGAAATCGAAAAACACGGCTGCCCGTGCTTTTAAAGCACGGGCGTGCTTTTAAATCTGATCGGTTTTTCTTTGGCGGAAATTATGGAGACTTTCCTTTTCGCTTTTTGACAACATTTGAGCAACTTTTACACCTCATTTTGATGGACCAAGCTCTATTATTCCCTCAATTGTCATGTGGACACAATGATTCAACCAACTCAACCATGGATGTGCACACAATGATTCAACCAACAACCATGGAAGTGGAACATTTGTTAGCATTATTGATGTGTTCTTTCACAAAGATGGTGCCTATAAAAGCCAAGAGTTTGAGTTGGAGATTCATAATTCAAGTAGTATTCATTGATAGAGAGATTCATTGTATATTCATTGTATATTCTAAGTTTCAAAGCAAAATACATTGAGAGGATAAAAGAGAGGTAGAGTTGGAAGTTGAAGAGCAATAGAGGAGAAGGCTTGAAGCTCAACATCATTGCAATCAACTAAGGAGGAAGTCTTGTATTGGTCTTGAATAAGAGCTAAGTACACCATGTTCATTTTATTCATATCTTCTTGTGTAGTATACTCTTTTGTCAAAGCCATGTGTAGCTAAATTTCTAGTGTTTGAATGTAATGAACTCTAGAATGAATTTGTGATTAAGGTTTGTATGTTTTTAATAAAATCTTCATGTTTTGTGTGATTCACTTATATTATGCTTTATTCATTCAAATTGGTATATGCGCAATATTGATTTGAAGTTTATTTTTCATCCGGGAAATCGAGAGATTCATGGTGAAATAGAACCTATATAAGTGAAAAGAGTTGCATGCAATCCTAGATATAGGACGACATAAATCTTCTGGATTAGGGTCAAACCTAATATGGGAATTCACAAATCGTTATAATGTTGTCTTGGGGGTTTTAACTAGAAAGAGATTTCAGTTAATCAACTTGAGATTAGAAGTTATTCGCTCGATAGAGGTTTAACTTAAATCGAGAATTTCTACGGTCCACATAACATGAGATTTTATTAAACGAGGTTGGTTTTTGCTTAAGGGCTTATGGTTGTATTTTTATCTTGTTGAATCACAAAAACATTCTAGAGGGATTTACATTCAAACACATTTCTAGCTCTTGATTTCTTAATTCTACAATCTACTTTTATTTGATCTTTTGTAAGTTGCAATTATTTTTAAATTCTTTATTTTTCATTTTTTAAACAAACAAAACTTTGAAAATTGTTAGATTAAATAACAAAAAGACGGTAATTATTAGTACTTACAATCCTCGTGGGAATGACACTCGGTACTCAATAATCTATACTACAAAACGATAGGTGCACTTGCCTATGGTTTTCTAGAGTAGCTTTTGAGCCATCAGTTGTGCACACTTCTTTAACAACTAGTGTGACTGAATCATGGTATTTTGATAGTGGGTGTTCTCGTCATATGACTGGAGAATTGAGAAAACTCACTGTTTTTGAAAAACATAAAAATGGGTTGGATCACTTTTGGTGATGGTGCTAAAGGAAAGGTTTTGGGAAAAGGAACGTTAAATGTCGTAGGACTTCCCCATTTAAAAAATGTCCTGTATGTTGAAGGCTTGAAAGCTAAGGCCTTGTATGGTTATGTTTCCATGGACCATTTCTAGTATCTAGTGTAGGAAAATGAATTTTCAAAATTTATTGGTTTTCGTGTGAAAACTGGAATTATGTTTGGATGAGTGAATGAAAATGAGTTTTATGCAGGTTTGAAAATGAAATTATGTTTGATTGAGTAGTTTTGAAGTAGTATTTTATGTATATAATAATTTGAAAAGTTGATAGTGGTTGAATATTTTAATTGAATGTATAATATTATATTTGTAAGATTGTAGGGTGGTGGGTCCTATTAGATATAAATGGTAATATTTTAAGTAGATAAAGTTGATAATGGAGGGTCCCTTATATATATTTAGATAAAAAAATGAGAATAGTGATTGATGAGTGATGTAGGGTAGTGTATAGGGTTGAAAATTGAAATTATAGGTTTGAGATGTTTTAGGTGAAAAATGGAAAGTGAAAATGATTATTTCTATTGGAAAATTTATAGAACAAATATGATTCCATTTCTATGAATAGTTGGAAATTGGAAATTGGGGTTTGGAAACATAAACAAACAAGGCCTAATCTTTTTAGCATTAGCCAATTGTGTGATGATGATTTATGTGTCAAATTTGATAAGAATGTTTGTAATGTCTTTGATAATTATGACAATTGTATTCTGAAGGGAAATAGGTCCTCCGCTAACTGTTATTTATTGCAGGAACAACTCCAGTGTTACAACACTGAGTGTCATAACACTACTCTGAGTGAATCTGAAATATGGCATCAGAAAATGGGTCACTTGAATTTTCATGGCATGCATAATCTGATCAAAATAAGAGCTGTAGTTGGAGTCCCTAAATTGAATAGGAGAATCATTAGATATGTGAATGAGACTACTAAACCTAGTATATTCTATTTATCTGATGTTAACACTAACTTGACTGAGTTTAGTGATGTTGATTTGACAGGCGATGTTGATGATCTAAAGAGCACTCCTGTAGGATGTGTCTACCTTGGTAACAATGTTTCATGGTACTGTAAGAAAGAAAGTTGTGTATCCCAATCCACTGTTGAGTCTGAATATATAGCCCTCGGGAACTTTTGTTCTCAAATGTTGTGGATGAGACAAATTTTGACTGACAATGGGGTTGAAAAGAAAACTCTTACTGCTTATTGTGATAATTCAAGTGCCACAAATATTTCTAAAAACCCAGTGCATCACTCTAAAACAAAACACATCGATATTCGACACCACTTTATTATAGACTTGGTTAAGAATAAAATTGTTACCATTGATTTTGTCTCCACTGAGAATAAAATTGTTACCATTGATTTTGTCTCCACTGAGGATCAAATTGTTAGTATTTTCACCAAAGCACTAGACTTTCAACGGTTTAATTACCTGAAACAACCTCTGGGTGTTTGTACTCTCTGAGCAGTGTGGGTTTCAGTGTTGCAACACCATATGCATCATCTCTTTTTCTTGGTGTGTTGCAACCTCTTATTGATCTTAATTCTTTTGCATTAGTCATTTTGCATTTTTAAGATCATTTCATTGGCTTATCTTTGTTTAATTGTTGTGACTCAATTGAGTACTCTTTTGATAAAACCCTTGGTCACACCCCAAACGGGACGCGACGACGATCCACAACTTAAATACAAATAAACCAAACAATCTAGATGAGTATCTACGAAAACCCAATGGAACAGAGTAATATAGCAGCGGAAATAAAGAACAAGTACAAGTTACAACTTACAGTCCATCAAACATCCAAATTACATCCCCGAAATCAACTAAAGATAATAACTTAAGAGTCAAAGGGTCCTACGCCCTTCAGTTACAAACCGAAATGAAAGGAGAATAAAAGAGTCCAACAACTAATACAAGAAACGAGTCCAACAACAACAACAACAGGTAGTAAGTCCAACAAGCGGGGTACAAGAGCTCAATCCGTGGTCGGTTCAACGTCTTCAATGAAGTCCTCATCTAAAGGTTAGAAAACAGGAGGGGATGAGACAGAAATCTCAGTGGATGGGGTGATCGTGTGCAAGTGTGGCGATATATAGTTAATGCGAGAAAACAGTTATATGAAAACGCGTGAGATATGATGCATGAATTCACACACAGTCCACAAGCGTCGTGATAAATATACTTAAGTAATATACTTATAGTTTAAGAAAATAGTTCGTGGTCACACAACCACTAAGTGATTCAGGCAAGACAGGTAGGATTGCGTACGGAATGTAACGCCAATCCTATGCAAGACAAATAATGGTTGCGTACGGATTTGTAGCGCCAACCAAACGGGTCCGATTAACTCCAGAATCGTGTGGATCAGACAGCGATTCCTTCGTTCTTCCTTGTAACTCCCCGAGCAAGATGGTCCAAGACCTGTCACCTTATCGCTCCATAGGCAAAGACAAAATCCACACTGGAGCTAGCAAGGCTTGGATTTGTCATAATCATGATTATACCTCAAGTACTACGACCCGCTTCCCTTGGACAAACTCCATCCCTCAGTTGCGGGATTAGGACGATGGGGCCAGAGAGTGGAATAGCAGCCGAGCTGCCTGGTTCCATCCCCGACGTATCCATTCCGACTGTGAGATCGACACACCAAGTTGACTCAGGCAGAAAAGTAAAAACAAGTTCAGGTAGTCAACCAGCAATGAGTATTATTGATTCAGGGAAGCGATTCAGAAAATTTTCAAAAACGCGAGTGGCAATTATGGCGTTGGTGGAGTCATTTGGATGAAGATGATTACCGGAAGGATAAGCAATCTTCGATATCATGAAAGATTTGGTGGAACATAAGTTCCGTTATAGATTCAAAATCGCAAGACGGCGAAGTCGCCCGCGATCGAGTAATAATCGGTCAAGACGATCCGATAAGTCGGGGTTTTTGAGAAAATAAAATATTTTAATTACTAATTAAAGTCGAGGGTCCAGGGCTGTTTTAGTAAAAGGAAAATAATTTGAGTTAGGTCCTTGATAAAAAGAAAATTTACAATTAGCCCCATTTTGTAAAAACCAATACTTTTTGGGGTTAAAGATTGAATAAATAAATATACCGACCTTGAAAAATTATGAGGTCAGTTCCTAAAATCTCTAAATTGTTCAGAGATTCAGGTTTTTAAAGTTTTGAGGTCGAGTTTTTATAAAATTCTCACATTAGCCCCAAATTTGTTAAAATTATCATTTCGGGCCTTAAGTTTAAAATAATCGAAACTCACAAACCGGAAGGGTTTTTAATGTGATTCCAGTTGGAAAATGTCACTAAGGTTAGTAGGATATTGGGACAAAAGCATTTTTTAAAAGAAATAAGTGTAGGTCCTTTAACTTTTGAAAATCTCATTTTTAACTATTCATTTGTGAGCTATTTTCTGCTCTTTTATATGTTGGAATCTTGTTATGATCTTCTGAGAAAGAGCTAGCCATATTTTTGGAGCGAAAGCTACCGATTGACTAAATGTTCTCGTGATTATTCCTTTCACTCAAAAGATTTTTAATGGGAAAAGAATTTTGATCCATTGACTTTGTATGTCGATGTTCTTGAAAAAGGTGGTACAACACTGGGATACAACACCAAAATGCCTGAGGCCTTTTTATTCTTGTCAGAAATAAAATCATGATTTTAGACATCCCCCAGGATCATTTTTGGGCTTGTGGAAAATATCTTCTTTCTTAATTCGATGTGGTGTATTATTCTTGGAAATAATTTATTCCTTAAATTTGTCTCTAATAAAAAGGTATTGTTCATCTCTGTTTATTTTTGGATTTAATGTACTCCCTGATTTATGGAACTGTCCTCAAAATATTTGAATTTCAAATTTGCAGTTGGAAGTTTTTCTTGGAAACTACCATAGTAGCCATTTTATCTCTCTAATTGGAAGTATACATATTCCCGAAGGATATTATTTTGACCAAAAAATAGCCAAAGTTTGGTTGGCTTCATTTGTCTTTTTTTGGTCAAAAAGGGGGAGAGAAGAGACTCAAGTAAGGTGAGACCCGAGTATGGGGAGCAAACTGAGTCAAGTGATATGGTGAGCATACTGGGTCATGTGATGTGAGACTCATTTGAGGGGGAGTCCGAAAATTGTGATGAAGAGAAAGAAGAGGATGCAACTTCTAAGGGGGAGTTTGAATATGATTATGAGGAAGATGATATGGCTGACTCTAAGGGGAAGTCAAAGGATGACTAAGTCTATAACATTCTATGTTTATCTTGCTTTGTAGTTTGATGATAACACTTGTTTATTTTGGATAAACGGATTAGATATGTATGCTATTGGATAAATGTTTGTTATTTTGATTGTGCTAACATTTGCAGGATTTAAATTAAAAGTGTTGGTTCACTTATGATTTTTTATTTTTCCTGCATGATTTGTTTTGACCAAAAGTGCCAAAGGGGGAGATTGTTAATGTTATCATTATTGGCAAATTTGGTCTTTCTGCACAGTGCAAAATATAGTGTTGAAAACTCCGGGGTGCAACACTGTCTGCACAGAATCTGGGCGGATTTTATGCCAGATTCTCTGTTTCTAGTTTATGGCAATTGTTCTATTTTGAGTAGTTTGCTGATAATCTTGTGTGCCTTATCTAGATTTATTCAGCCCATATTATTGCCATTTGATCTCTTTCCTTATGTCTTTGTTATCACCCATAAGGAAAAGATTTGTTTTTGTTGTTTTCCTTTTATACCTCCAGCTGGAAATCAGCAAATCACTTGATTTCAGCCATAAAGGATCGGTTTTGTTCAGTATAAAAGGAGAGGACATCACCTTGAAGAAGACACACACATAAAATACATCGAGCTTATAATTCTTCTTCAAGAAAATCATTTGTGTCGCTTTTGTTATTCTTTGGGAGAAGAAGGTGAAGATCTACGGTGTGGATCTTTTCAACCGTTCAAGGGATTTGAAGTTCGAGGGATTCCAACAAGGTTGAGATTGTGGAAGATTCGATCAAGGGATTAGTTTTATACGAGTGTTGGTGAATTGATAAAGAGGGAGTCTTTTATGCTATTCGTAAATCCAGTCGTATTTGTAATAAGCTTTGCTTTCCGAATAATAGATTGTTTCTTCTCTGGGCGTGGCCTCGTGCATTAAGATTGAGGAATCTAAGCACGTTAAAAATGCTGGTGTTATTTTTTGTTTCTGCTGTGTGAGTGTGTCGTATGCTTTAGTGTTACAATATTAACTTACAACACTGCTCGAATCCGAACATCCAGGGTTTTTGTATTAATATATTGATTAATAGGGTAACATATTTTATCAAGTATAAATGTATTAGCTAATAGAAAATATCTTTTATATAGGGATTATATTAAAGTTAAATAATTAGGAGCTTGTGAAGCCCCGATTTTTCCGAACATATAATTGACTCTTATTATCGTCTATGTATTTGATCGACTGTTTACCGCGTCACCTTGACGGGTAATTATTAATAATATATATATTTTGTACTTTATTTCATTTTATTTAATTACTTGTGATCATGATCTTTATTAATTATATTTTGCATTTATGATCACTTGATTGATCATTATTACTATTTTTGTATTTTTTAGTCACCTTAGAATTTTAAGAGACTATTTATTTTAGAGACTTTTACTTTATAGAATTAAGATTTTGATTTAGATTAAGTGATCATGGGACTTATAAGTGATCAAGGAAATCACTAATTATTTTGGAGATTGATATATTTCATCTGTTATCATCAAATTTGGGACAAAAAAATATATATGGAATTACCATAATACCCCTATAGTGGACGGCCATGGTGATGATTTTTGAGTATAAATATCATCCAACTCTTGTACACTTACACCTTATATTAGTCATCTTGTGTATAATTATACCATTAATTCAAACATTATACACATCATCTCATACATTAATTCTTTATTATTAAAATTTCCCAACATGTTGGAGTCTTCCCAACATTCCTTCTCTTTCCATACCTTGCCCATACCTTTGACCACCCTTTTGTCTCCATGCAAGAGACAAATTACAAGACACAAATTAAACAATTTTTTTTCTCCCCCTCCCTCCATAGTGGACGGCCTTTTGTTCATTTTATCCACCACATTTTAATTTCTAACTAATTCCCCTCCTTCTCTCTAACCTCTCTCTAAAATTCATTCACATCTTCAAATCTTCAAACAAAATTCATTCATATCTTCAAACCTTCAAACACCAACTCTTCACATCTTCAAATCTTCAACATAAGTTCTTCATATCTTCAAGTACCACTTCTTCATATCTTCAAATATTCAAACACAAGTCATTCACATCTTCAAACCCATCTTCATAACTCCAAGAACATCTTCTTCCTAACATCAAACATACTTCTTTCTTCAAACATCTAAACCAAAACAAACAATCTTACCACTTAAACTCAAAAAAATTCGAACACCCCCTTTCTCAAGGTAAGAAATTTCACTCCTCAATTCAACTTAAATTCTTTCTACTCATCACCTTCTTCTTTTAACTTAAGTTTATATTTTGGATTTTGAGGTACTTAGAAGACCACTTGGATACATGCATGCATGGTGGTGAAATTTGAAGACTTGAAGAAGAACTAGTAGAGAATTTGGACTACAAGGTAAAAATTAGACACTAGAACCCTTCTTTCTTCTTCTCCCTATTTTTTTCAAATTTTAACACCCCTTTTTCATTTTTGAGAAATAGGGGCTGACCTTAGGTTGTTTTGGAGTTGAACCAAAAATTCCAAATTTAAAGCTTCAACTAGTCTCCAATCACCTACTACACAAGGTAAAGTGTAGTCTTTCTCATTTTCTTATCTCCTTCTTTTTCTCCTTAATTTTTCTCTCATTTTTCTAACATCAAATTTTTGATATTTCTTGACTTAGGGGCTGACCTAGGTGACCTCATCCAAAAATTGTGAAATTTATCCTTTTATTTCACAATTTCCAATTTTAAGGTGGGTGGAAAAATACTTTCCAACTATTAGGTGTTTTTATTAAAATGCATGTAGAAATTTTGATCATGAGCCTTGAGATATATAATCTATGTATTGCATGTCAATTGTATGTATCAAATCATGAAAATTCTCAAAAAGTTGCTCAAAATTGCTATCACTATAACAAAAAAGACATATTGGGACACTTTATTCGGGTCGCTTATTATAATGTGTCCTATTATATTTTATTGGGACATTTAATAAGTTGTGTGTAATATCTACTTAATATTATGCTTATCTCCATAAAAACAAAAGGTATCTTCTTACAATTTTTAACAGTAAAAAAAAAAAAAAAAAAAAAGAATAAATTGTTAATGGGGTACCAAAAATAAGGCGCTAGTTTTATCAAAAAATAAGCGCTGGTTTTTTCACTGTAGCGGGAAGACTTTTCACCAAATACAATCCTCCAATCTTTTTTTATTGTGCAAAAAGGATTTTACGGAAGAAGAAACTGAGAAACCCTCCCAAATCTTTTATTCTCTGCAACTTTCCCAAATCGAAGAAAACTTCTCTCTGACGCTGACTCTCCCACAGAAGGTTCGTAGTCCTTTCTCCGTTGTTGAAATTTCTAATGAATAAGTGTAAATCTATTCATCAAAGTTCACCGCCGTTGGTAAATTCTGCTATCTCAGGCGTTGTTTTGGAGAATTATGATATGGGCTGCCTGAAGTTTTGGAGTTTTGGTTATCTGCAATGATTTAATATGGATTTTTGTTGGGGTTTCTTTTCAATTTTATTTTGGTCAAGAATTTGTCTGGGTTTTGTTTGTGTTCTGATGTTCATGTCTTTGGTTCTCCAGTTCCTACAAAATCTGTTGCATATTTTGAATTTTGGATGTTGATTATTTATTGATTAATCAATATCTATTTTAATTATTAGATTTTGTAGTACGTACTAAGCCTATTAAATTATAGAAGTGTTTCTGCACAATGAATCCAATGTTCTAAAAGTGCTAGGCGCTAGTCGGGCGGCAGACTGGGGCCTAGCGCCAGGAGGGGACTAATTGGGGTTAGGCGGGGCCTAATTGGAAAAATAACGTAGATGGACAAGAAGGGCCTAGCGCGTAGGCGGGGATTAATCGGAGGTAGGCGGGGATTTTTAGAACAGTGAATGAATCTAGTTTAAGTATGCCTTTCATCTCACGTAGGAACTCCTCTGTACTAGATTTTTTAGTTTGATTTCATCTCAGATATGAACTTGTCTGTACTAGATGTTTCTTTTGTTGAGTTATGATTTAGTGAAAAGAAAAATAGTTAAATAATATTTGAATCATTTGTATTATAAGAAATATATTACTTCTAGATATGAGGCCTTTAGATAGTGACTTCTTTTTCAAAGACTTCTCAAAAACAATCTAAGTAAATACTTAGAAGAGCATGTAGTGAACTGGATTGTCAATTTTGCGAGAAGTATTGCTTCGTCGAGATATTCAATGGATGAAGGAATGTTGATGTGAGTACCTATTGTGCTGTTTTCCATCAAAAAAACGTGACAGCTCTATGCCTCATTGCCTCTCATTGAAATCTGGATGGAAGTGGCTAGTTGAAACTTGAAATATCATGACAATAACTCACATTTTTAGGAATTTGAGAATGCCTTAACATCTCAAGTTTGAGCATCTGTATAGAGCTTGACAAAAGAGATCAGATATTGGCTATTCATATGTTATAACATTCTGTGAGTTGCATTGTTACAACTAACATACTAGCAATATGAATGATTTCCATTGTGATAAATACATTTTCTTTGTTGAAATGATAATCTATAAATGTTGTTTTTTGCCAGAAATTCAGAGTATGATCATGGTAATTTTTGTTTTCTCCACCAAGTGGTTTTTTCTTAATAATCTAGATGCTAAAAGCTGATAGTATGTTTAAATGTTTTACATGTTGAATTTGTTGGTGTGGATTTATTAGATATTTTAGATATTTAATTAATCTAGTTTTTGTAATTTCTTTTGAAAAATAATGGTCATTCATGGAGGAGTGAGCTCCTAATCTCAGACCATCCATAACAATAGTTTACATGTGAGATTGATCAAATTCATGTAAATATTTAGTTTCTATAATCACATATTAGGTTGATATGATTCAAATCACCGATGTATTAATCATGGTATTGAAAAGGCATGTCAAACTAGTGACTTTTTTTTTTTTTCTTATTTTTTTACCCCTTGCACAAAGTAGTGTCAAATTTATATTAACTATGAAAACACTGACCAAGGCTTATGAACAATTTAACAGGGCAAAATTAGAGATGTGGGTTTTTTTGTGATATTTAAAGAGACCTGAAACAGATATGAACACACCACTTGATTCAAGGACCATTTACTCATAGTACATTTATATTAAATTTTCTCCAGCAAGTTTTTTTTGTTAATAATTAAATGCTAAAAGCTAGCTGAGTATGTTTATATCTTTTACATGTTGAATTTGTTGGTGTGGATTTATTAGATATTTTCATGCTTGTTTCTATTGGTTTCATCAATTGATTTGCCTAATCTCCCATTTCCTTTGTCTGTTGACCATCCAATTTCAGAAGCTATCCTTCCGTTTTTTCCCCTTTAATTCTTGGTATTTCAGAAGATGCCGAAGGAACTATAGTTTAATATATTAGCAATTCATTTACATATTTTAAATTTACATAAATATTTTTCTTTTATGAAATGTATAATGCAGGTGAGTCTTATAATGTATTTTGTTTCATTAATTTTTTTCCTTTTGCTCCATGTTTTTCGATAAGTATTGAGTGTCCATCCATATTAATTAATTTATTTCATTATTTGTAGATCATTCTTCCTAAAACAAAACCATGTAGTAAGCGTGGGAGGACCAACGTTGTTGAGCAACATTCGCATTTGTCTGGTTCTACTACACATGATGCAAGTCAAACTCAATCAGGTTGTAATTCTTATGTTTTTCTTATTTTTCTTCAGTTAAATATAGTTTTTCTTCAATATACTTGAAATTGATTTAAGAAGTTAAAATTATATTTGTTTGTAAAGGACCACCGCAGCCTATAGTAGGTTTGAATCAAAGCGATGCAGCTGGTATACCACCTGTAGTAACTGAGCAAAACATGGCTGATTTTAGAGCAACTTCTGATATCAATTTAACTGAAGAAGATGATTCTCCTGATATTGGTATTGAACTTGATATTGCAGATCAATTAGGTACGTTTTTTTCTTATGAAATAATATATAGGACCTACTTAATATTTTGCTATATTGGTGCGTGGCTGTACACTTTTAACTTTACTGTTATCACTCTATTGCTCATCAATTGCGGCATACTCTTTGTGGGAGTTGAGATTTACTACAAAACTAATAGATACAATAACAAAATGTAGCTGTCAGCAAAAATCACTTTCCTGCTCAATCGCTTGCATTTAATCCAGAACTTAGTTTACTCTTTCCTGGTTTTTTTAATTACAAAAACTACCCCGAGGTTTGGGGTAATTAGAAAAGAACCCAAGTGTTTATGAAAATAACAAAAATTTGTTTGATTTTGTATTATACTTTATCCCCTTCATGAGCAAAAACATTTCAAACATCCCTCTTAACATTTGTAAAAATATTGCAATTTTTCCCTTCATTTAACAGAATATCAAACCTCAAATAGTTTTTTTTTTATGTAATTTTGAAATATTTCTGATTTTTTTGTAATTAACCCAAACCTTAGGGTGATTTTGGTAATTATCCCCTTTTTTGAATGGATACATAGCAACAAGAAAATATAGAAAGAAAAGTGCTTTCTTGTTTAAGAGACATTCTTAACCAAGTCTCACAATTTGCTAAATCAGCCAAAGTCTTTTTTATCAGATTTTTTTTTCTGTTTTTAGATTTTAAAAAAAATTCTAAATACTTGATCGTATTATGTAGTTGGCAATAAAAGAGAGTAAGAGGACCTACTTTTATGCCCAAAGTTTGGGGACAGACAATGGATGAGCAGAAGTCTGTTTCATTTAATGACCTCGGACAACCAAATGATGAAGAAAATACATCTACTTTGGCACATTTTTTGGGTTCAATTGCCAGAAATGGAAAATTTTGTCCTCTTCATTACAAAGATTGGAGACTAATGCCTTATTCGTACAAGGACGAGATGTTAAAGATTGTTAAGGTTATTACTTTAATTATATATATATATATATATATCATTTTACCTTTCAAGATTCTATTTACAAATATACAATCATTATTAATCTTGTAAATAATTTTTTTTGAAGGCAAAATTTGATATACCATTGGGAAACGAGCTTTATGTTCTGAAATCGATCAATAAAAAATGGCGGAGTTGGAAGAGTTTTGTGAAGTCTTTAAAATTCGATCCAAATGTGCCTCCTGAACAACAACTTTCAAGCAAACCTGATAGGGTGGAAGATGAGCAATACAAGGCCCTAATTAAATATTGGATGTCTGACAAATCTAAGGTAAAATATTTATATATATATATATATATGATATATATTTAAAGTTATTTTTATACTTAGTTTTTCTTTATTAAATATACTTTTCTCATTTGTAAACTACTTAGGCAATTAGTGAAAAGAATAAACAGACTCGCACTCAATTGGAATTGCTTCATCGCATGGGCAAGAAGAGTTATGCATTAGTGAGAGAAGCATGGGTAATTTTAGGTGCATTCATGTGCAATTTAATGTTCTATTTGATGAATTCTTGTATGTATTGTATATGCATGTGTATGATCTTTGAAATCCATGTTTTGAATGACTTATAACCTGGACAAGTCGAGCATAATTGATTAAATTTCAATTTTGGACTTAAAAATGTAAAATTGGAAAGTTGGTGGACTAAATTGCAAGAAAATGAAAGTTAAAGGACCCCTCTGCAAATTTCGATTTTTGGGACTGTACTCAGGTTCAAAAATGACTTTTTGGACATTTTAATAAAGTTTTAAGATAAATAAAACCAACCTTTAAAAGCCCAAGGACTAGATTGTAAAATTTTGAAAGTTTGAGGCTACTTTGCAAATTTTGAAATCGTATGCAGGACCTTAATTTTAAAATTTGAAATTTTTACTCTTAAGGTCTTTGGAAATGACATATTTTAAATGTATTCCAAAAATCCAAGTGTTTAGGGCTTGGAAAGTAATTTTCTAAAATTGAAGGACTAAAGTGTAAAAGACTAAACTTGAGGACCCAAATGCAATTTCCAGGACTTATGCAGCCCATGCACCGGGAAATACTAACTTAACTACAACTTAATTATATTTTGGATTCAAGGTTCAAATTTCATAACAATTGGACCCCTAAGGCAATTATTTCAAAATGGGACAAAAATGAGATTTTTAACAGTTAAAGGACCTACACTTATTTCCTTTAAAACCTGCTTTTGTCCCAATATCCTACTAACCTTACTGACATTTTCCAACTGGAATCACATTAAAAGCCCTTAGGTTTGTGAGTTCCGATTATTTTTAACTTAAGGCCCGAAATGACAATTTTAACAAATTTGGGGCCAATGTGAGAATTTTATAAAAACTCGACCTCAAAACTCTAAAAACCTGAATCTATGAACAATTTGGAGAATTTAGGAACTGACCTCATAATTTTTCAAGGTCGGGATATTTACACTTGCACTCAATCTTTGTATTGGTTTCATAGAGTTGTAATCTTGAATTTTGTCCATCATTCAACACATACAAAGACATCCTTGTGAGTATTCTTGTGGTAAGAATACACTTGGGTGATTTAGGTGATAGGTGTTTGAAGAGTGTGGTACTCTTCAAAGGTGGTGAAGGAAGATTGTGGTAATCTCTCCTCAAGGTGTTGTAAGAGGATTGTGGTGATCCTCAAGGTGTTGTATTAATTGTGGTAATTAATAAAATCTTTTTCTTTTTGAAATCCATCCAGGAGATCTTGGGGTGGTAGAGGATTAGGCCCTAAAGGTGGGTTGAACCTCTTTAAATCAACGAGTGTTGTTTAATTTCCGAATTTACATTCTTGTCATTTACTTGTTGATTCGAAAAAAAGGGTGATTTGCGAAAAATCGGCATAATCTATTCACCCCCCTCTAGATTATCGTAGCCACTTGGACTAACAATAAGCTCTTCCATTCGAAAAGCTGAGAAAAATGGAACTGATCAACTGCATTTTCACGAAAGATTATATAACATGATTTCACAGAATAAACTCCTCTCTTACACCCAGTCCACTGCCAACAATCACCTGAGTGTCCTTCACTTAGAGGGATGCCCAGGATCAGTTTATGATCTCTCAAATTGAAGAGATCTTTGATTAAATCCACATCCCACTGCAACAAATCACAATGAATTAAGCTGTTGAGAGAAATCTGGCCCTAGTTTAAAGGAGGGGAAGAAACAAGAGCATTTTTATCCGGAGCCAAGGATCACCCCACTCCAAAATCAGTTTCCCACCTCCAACCTTCATTCTACAATTATTGGCCACCAAATCTCTAGAAGCAAGAATACTCTTCCAAACATAACTAGGATTTGATCCTAAGGAAGCATAAATAAAACTGTAGAGGGGAAATATCTTGCCTTATACACCTGGCTACAAGAGAGTTTTGATTAGTAAACATTCTCCAAATTTGCTTCCCTAATAAAGCCAAGGTAAATTCCTGTAATCTTTTGAAACTAAGTCCCCCTTGGCTTTTATGCACACACAACTTATCCCAAGCTAACCAATTAATACCTCGAGAGGAATTATCTCATTTTCCTCACCAAAACAAGTTCATCATCCTTTCCAACTCAGAACACAGATCAACATGTAGTAAGAAAATACTCATGGCATAAATAGGCATGACTTGTACTATTGTTTTCAATAAAATTTCCTTACCAACTCTAGACAACAGCTTCCTTCTCCAACCTTGCAACCTATTCCAAACCTTTTCTTTAATAAAAGCGATAACTTTTTTTTTTATTGCGTCCTATCAAAGAAGGAAGTCCTAAATACGAGTCATGATTATTCGTCATAGAAATATTCAAGTGGTTACAAATCTTCTGAATCTCCTCAACACAAGTGTTTTTACTAAAAGAGATGGCTGACTTCTGAAAGTTCACCAGCTGACCTGAGGCATGAGCATACAAATCAAGATATGTTTGAATCCTTGAACATTCGTCACGGTTAGCTCGGAAGAAGAGAAAGTTATGATCCGCGAAGAATAGGTGAGTTATACTCGGTGCACTTCTAGCAATTCGGCATCCATGAATCCAACCTCTTTATTCATAACTCTGAATTATAGCCGAAAGCCCATCCACACAAAGGATGAAAAGATAAGGTGATAATGAGTCACATTGTCTTAATCCCCGTTCCGAAACAAACAACTCCGATTCAAACTCCCCATGAATTATTTTATATCTCACAGTCGAGACATGAAGCATCATGAGGTCAACCCACCTTGAATGAAAACCCAATTTGAGCACCATTACTTTAAGATACGTCCACTCGATGCGGTCATATGCCTTGCTCATGTCAATTTTAAGTGTCGCCACTCCATGTTTACCTTGTCGCTTACGCGTAAGAAAATGATTTATTTAAAAAGTAACCATTATATTATCAGAAATCAATCTCTTGGGCACAAACGCACTCTGAAAATTAGAAATTACACCCGAGAGGACCTTTTTCAAGCGATTCGCTAAAACTTTCGAGATAATTTTATATACCACATTGCACAAGGCAATGAGCTTTAAATCCGAAACAACCTCTGGATTATTCATTTTTGGGATGAGAACAATATTGGTATCATTAAACCCCTCCGGGAAAGAACAAGAGTTTATGAACGCAAGACAAGAAGATATAACCCTGGTCTTGTGATGTACCAAAACCAGAAAAAAAGTAGGATTCATCCTTTGGCCCGAAGATTTATCTGCATAGCAAATAGGGTCTATTGGATCTCCATTTCTGTGAAAGTAGCCTACAACTCCTTATTCTGACTCTCTGAAATTCTTGGCTCAATACATTCTATAATAGGGCTGGAATTACATCATGAAGATGAGAAGATATTCATAAAGTGGCTAATAATATGTTGGCCTAAGCCATTCCCCCAATTTAGCCAACGACCATCGTTATCCTTAAGCTGAGATATCGAGTTATGACATTTCCTAGTCGACCCTACCATGTGGAAATATTTAGAGTTTGAATAATAATAAAACAAAATATCATAATTTACAAATTGCATTACATGAGAATTTTGTAGTAGTTCAATATGAGTAGGGATGGTCTTAATCTATGGGGGAGGAGGGGCAATCCCAACTCCTCACTCCGCGATAGTCAAAGTTTGAACCTAGGACCTTGAGGTGCAATTGCAAGTTGCAACCTCAAAGCCACTAGGCTTATCCTCGGGGGTTGTCTGTCGGGTATTCAAACAAGTGATTTTGTGCTTCAATTTGATTCATCAAAGTATTATTAATTTAATATGGCGATCGACTCATTTTCAAGATGTTTTTACAGGAGACTAAGTTATGTTGAACTTTATAAGGATTGTTATTTGTCAAAAAAAAAGATGTTTTTAAAGGAGATTAAGTAATGTTGAATTTATAAGGATTGTTATTCGTCAAAAAAACAAAAGATGTTTTTAAAGGAGACTAAGTAATGTTGAACTTTATAATAATTTTTATTGCATAAGTTTTGTGGTTTAATTAGTATTACAATAATAACACCGTGTGTTACACGGGATTTGTCCAAAGATAAATAAAAAAATCAAAATTTAGAAGAGTACCATACAAATAGTTCACTTCAAATTTTGAAAAACTTCTTTGTAAACTACATTATTTGTTATGGGGTGTTTGTTCCTTTTTCCTGCATTTAATTTTATACCTATAATATAGTATAATAACTTAAAAGATAACAAATTAAAAGATAGCAAATTTAAAATTGAGTGCATATAGAATCCTTGATTTTTGGGTTATTTATTATCTTCTAAAATTGTTATCTTTTAAGTTCAGTAGAAAAAATTTCCAAGCATGAAAAACATATAAAATTTCCTAAAAAATAGTAACATGTCTTTTAGAATCCAATAAAAAAAATATTTTTATTTTAAATTTGTTATCTTTCGAGTTCAATAGAAAAATTTTCCAAGCATGAAAAACGTAGAAACATTTCTAAGAAATAGTAATGTATCTTTTAGAATTTAATAAAAATATATTTTTTGCTTTATGCATTTTATTTGAAACATATAATATAATATAATAATTTAAAAGATAATAAATTTAAAATATAGTGTACATGGAATCTTGATTTTTGTGTTATTTGTTATCTTTTATATTTGTTATTTAAAATTATTTGTTATCTTTTAAATCTATACATTGGGTTGTCACATGGATAAATATGAACCCACCATGTAGAATTGGAAAAATGAGAAATTAACAAATATACAAAATCAATAAAATGAAGACATGTGTCAACTTCGTTTTTCTTTTAGTATATAGGATAGATAAGCAAAATTGTATTTTATGTTTGCGTATACTACAACAAGAGTTAAAAACTGGTTTCAAAAGCATTCTAAGATTGAGAAATTTATTTAGTGTGATAAATGATATGCAATTTGTACAATCAACATTTCTAAAAGAATCTCCAAATTAATTGAAAAATTGGTCTTGTAATGAAACTAGCGATTTTGGCCTTGTAAATAATTTAGGTAGCAATTTAGATCCCACAGGTTCTAACTTGTGCAACTTTGGTCTATAAGTTCTGATTTTGTACGATTTTGGTCGCAATTGAGTGTTTCTATATTTCATTTGTTCCCAAAATACCCTTGTTCTTTACCCAAAATACCCAAAATGCCTATGACCGTTAAAAGTTACATAACTGAAATTTCTGTTTTGACTAAAAGATAAAATCGTCAATGATTGGAACTGCCACATCAAAAAGTTACAGGACTAACATTGCAATTAAATCAAATTATACATCACATCAACACAATCATTACTATTTTTCTATACATCCAACTTTCACTTTAAAAAAAATCACAACTATTTACTCAAAAAATGAAAATGGACCGAATGAAAGGACAAACAATCACAATCTAAACATAGAAATCTCATAGTGCTCAGGAAAACAAAGGGATAAATTCACTTTTGATACCCAAAGTATTAACGGTTTTCACTTTTGGTACCCACTTTTTGGGGCTTATCATTATTAGTACCCAACGTTTCCAAATTCACTCATTTTTGGCACATTCCGTTAGTCAACCGTTAAAGACTAACGGTTGATCGGCCAGAGTCGGAGCAATGTTGGACGAGGATGGTGAATTATGACTCAAAATTTTATCCTGAGCAACTTTGTCTTCTTGGCCGAAGGCCAATTCGGCCGACAACATAGAGATACGGGCCCCTAAAAGTCGGAAAATCGATTTTAAGATCCCCTTTTGTGTGTTTTTTGTTCGGGGGGCAAATCGGACCGATTGATTAGTGGGCTTTGTGCGCCTTAAGATGAGGAAGACGATGGTATGCTCAATTTTGGATTTGGGGAAGTATCTTGGATGTCATTTGACTTTGAATTAAATTTTGGGTTTTTCGAATTATCGTCAATTAGCATTGGAGACAAACTCAAATCATGAAATTGACCACTGGGCATTATATGGCTTGCGGATACGCTCAAAATGAGTGGTTGCATGATACTTGGGGTCGCCAGAATCGGCGCCAGAGACGTCGTGAAGCATGCGCCAACCGTGGAAACCTAATACATTTGGTCAACCATTAGTCTTTAACGGTTGACTAACGGAATGTGCCAAAAATGAGTGACTTTTGAAACGTTAGGTACTAATAATGATAATCCCCAAAAAACGGGTACCAAAAGTGAAAACCGCTAATACTTTGGGTACCAAAAATGAATTTATCTCGGAAAACAAATATCAAGGATTTTAAATTTTAATTAGGGATGTTTTTGTCATTTATTGGCTACTCTGCATACCTTGTCCGTCCAACTTAGACCCAGTTAGGTTTTGCGGCTAAATTTGTGGCCTGCTTGCTAATCCAGCCCATTATTATTCCCATTATATAAAAAGCCTTGGGATTTTAGCCTGCAAATGTAGTCCACTTTCTCGAAGGTTTCAATGGTCAAGTGGACTGTGGGAGCAAACGATGTCGGACTATGTTAAAAGCCCGAATGAGAGGGAAGAAAGAGAGGAGCTCCATTATTTCTACTATCCTTAGTTTTAAAAACTCTTTTGGCTGAACTTATTTAAAAATATCTTATAAGTACCTATATTTTATACGATGTTTTTAAAGCTTATACAATGTTACATTTTATTTTAAAAATAAGTTGTTGAAGCATTTAGATAAAATAAGATGACACGACTTATAAAATGGGTGGTCTTAAATGCGACCATTTAATGAATTTAAGTTCATGAGTCGGATCCTGCAAAACACAAAATATATGGATTTTTCATGAGTTTGGGTTGAGATTTTATTCACAAATAGGATCCGCCTCATTGATATAATCCATGAGTCCGTCTCATCAAGATTTGCCCTTATAAAATATTAGGAATGACATTTTTGTTATTAAAATTGTTGGAATCAAAAGAAAATGTGTTAAAATGAAATTTTAGTTCTATAACAAATTGGGATCTCTCACCTTCTTTGAAAACTGCTTATAGTTTCTTAATATCTTATTATTGGATCTTATAAGATCGTTTTTTTTAAATATAAAAAAAATGAATTATATATCAAACATTGACAGTTTATAAGCTTTCAAATATTTTATAATATATTTTAAAAAGCTTATTAGCTCAACCAAACACCCTTTTAGTTGAGTTTTACATTATTTATTGTTGGTTATTTTTTTTTATTAAAAACACAATAATTTTATATTTTATATTTTATTCATATGTTTTTTAAAATTGCCCCTTTATCATCAACTTATATATAAATTACGATAAATTCATTCAAGTTCCATAAACAACAACTTCAAAAAGTAGAGGTGAAAATTAAGAGAGTAAAGAAAGCAGCTGGCCAAGAAGAAAATTTAGCAACTTAATTCTCCATCTTTGAAACTTGATAATCACATTCACATCCATTACGTGTTAAGAGTATACCAAGAGACTCTTTAATTTGAAAATTGTTCTTTACCCATCCACCAAAAATCATCTCCAACAAATTCTTTATTTGAACTTTCATATTTAGAGAACTGTTATGGAACAACAATTTAAGAACACAAGAGAATTATTATAGAACTATCAAAATACTAAGAAATAAATATTAGAGATAAAGTAATTCTTTCTATTTCTCTTTGATATTGTTGTGTGTAATTTACAAGTAAAATTATGGCATATTTATAGCCGAAATTCACCTACTAAATTTATGTAGTAGTTGCACATGTGAAAAGAATTTTCAACTTTAGACTACAAATATTGTGCTAAAGTCCATATTGTACAAATTCAAGATTGTACAATTTATTATGACACTCCCCCTTGGACGTAGCACTGTGGTAAGTTGGATGAGTATGCCTCGTTAAAAACCTCAAGCCTGCAAAACCCTGTGGGAAAAAATCGGACATAAGTGAAAAAGAGTACATTCTCAAATCTTGACTTGTGCATAAGCTACCTCATTAAAAACCTTAAGCTGGAAAAACCCAATGGGATAAAAACCAGACAAAAGGGAAAAAGAGTACAACGCACATTATATTCACTCCACCTGAAATGTAGGATATTGAATGCATAACTTGATCCATTAATCTTGCTTCATATTGACTCTTCTAATTCCAATGTTGGAAACTAGTTTCTCGAATGTTGATGTCGGCAAGGATTTTGTAAATAAATCAGCAAGATTATGGCAGGAGCGAATCTGCTGAATATCCACCTCTCCATTTTTCTGGAGTTCATGTGTATGAAAAAACTTAGGTGAAATATGCTTAGTCCTATCACCTTTTAGGTAACCTCCTCTTACTTGTGCTATACATGCTGCATTATCCTCATAAATAATAGTGGCGGTATCTGTAACCGACTTCAATTGACAACTACTTCGAATATGAGATATAACAAATCTTAACCAAACACATTCTTTGCCAGCTTCATGAAGAGCAATTATCTCAGAGTGATTAGAAGAAGTAGCCACTAATGTTTGTTTGGTAGATCGCCATGATATAGTTGTACCATTATAGCAAAATACGTAACCAGATTGTGATCGAGCTTTGTGTGGATCTGATCTATATCCCGCATCAGCATAACCAACTAATCCAGAGTTAGTGGATTCCTTTGAGTAGAATAACCCCAAATCGATAGTACCACTGAGGTATCGAAAAATATGTTTAATACCATTCTAGTGTCTTCTAGTTGGTTTAGAACTGTATTGCGCAAGTAGATTGATAGCAAAAGCGATATCTGGTCTGGTGCATTGTCCTAAATACATTAATGCTCCAATAGCATTGAGATAAGGTACTTCAGGACCTAAAATATCTTCATCGGACTCCTTTGGTCGAAATGAATCTTTATTTGGATCTAAACTTCGTACAACCATAGGGGTACTCAAGGAATGAGTATTGTCTATATTAAACCGTTTGAGCAATCTTTTTGTATAAGCAGATTGGTGGACAAGAATTCCATTATCTTTATGATCTAGCTCAAGACCAAGGCAGAGTTTGGTTTTCCCAAGATCTTTAACCTCAAACTCTTTCTTTAGATATTCAGCAGCATTAGACAACTCTTCGGGAGTGCCAATCAAATTCATGTCATCCACATATACAACTATGATAGCAAATCCGGTATCTGACCTTTTAATAAAAATGCATGTACAAATAGGATTATTTTTGTAACCTTTCTTAGAAAGGTATTCATTTAGTCTATGATACCACATGCGACCAGATTGCTTTAATCCATACAACGATCTTTGCAGTTTGATCGAGTATATCTCACGAGGAGTGTCTAACTTTGGCATTTTATATCCATCAGGGATTTTCATATAAATATCAGAATCTAGTGAACCATATAGATATGTCGTTACTACGTCCATTAGACGCATATCCAAACTTCCATGGACAACCATACCAATGAGAAAATGGAACGTGGTTGTATCCATCACAGGTGAATATGTCTCGTCATAATCTATCCTAGGTCTCTGAGAGAATCCTTGAGCTACAAGTCAGGCTTTATATCTCACGATCTCATTTTTCTCATTTCTTTTTCGAACAAATACCCATTTGTATCCTATGGCTTTACATTGTCTAGAGTTCAAGTAATTTTTCCAAACACATTTCGTTTCTCCAGGGAAGCTAACTCAGATTTTATTGCTTCCTCCCGCATAGGCCAATCAGGCCTTTAACAACATTCTATTATAGAATGTGGTTCACTATCATAATCATCATCAATGAATTTTTGAGCAACCGAGAATGCAAATTTATCATCAATGATTATTTCATTTCGATCTCATACCTCATTACAATAGCTCGAGGGTTTCGGTGCTATTAGAATTTTTAATCGAATATTTTCTCGAGATATTAGGCTCTGATTTATCCGGAGCTTGCTCATTAGTATCAATTTTTCCTTTTTTTTCTTCGAGGAACAGTATCTTTTGAGCTAATAGGTCTACCACGTTTTTGACATGGGATATTATCATTCATTTTCTTATGTTCTTCAGGAACAATAATCCTGGTGGGAATATTCGCAGCCGGAATATGAGACTTTGTGACTTTACTAGCATCATTAAATGCATCAGGAAGTCTATTGGCAATATTCTGTAAATAAATGATTCTACTCACCTCACTTTCACATTTAGGAGTACGCGGGTCCAATTAGGATAAACTTTGTTCATTCTAGGAGAGATTCTCAACTGGCTTTTATTTATCATTTTGCAACACATCTTTATCCTTTCCCATTGATGGAAATGTTGTTTCATCAAAATGACAATCCGCAAAACGAGCGGTAAATAAATCTCCCGTCATTGGTTCCAAATATCGAATAATTGATGGAGAATGAAATCCAACATATATACCAAATCTACGTTGTGGACCCATTTTTATCCTTTGAGAAGGTGGAATCAGCACCTGAACAGCACACCCGAAAGTGCGTAGGTGTGAAATATCTGGCTCAAAACCAAAAGTTAATTGCATAGGTGAATGCATATGATAAGCAGTAGGGCGTAATCTGATAAGTGCTGATGCATGTAATACTGCATGGCCCCATGCTATACTACTGAGCTTTGATCTCATTAATAATGTACGAGCAATGACTTGAGCTCGTTTAATCAGGGATTTTGCCATCCCATTCCGAGTATGAACATGTGCTACTGGATGTTCAATATTAATTCCCAGTGCTGCAAAATATTCATCAAAACCTTTTGATGTAAATTCTCCGGCATTATCCATTCCTATATTCTTAATAGGATAATCAGGGAAATGTGCTCAGAGTTTAATAATTTGCGCTAATAATCGAGCAAATGCAACATTTCTAGTAGATAATAAGCATACGTGTGACCATCTCGCATGATGCATCTATTAAGACCATAAAATATCTAAATGGTCCACTTGCTGGATGTATTGGTCCACAAATATCACCATGAATACGCTGTAAAAATGATGGTGATTCATAACCAATCTTTTCCATTGAAGGTCTAGTAATGAGTTTTCCTTGTGAACACGATTCACAGAAATAATCTTTCGAAATTAATATTTTTGTACCTTTCAATGGATGTCCATTGGTATGCTCAACAATCCTACACATCATAGTAGTTCCTGGGTGTCTGGCGATCATGCCATAACCCAAATATATCAAGATTTACCAGCTTCCAAGGCATTGTGGCGTAGGATTCAAAGGCTTTAATTGAATATAATACAATCCAGAAATTGTAGCTTCAAAATTTCTCATGGACATTCTTCTTGCCCATTTTATATGATGTGATACATAGACACTCTTTATCATGGTCATTTAGTGTCTCTAAATGATATCCATTATCACGCACATCTTTAAAACTTAGTAGATTTCTTTTTGATCTACTAGATAATAATGCATTTTCAATGGCAGGATTGTACCATTAGTCAATATTAATGTTGCATTCCGGAGCCATCAATAATCTCAACGGGACCGGATATAGTTGTAACTTGTGTCTTGCAGTTTTACACTCGAGAAATATGATTTACTCGTTAATATTGAGTGCGTTGTTGCATCTTTGTCAAGTAGACAATAGTCTTTCTTTCGGTGTTTCCCATATACACCTAATATAACATTATTGAATTAATATTATACAATTATCTTTATGATTTCATATATAGAAAAAAATCGATCATTGTGAAAACATTTAAATAATAGACAACATAGACATACATAAGCATCTAACTATTACATGTTAAAAATAATTGCCCATGCTAACAAAGGAAAAACCATGAAGATAAAAAGATTAATCATAAGCCAAAAATGCTCGGAGGATATTCCCAAATAAAAAGTAGGATAATGTTCAAGAAGACCAATGTAATGAGATAAGCTACAATTAAGTTAACCATTTTCTTGGAATGAAAGAAATGTGAAGTTTTTAGAGAGATGAGAGAATATATGTGAATTTATTGAATGAAATGTTGGTATATTTATAGATAAAAACTATTGTTCATAATAGTCACATTAAGTTAGGGGGAGAAATTTTGAATGTCAAATTTGTGAATGATTTAGTGGAATTATAATGATATTTTGTGATTGAAATAATAAACATAAATATTGTGATAAAAATATCATTCATATAAAAAGGTTCAACCCAGAAATATATTTTCCCGAGAAAATACATATAAGCACAATCAAAACATTCTTACTCCTACAATACCAACAAACTTATATGAAATATTTTAGAAACTAATTCAAAAACATAGATATCATTGCTTATATATTTCCATCCCCAATCAAGTGATCAATCCTTCCTTCTGGATGCTCAAAGAAATCAGCCACATCCAGATGTGTAATATCCACATTAATGTCATCAAAATTATCATCTTCAGGATGTTCAGAAGTGAAATTTGCTTCATCATTTTTATCTTTCTTGCGAAGTGATGCTTAATAAAGCTCCACTAAATGTTTGACCGTACGACAAGTACGTGACCAATGACCTTGTATTCCGCATCGGTAACACTTCTCTCCACCATTCTCTGGATTTATCACTTTCTCTTTTCCTTTATTATCATTTATGTTCCACTTCAGATGGTGACTTGTATTTTCATGATTTGAATTATTTTGGCTACCACGGTTATATGGAGTAAACCTTCCACGACCACGACCGCGACCACGACCTCCCCCACGACCTCCCCCACGACCTCTATAATTATTAACATTTGAGCTCTAGTCGCATTCACTTCAGGGAATGAAGTAGAACCAGTAGGTTGGGATTCATGATTTTTTATCAGTAATTCATTATTTTGTTCGGCCACAAGAAGGCATGCAATTAAGTCAGAATACTTTGTGAAACCTTTTTCTCGGTATTGTTGCTACAGGAGCAAACCCGAAGCATGAAAAGTAGAGAGTGTCTTTCCAATCATATCTCCATCCGCAATACTTTCTCCACATAATTTCAATTTTGAAGAAATTTTAAATAACATGGAATTATAGTCACTTACGGATTTGAAATATTGAAACCGGAATTTTATCCAATCATATCGGGCCTTTGGAAGTATAACCAACTTCAGGTGGTCATACCTTTCCTTCATATTTTTCCAAAGGATAGATGGATCTTTCACTGTAAGTATTCAATTTTTAAATTTTCATCCAGGTGATGACGGAGAAAAATCATAGCCTTAGCTTTATCTTGTGCAGATGCACTATTTCCTTCTTTGATAGTATCACCTAAACCTTTAGCGTCTAGATGAATTTCAGCATCTAAAGCCCATGACATATAATTTTTTCCAGCAATGTCAAGAGCAATAAAATTGAGTTTTGCTAGGTTAGTCATAATGAAATTTCAAATTAAGAAAATAATAAAACTTACCACACTCACCAAAAACCTTAAAGATCGGCAATTTTTACAAATTTGGGGCCAATATGAGAATTTTACAAAATCTCGACCTCAAAACTTTAAAAAACTGAATCTCTGGACAATTTGGAGAATTTAGGAACTGACCTCATAATTCTCCAAGGTCGGGATATTTATTTATTCAGCTTTTAACCCCAAAAGTGTTAGTTTTTACAAAACGGGGCTAAATTGAAAATTTTCTTTTATAAATGACCTAACTCAAATTATTTTCTCTTTTACTAAAATAGCCCTGGACCCTCTGACTTGGAGATTTAATTAAAATATTTTATTTTCCTAAAAATCTTTAACTTATCGGATCAATTTGACTGATTAATACCGATCGAGGAGCGATTTCCCCGCCTTGCGATTTTGAATCTATAACGGGACTTATGTACCACCTAATCTTTCAAGATATCGAAGATTGCTTATCCTTCCGATAATCATCTTCATCCAAATAACTCCACCAACGCCATATTCTTACTCGTGAATTTTCAAAAATTTTCCTGAACTGCTTCCCTGAATCAATAATACTCGACTGACTGGTTGACTACCTGAAATTGTATTTACTTACCGCTGAGTCAACTTGGTGTGTCGAGCTCACAATCGGAATGGATACGTCGGGGATGGAACCGGCAGCTCGGCGCTATTCCACTCTTAGGCCCCATCATCCTAATCCCGCAACCGAGGGACGGAGTTTGTCCAAGGGAAGCGGGTCGTAGTACTTGAGGTATAATCATGATTATGACAATCGGCCTAGCTACCTCATGTGGATTTGTCTTTGCCATGGAGCGATAAAGTGATAGGTCTTGGACCATCTTGCTCGGGAGTTACAAGGAAGAACGAAGGAATCATTTCTCCGATCCACACGATTCTGGAGTTATCGGACCGTTTGGTTGGTGCTACAAACCGCACGCAACCGCTTACTTGTTTTGCATTGGTTGGCGCTACAAATCCAGACGCAACCATTATTTGCCTTGCATGGGATTGGCGTTACATTTCCGCACGCAATCCTACTGTCTTTGAATCACATAGTGCTGTGTGACCATGAATGCTTTTTGAATCTGTATAAGTATATTACTTAAATATATTTATCACGACGCTTGCAGATCGTGTGTGAATTCATGCATCATACTCACGCGTTTTCATATAACTGTTTTCTCGCATTAACTATATATCACCACACTTGCACACGATCACCCCATCCACTGAGATTTCTGTCTCATCCCCACCTGTTTTCTAACCTTTAGATGAGGACTTCGTTGAAGATGTTGAACCGACCTTGGATTGAGCCCTTGTACTCCGCTTGTTGGATTTACTACTTCTTGTTGTTGTTGTTGGACTATTTTGTTTTCTTTTTCCGGTTGTAACTGAAGGGCGTAGGACCCTTGACTTTTAAGCTGTTATCGTTGCTTGGTTTTCGAGGATGTAATTTGGATTATGGATTGTGGACTGTAATTTGTACCTATGTTATTTTATTTTCGCTACTATTTAGACTTTGTTTCATTGGGTTCTCGATGATGTTTGTCTAGACTGTTTGGTTATTTGTACTTAAGTTGTGGATTGTCGTCGCGTCCCGTTTGGGGCGTGACAAAAACAACTCTCTATAGTTAATTGCATTAAAAGATTACTAACTTCCAACATCCCATTTGTTGATTTCTTGCACTTTAAATGATCTTTTTGAATGGGAATTTCTTAAAAATAACACAAATTCTGAAAGATGTCTTAAATTGCTTCTATCCCCTGTGTAATAAATTAATATTGGGAAAGGACAAAATAAAGAGTCAAATACAAAGAGTGTGTTGGAAGATGTCAAAAATATAGCTCTTAATTAAATTTACAAATATTCTTTATTTTGCAAAAGATGTTCTTTAAACCTAAAGAGTTTTTTGTGGGTGCTCTAAATATGTCTTAAAACTCAAACACCAAGTTGATTTTTTTTTTTATTAAAAAATAAAAAAGAAAAAATAAATAAGATAAGGGTTTGTTTTGTTTTATGAAAAATAGTACATCGCTAACATTAGCATGTGATCAATGTGAATTAAGCAAATAGTACTTATACATCATATTTGAAGATAGGACAAATTTGAAAAACAAGCAGAATCAAAATTGGAGTCACGTCACATGGGGGTTTAATTAGGCCAGGTTTGGATGGTTCCATGTTCAATGGTATGGTCCTCTCAGATTGCTCATTCCCATTTGCATCGAAAAATCCACATGATATATGTGACTTACATTGATTGATAGCAACACAAAAGGAGGAGGGTTGGGTGTTAGTCAAGTGGCTACGATAATTAGAGGGGGTGAATAGATTATCTCGGTTTTGATTTTGCCCTCTTTTTGAATAATCAACCAAAGACGAGAATGTAAATACGGAAATAAAACAACACTCGTAGATTTAAAGAGGTTCAACCCACCAGGGCCTAATCCTCTACCACCCCAAATATATCAGGGATGGATTTCAAAAGAAAAAAAGATTTTATTAATTTACCAAAAATTAATACAACACCTTGAGGATTACCACAACCCCCTTACACCACCTCGGGATTACCACAATCCTTTTACAACACCTTTGAAGGTTACCACAACCTTCAAACACCTATCACCTAGATCACCCAAGTGTATTCTTACCACAATAATACTCACAAGGATGTCTTGTGTTGAATGATGACCAAAATCAAGATTACAACTCAATAATGATTGATACAATATGAGTACAAGTGTAATCAAGAATTGAAAGCCTAGACCTCAAATTTGTGCAAGTGAAAGTGCTAAGGCTAATACAACAAGATATATGAAAGTGTTTGCTTTGTTTGCTCTTTGCTTGTATGGAGTGTTGTATCTTGTTGCTTGAATGAAGCCTCTATTTATAGGAGAGGTCTTGGCTTTGATTTCAGACATTGGCTCTCCTCGGGGAGTGATTTCTTGCAAAAGAAACCATTTAAAATCATCAATATAGGTTAGAAATCAATTCAAAACGCAACGGATAGTTTTTTGTCAAACATGGGGTTCGATGTATCAGAGATAAGATTGAAATTGAATTTCGCGAATTTTTTTGGGGGACCGGTCGAGTGCGACCGGTTATGACGGTTGCCTTCGGGCGTTTTAAAACAGAGAAGTCTGGAACAAAATCCAACTTGCAGTGCTTGTCGCCGGCCGGTCCGACCGGTCGACACACCTGCCGCCCCCACGGTCGGCCGTTCGCCTTTTTTTTTTCTTACGTCCCATTTTTGTTTCAAAACTCAACTTCAGTACGGGTTTATGGGCGACCGGTCGAGTCGAAACAAAAAGTGTTGTCAATTTTAAATCGAATATTAATTTCAAGAAATACTCCAAAAAATAGTAAAAACATTTTAGATCGATCGGAAGTGTTGGGACAACATTTAGGGACATTGTTTTGGTATAAAACTCATTTGAACAAAATCATCAAAATCATGATAAAAACATTTATCTAACAAACTCCCCCTTTTTGATGATTACAAACCAAAACAATTTTCAAGAGGACGATTTCGAAAAACAAAATAATTTTCCGGTTTATGAGTAAACTATCCGTTTAAAAACATTTTACAAAAGCTCCCCCTATCAACAAGCACATTAAGAAGAAATATTGCATAAGCTAGAAGCACAAGCTTTTACAAAATAAACAATAACTCCATGAGCTTAGAAGCTCAAATTACAAATACTTATTATCCATGCAAACAAGTTCATAAAACAAGTCATTGAATGAGTTTTCTTCACAACTTATGGCCTTAATAAGCCATAGCTTGTAGCTTCTATCATGAGCTTTTATTGGCTTCTTTGAGCTAACGAGCCAATTTCTGTTTCTCCCTTTGGAATCATCAAAAAGAATGTTAGGATGATAGAAACATCATAGAAGTATATCAAAGTGCGCCAAAGAAATGGTTTATCAACATTTGAGCAATTTAGGCTTAAAAACCAAGGAAAATGGGAGAAATGTATCATGAAGAGTTCATACGCTCGTTTTATTTCCCAAAACATGATCTCAATGAGTATAGAAGACTTTTGGAAGCGAGAGAATCATGTAGAAGTTGAAATTTTCATTGAAACATTTCATCGAACACATTGTGGGCGTGAAAAATAAAAAGAGTTGTATATAGCCCTTGTAAATGATCCAAGCCAAAAATTTCATCACCAATCCACATCAAACATCATACAATACAACATAATAACTAATCTCAACAAGATCATAAGCAAAAATTATCAAGAAATATACAAGAAAGCCATAAACTCAAGGTTCAACCCAATTGAGCAAAGTAAGGAAAATTCTTACCATTTGATCGGAAAAGATGAGCAATGATGATGATAAACATGTTATATAAGGTCCAAGATATAAATGGAATGCATAAAAATCAATTTTGAGTGACAATAGTGTGCATTTGGCAAAGGGGACGAATAATGGCAAAAAGAAGTGAAATGTCAAATCTTCAAGACAGAACGAACTTAAACCAAAATTTAGCCTAGGCGACCGGTCGTGGTTGAGGGCGGCCGTCGGCCGACGTTGAGGGCGACCGGTTGCCTCAACCTCTTGACCTTGTTTGACAAATTTTTCAAAATCCGAATTTTCAACCAAAAATCCGATTTTCGCCCTAAGTTTTAAAAACATGCAAAATGCAAATGTAGACCTCATTCAATATGCATTATGCCTAACCGAGCTCGTATTGACGCAAAAAGTCTCGGAAGTTAGCGATTTTGTAAAAATGTCCGCTAATTGATCTTGAGATGGCACAAACGATATCTCAATTTTTCGTTTTGAAACACAATCCCTTAGAAAATGATGTCGAATCTCAATATGTTTAGTACGGTTATGATGAACCGGGTTTTGAGCAATATTTATAGCGGATACATTATCACAAAAGATAGGTACGTTTTCAAAAGAGCATTTGTAATCCGCTAAGGTTTGTTTCATCCAAAGAAGTTGAGTACAACAAAATGCGGCGGAAATATATTCGGCCGCCGTTGAAAGAGAAACACAGTTTTGCTTCTTTGAAAACCAAGAAACTAGGCAATCGCCTAAAAATTGACATGATCGGAAGTACTTTTCCGATCATCAATATTACCCGCATAGTCCGAATCACTATAACCTTTAAGAGAAAAGATTTCATTCTTTGGATAAAATAAACCATATTGAATAGTGCTTTTCAAATATCGAAAAATCCGTTTAACGGCACTCATATGAGATTCTTTTGGATTGCTTTGAAAACGAGCACATAGGCATACGGCATGAAGAATGTCCGGTCTACTAGCGGTTGAATAAAGTAAACTACCAATCATACCTCGATACTTGGATTCATCAACCGTCTTGCCTTTTTCATCTTTGTCAATTTTGACATTGGTTGCCATAGAGTCGAGACGGTTCTTCCTTCTTCAATGCCGAACTTCTTCAAAAGTTCCTTTGTATACTTTGATTGCGAAATATAAATACCTTCTTGGCATTGCTTAATTTGAAGTCCAAGGAAGAAGTTTAGCTCCCCCATCATACTCATCTCGAATTCACCTTGCATTAACTTGGAGAATTTCTTGCACAAAGATTCATTAGTAGCACCAAAGATAATATCATCAACATAAATTTGCACAAGTAAACAATCTTGCCCTTTTTCAAAAACAAAGAGTGTAGTATCAACTTTACCTCTTGTAAAACCATTTTGCAAAAGAAAAGAGCTAAGTCTATCATACCATGCACGGGGTGCTTGTTTTAAACCATACAAAGCCTTTTTAAGTTTATAAACATCATTAGGCCTAGAAAAATTTTCAAACCCGGAGGTTGTTTTACATTATAGACTTCTTCTTGAATAATACCATTTAAGAAAGCGGATTTAACATCCATTTGGTAAAGTTTGAAATTTTTGAAACAAGAATAGGCAAGTAAAATACGAATAGCTTCTAAACGTGCTCACGGTGCAAAAGTTTCATCATAGTCAATACCTTCTTCTTGACAATACCCTTGAGCTACTAACCTTGCCTTATTTCGAACAATGTTGCCTTGATCATCAAGTTTGTTAGGAATACCCATTTTGTACCAATAATTGTTTGAGATGGAGGACAAGGTACTAATTCCCATACATCATTTCTTTCAAATTGATTCAACTCCTCTTGCATTTCCAAAAACCAATCTTCATCCTCAATAGCTTCCTTAGCATTTTTAGGCTCTTTTTGAGATATAAGAGCTTTTCGGCAAAATTCCTTCGAGTCATTACTTTATCAAGGGGATCACCAATAATAAGATCTTTTGGGTGATCTCCTTAAATTTCAATGCTACGGGAAGATTCAAGTATCACCTATCTTCTTGAGGAACATTTGAACTTGAAGGTTGATCATATGAAATAGAAGGTTTATCATTATGAGCATCACTTTGAACAATAGATTCAACAATATCCTCTTCATCACTATCGTCATTGGGTATTCTTTCAACACCCGAGGCTTCATTAAATTTGACATGAATAGATTCTTCAACAACCATGCTAGTCTTGTTGTAAACCCGATATGCTTTGCTCTTGGTTGAATACCCCATAAATATTCCTTCATCGGCCTTAGGATCAAGTTTGTCCAATTGATCCTTAGTATTTAAAATAAAGCACTTACATCCAAATATTTTGAAATAACTAATATTTGGAGTTCTTCCTTTCCAAAGCTCATATGGAGTTTTATTCATTTTAGGACGAATATAAACTCGATTAGTGACATAGCAAGCGGTACTTACGGCTTCGGCCCAAAAATATTTTGGAAGAGAAAATTCATTGAGCATGGACCGACTCATTTCTTGTAGCGTCCGATTTTCCTTTCGGCTACACCATTTTGTTGAGGTGTCCTTGGAGCCAAAAATTGTGCGTATATCCCTTGGTTTCACAAAAGACTCTAAACTCACCGTCAAATTCTCCGCCTCGATCACTTGAATAGTTTTAATAGTATCTTCCTTTTCATTCTCAATGCGTCTACACAACTTAACAAACTCATTAACGGCATCACTTTTATTTGCAAGAAAAAGAGCCCAAGTGTATCTAGAAAAATCATCGACAATAACTTGAAAGTGTAATGTTTTCCACTTAGACTAGCCGTACCAATATCCCCATACAAATCAAGGTGAAGCAATTGTAGGGGTTTGGTAGTGGAAATTTCATTTTTGGGCTTAAAACTACTCTTAACTAATTTGTTCTTTTGACAAGTGTCACATAAGCCAAGATTTTCAAAATTCAATTTGGGTAGTCCTTTTACATGTTGGTTTTTGTAAATATTTTTCAAATTCTTGTATCCAACATGTCCGAGTCGCCTATGCCATAAACTCGTTAAATCATTATTGGCGACAAGACAAGAAACATTTTGACTAACCAAATCACTAGTACAAATTTTGTAAAGATTGCCTTTTCTATTTGCTTCACAAATAATATTACCATTTTTAAGAATAAGACATTTTTCTTTATTAAAAGAAACATCATAATTTGAATCACAAAGTTGGCTAACACTTATCAAATTAAACTTAAGCCCTTCTACTAAAAGAACATTACAAAGAGAGAAAGAAGAGTTACCAATTTCTCCATTTCCAAGAATTTTTCCTTTGCCATTGCCGAACATGACCATACCCTCTTCTTGGAGCTTGATGTTGGTAAAAAGCTCTCTCCTCCCGGTCATATGGCGTGAACATCCGCTGTCCACGAGCCATTTCGAATCCTCCATGGTTGTTATAGCCCCTATTGCCTACAAAATCATTTCTTTTAGGTACCCTATAATTTTGGGGTCCATGGGGTTAGTTTTGAGACCTTTGGGTCTCCAAATATAACTAGAGCTATTTCTCAATTTGCAATTATTAGCATAATGTCCAATTTTGCCACAATAAAAACAAGTAGGAGTATGAGAGCTACTAGCACGTATGAAAGTCGGACCTTGGTTATTTTTCTTAAAGACTTTTTGAAATGGTTTGTAACCAAGTCCTTGTTTTGAATGCTCACCTCTTTGTGCATCTAAAATTTTAGTAACCTTATCCGTGCTTAAATTAAACGATGCACATCCTTTTTCAAATCATCAATATCATTAGTGAGCATTTGTTTTCGGTTTCAAGAGTTTGAATTTGAGTAAGGGTAATAGCATGAACATGATCAAGAGTCTCATAAGATGTAAATAATTTATCCTTTTCTATTTTAAGCTCTTTATGCTCCTTCTTTAAACTCTTGTATTTAACAATTAATTTTTGAAATTCATTTTGCAACTCATCAAAATCACATTGCAATTCATCAACTAAGGAGGAGGTAGAGGAGTTAGAGCGTACCTCATTATTTTCATCGTCCATAGCCATAAGACCATGTTCGGTTTCACCTTCCTCGCTTCGGATGTCTCGAGTAGCTCATCCCAAGTTTTGACATCCGCATTTAGAGCCTTCTTTTCGGAAAAAGCTTCTTTTCTTTTGTTCCTCCTCATTGAGTTTTGGGCAATCGGCTATGAAGTGCCGGGCTTTCCGCACTTAAAGCAAGCATTATCTCTTGGTTTTCTTGCTTTATTTTTGTTTACAAATTTTGCAAATTTTCGAACAAGTGCGGCCGTCTCCTCATCATCATCATCATTATCATAGTATGCATTATTAGAAGAGGAAGCAAGACCTTTAGGAATATTTTGCATACCCGATTGATTGATGGTTGGTTTGGTATTTTTCCTCTCCTTGAGATAGACTTCATAGATGAGGAGGTTCCCGATGAGCTCGTCAAACTTGAGTGTCTCAAGATTTTGTGCTTCCGTGATTGCCGTCACCTTTTCGGACCATGAGCGGGAAGAGCATTCAATACCTTAGTCACTTTGTCTTCTTCGGAGATGACTTTACCGAGGGCCACAAGAGGATTGACAATGTTGTCAAGCCTTTCCACCATCTTGGAGATGCTTTCATCATCATACATGTTAAAGTTTTCAAAGTCTTTAACAAGCATGGTCTTTCTAGCTTGCTTGACCTTCTTTGTCCCTTCATATATAGTCTCCAATTTTTCCCAAACCTCATGTGCCGACCTTATGCCTCGTATGCGATTGTACTCGGTGGCGGTAAGTGAGCAATGCAAAATATTTAAGGCCTTACCGTTTAGAGAGAAAGCCTTCTTATCATTTTCATCGAACTCCTTGAAAGGTTTAGGAGTCGAGGTGCCATCCTCCATTTTTTTCGTTGGTTGATCAACTCCTTCAATAACCACATTCCATATGTCAAATCCGCACCTTGTAGAAAGCACTCCATACGGTCTTTCCAAAATGCGTAGTTGTTGGCGTCGAACAATGGTGGCTTGTTGGTGGAGGCGCCGGTGGTGAGATAAGCGTCATTCGTAGCCATGGATCTTTCCTCTTTACTCGGAACGAGCTAGCCAAAGAGTTTGGCTCTGATACCACTTGTTAGTCCAAGTGGCTACGATAATCTAGAGGGGGTGAATAGATTATCTCGGTTTTTCAGATTTTGCCCTCTTTTTGAATAATCAACCAAAGACGAGAATGTAAATACGGAAATAAAACAACACTCGTAGATTTAAAGAGGTTCAACCCACCTAGGGCCTAATCCTCTACCACCCCAAAGATATAAAGGGATGGATTTCAAAAGAAAAAAAGATTTTATTAATTTACCAAAAATTAATACAACACCTTGAGGATTACCACAACCCCTTACACCACCTCGAGGATTACCACAATCCTTTTACAACACCTTTGAAGGTTACCACAACCTTCAAACACCTATCACCTAGATCACCCAAGTGTATTCTTACCACAAGAATACTCACAAGGATGTCTTGTGTTGAATGATGACCAAAATCAAGATTACAACTCAATAATGATTGATACAATATGAGTACAAGTGTAATCAAGAATTGAAAGCCTAGACCTCAAATTTGTGCAAGTGAAAGTGCTAAGGCTAATACAACAAGATATATGAAAGTGTTTGCTTTGTTTGCTCTTTGCTTGTATGGAGTGTTGTATCTTGTTGCTTGAATGAAGCCTCTATTTATAGGAGAGGTCTTGGCTTTGATTTCAGAGACATTGGCTCCTCCTTGGGGAGTGATTTTGCAAAAGAAACCATTTAAAATCATCAATATAGTTGTTAGAAATCAATCCCACAAAATAGGGAAAAAAAGCCTAAAACGCAACGGATAGTTTTCTTTGTCAAACATGGGGTTCGACCGGTCGCGCAGAGATAAGATTGAAATTGAATTCTGCGAATTTTTACTGGGGGACTTGGTCGAACACCGGGTATGACGGTTGCCGCTTTTTTTTAAACAGAGAAGTCTGGAACAAAAATCCAAAGTACATGTCGCCCGGCCGATCGGCCGAGTAACTACACCGGTCGCCCACTGGTCGGTCGACGTCGCCGCTCGCTTCTTTTTTTCTTACGTCCCATTTTCTGTTTCAAAACTCAACTCAGTACGGGTTGCCCTATAGAGGCGGCCGAAGTCGAAACAAAAAGTGTTGTCCAATTTTAAATCGAATATTAATTTCAAGAAATACTCCAAAAAATAGTAAAAACATTTTAGATCGATCGGAAGTGTTGGGACAACATTTAGGGACATTGTTTTGGTATAAAAACTCATTTGAACAAAATCATCAAAATCATGATAAAAACATTTATCTAACATTGGGTGGGCTTGATTTTTAAAGATTATTTTGCTTTGTCTTGATTAATTGTGATGTTTAGATGAATATATACTTATAATAATTAATTAAAATATTCTTGATGTGTTATTTATTATTTTAATGTGGCAAACATTTGTCCAAGTGGTATTATTCACTTTAGTTAACCTTACAACTTTGTATGTAAAGTTATGCTCCTCTTTTTTTTTTTAGGGAAAGGGTTTGTTCCTTTCTTATAAGTGATATTTCACCCGCATGTTCATTAATCGATCCGGGATTCTCACTATGGTGCGTAAAATAGTGCGAAATTCACTACATCAATAGGTGGGTGGAGCAGAAAGGCTATTCTAGACGGCCCCGTATCAAGGTTTAGAAGACTAAAACGTGTTTTGTTTATAGACAAAACCGTGCTTCATGTATTTTATCTTTTAACATAAGTTAATTGATTAGGAAAGTTAGTTACAAATTCTGTTTTGGTAGTTACAAGTTTAGTCTATATAAACACATTGTGTTGTAATCCAAACTCAATCAATTAAGCTCACATATTTCTTTTACTGTTACATTCCCTTAGTTCTTGATTGTTCTATCTTCAAATTGATCTTGGTGAGAGATCTTAATATGGTATCAGTTTAAAAGAAAGATTTCCGCAAACTTAATCTTTCTTTCATCAAGATTCTGGTTCTGCTCCACTTTCTTCATCAAGGATTCATGGCGTCTGAAGAGTCTCGTTCGACTGAGCATTCTTCTTCTCCGACTGACTTCAACTCGCCATTTTTTCTTCATCCAAGCGACAACCCTGGAGCTGTAATCATCTACGAGCCTTTCACAAGGGACAACTATGTCTCTTGGAGCCGAGCTGTGACTATGGCCCTTAATGTCAATAATAAAACAACCTTCATTGATAGTTCTATACCTGCTCCTCCAGTTTCTTATGTTGTTCTTTACAATTCTTGGCAAAGGGCAAACAATCTTGTCCTATATTAGATCTTAAATTCAGTTTTTAAAGAGATTCGTCAAAGCTTGCATTATTTTACAACTGCTAAAGATGTTTGGGACGAATTGAAAACTAGATACATTTTAAGTGATAGCCCTCGTGTATTTAATCTTGATAAGTCTTTGAGCTCGATTTCTCAGGGAAATCAATCTATCACTGCCTATTATAATAGTTTCAAAGCTCTTTGGGATTAATATATTAGCTATAGGTCTATTATCAAATGTACATGTGGATCTTGTTCTTGTAACATTGCTGCACTCATGATTTCAACTCAGCAAAATGACTATGTAATAAAAATTTTAATTGGCTTGCATGAATCATATGCACCAATTCGTAGCCAATTACTTATCTCTTCTCCATTACCTAGTTAGCCAAAGTGTATGCTCTTTTACTTCAAGAAGAAACACAAAGAGTCTTAACAAATGTGGTGATGCATGATTCTATAGACAACCCCATAACTATGTTAGCCAAGCAATTTGTTCCTCAGAAGTTTCTTGCCAACAAGAAGGCCAAATGTTCTCATTGTGGGTTCACAGGATACACAGTGGACAAATGCTTCCAGTTAATTGGCTATCCTACAGGATGGAAGGCCCTAAAGGTCCAAGATCAATAACAGATTCTGCAGCTGCAAATGAAACTTTCACTTCTCCCAAGACTGATCTTCAATCCTCTATATTCTCTGCTGATATGGTGGAGAATTTCTTGCATATGCACAGGCTCAACACTCCAACAAAGATGACAATTCTCATCCAGTACACCCAGTTGCTACATGTATTACAGCTACAACTGCTACATTATTACCAACCCTACTACAGGTACACATAATTCTTATGGTTCTTTAATTGGGAATTAAAAATGGATATTAGACACATGATCAACATATCATATGATCTGTTGATCTTGCTTTATTTTCTCAAATTCACAGAAAAGTTTCTATCCCTATTCACATGCCTAATGTTAATTCTACTATTGCCACTCATTTAGGTAATGTTCAGATCTCATGTTAACTAATGTATTATGTGTTCCATCTTTTACATATAACTTGATTTCTGTTTCTAGTCTAACCAAATCTTCCAAATGCATTATACATTTTTTTCAATCTCACTGTGTTATACACGACAAGAACACCTTGAGGATGATTGGTTTTGCTAAAGAAAACAATGGTGTATATCATCTAAATTTTCATACAGCTACTTCCACTATTCGACAAACCTCAGATTTCAATGTTTGTCATGCAAGACTAGGCCATTTGTTTGCTAAAAGGCTTTCTTTAATACAATCCATAGATTCTAATTGCAAGAGTTTTGATTCCTGTGATGTATGTCACTTTGTAAAGCAGAAAAAGCTTTTCTTTCCAATAAAGAGTAGTACTACTTTTAACATTTTTGATCTTGTACATTGTGATGCATGGGGACCTCTTCCACAGTTTCTAATGATGGTTTCAAATATTTCTTAACTATTGTGGATGACTTTTCTAGATGTACTTGGATTTATATGTTGAGATCAAAATCTGAAACTAGTATTCATCTTCCTCATTTTTACAACTTTGTCCTTACTCAGTTTAATCTCAAAATCAAAGTCATAAGATCTTATATTGGATCTGAATTTTTATTATCCAACTTTGAGATAATTATTTTTAACCACCTCAACTTTACCCCTTTTTACACTTCACAACCTAGACTTTTATTTTTAACCTTTTGCATCCTGAACTACGAAAATAATTACTCTTTGCAACTTTTGGACCATTTTGCCCCTAGGATTTTATTCTCTAATAACAATAGTTCTAGTTATCCCTTTAAACTCTAATTTGTGGCAGATTGCTCCATAAGGATAAATATATTGCATTATACAATAATCAAAAAGTTTTCACTCCCTAATCAATTTGTTTTTCGGATTTTTCGAGAAATAAGAACCCGATTTTTCTGTAGCTTGTTTTGTTCGTGGCATTGTTACACCTACTTAGATCCAGTCTCTATTCAGAGGTTTTAAATGGATCATGTCAGGTTTCCAGCCTATAAACTCAACAAGACATACTTCTATCAAGATCTTAATTCAAATATTTATCCGTATACAAATTGAGTCTTTAGACTGAAAATGAAAATAGTCCATTACGACCATATCAGGCCTAACATGATTCCGTAAAATTAATAAATCCCTTAAAATTCATACCTCTTTTGACCGAAACAGCACCGGGTTAAGTGGTTCGCAACGCCACCAGTCGGAAAATTACGCCCCGGATCATTTGACAAACAACTCCTCACTGTTCAACCTCACCCTCGGGAAGATGATCCGCAAGTTATCCGACTCCTTCAGAAACTGCTCAGCACAACCTTGGTTCGTTTCCTACTCCAAGGCGTAAAAGTAATTCTTCAAAGGGGATTGATCAATAGTACATCATGAACACATGTTGAACAAACAACCTTTATTTTATTAAGAACTTAAAGAAAAATTTATTACATTAGTAATCTCCTTTTGGGAGGAGAAAACTTGTTTAGCCTCTCATAGTTGAGGCTTGCACTCGGGAATACATAAAACTTAAAACTAAGGAAAATGTTCGATGTCCTCAGCTTCCTTCAAATCCTGCATTTTATAGAGGTAAGTCCGGACTTCAAAGGCGGACTTCAAATCTTGCGATATGTATGACGTCGCTTTACTTACGTCATATCCACATTATTGCCTCGCCCCGGTGATTTTCTTTTTTTCTCCCGTGACTCGGCCCATGTGATGTTTGTCGGGAATCTTTTAAAAATTTGGTTTACATGGTCCCCGAAGATAACGCGTTTTGAGCCGGGCCCTTATCCTTTTCGGTGCATGATCTTGTCGGTCGGGTTTGGGTCGGAATCCTTTCCCAAACTCGGGTTCCTTTTGTTCGGGGCATGCTTGAGATCCGGTCGATCCATCGGCCAACATGTGCCATATTACGAATTTCCGGTAAGTTTCTTTGCTTTAGGAATCTTGTTTTCAGCAGAATTCTTCTTTTGGTCTCGAAGAGTTCTTCCGCAAACCCCGTGGTTGATCCGGTCATCGAATTCAAAAGGAAAGATCCATTTGCCGAATTTTGGAAGAACTTGAATGGATATTTGACCTTGTCCATTTGATTAGACAAACCCAAAGACCCCATGCTCGCCTGGTAGAAGCTTCGTCTTGAGAAAATGCTCCTACTAACACCGGTCCTTCTTAGGTGAAGCCGCTTAATGTATTTTAAAGCATTTCCATCCGGTCTTCTTAGCTTGATGAAATGAAAAGCTTCATTAAAGCCTTTCTTTGGTTCGAGCGCACCGATAAAATACGAGTTCCAAAATATCGCCCGGCCAAGTGTGAATTATTGCCCTGGTCTCAGAATCGCTTCCCCAATCCATTTCGGTAATTTTGAAATTTCGGGAATCCTGGTGACATGGTATAGATTGAAGCTAAAGCTCCAAAAGTATACAATTCTGTACTTCATTTGGATGACTTCCTGGTTTCATCCAAACTCGGGATACTTTCCGAGATATCAACTATTGTTTTCCGGGTTAATACTTGTCTTGTAACTAGTTTCTCCCATTGCCCGATATACCCGCATAGGAGAAATCTTATTCTCGTCAGTTTGAACCTTAGATTTGCACATCGTGGCCTAAGATTCAACTCTCCCTCTTTTGCAGGTCTTTGGGTTGATTTGAAGACTCGGGTTGTGACACCGGAACTTCAACATTCGTTATTCGATTTGTACACCTCGGGGATGCATCACCGCAACACTTGTGATTATGGTACTTGAATCCATAACCTCCGGGTTAGAGCCCCGTACTCTCTCGGCCCCTTTTTGCATCTGTAGGAGATGCGGCCTGGAAAGAGGCCTTGCGGCAGCCGCTTAAGAACAATTGTCTTTGAGCAAACCGGCATGCTCGTATTTGACTAGAAACGGTTTACGGTCACTGTTGAAGTCGTCCAACAACTTCTCGCATTGAGACATAATGTCCCAAAATCTCGTTTCTAGACTCTCCAGGTTTTCCCGAGATGTCTTACTCGTTTAAGGACCTCGTCGAACGCGCGTCCTTCCATCTCGTGTCAAGAAATCGCAAGAATATTTTCATGAGATTTTATAATGACAATATCATAATCATAATATTGACATTCAGCTTGCCATCTAAGTAATCGAGCCTTTTTCGGTTTTGATTCAATTTTATTTTTCGAAAAGCCTTGACACTTGAATTATCAATTTTTAAAGTAAACTTTTAGCCAAGGTAAAAATAGAGGCCATTTTTTAAAAGCCTTTCGATTGCGAAGAATTCTTTCTCGTTAATATGCCACCGAAGTTGCTTCACTAGGGGTGAATAAACCGCCGCAGATCTGCATGGCACTTTCTCGTTTGGTGTGACTTTCGTAAGGCCGCCGCCCACCAATCATCACGGCATCCGTATATAGAACCAATTCGTCCTCGTCTTGGGGAATCGCAAGCTTTGGAAGCTTTTTACAAACTTCTTTAAGTTGCTTAATTCCTTCTTGATGTTCATCTTCCCATTTGAATAATGCATCCTTTTTAAGCAATGGGCTAAACACCTTCCTGTAGTATGCTAGATTGTTAATAAACATCCCAGCAAAATTGACAACTCCAAGAAAACTCTGAAGCTGCTTCTTGTCTTTTAATGTATCTGGAAATCCCTGTATCTTTTCTACAATATGATTCTGTAGAATAATTCCAGATTCATCAATTTCAATTCCGAGGAATTCAATCTGTCTTGTTGCGATCACCGCCTTCTTTTCTGAAAGCACTAATCCTTCCTTATGACAAACATCTGAAAATATCTCCAAATGCTTTAGATGCTCCTTCATGTTCTTTGAAGCGATAAGAATATCATCAATGTACACGAACATGAAACTGAAATAATCTTTGAATAGATTATCCATCTTTCTTTGATATATCTGGGGTGCGTTAGCCAATCCCATAGGCATCACGTTCCAAATATAATGTCCTTGTGGTGTGGAGAAAGCCGGTAAACTCCTGCTTTCTTCATCCCATCTTAATCGATAAAATCCAGACTTGCAATCGAATTTTGAGAATATCTTGGCACCTTTGATGCAGTTAACCAGATGTTCTCTGCTTGGGATATAGTATCCGCCGAACTCCAAAATGTTATTAATTCCCTTGTAATTAATAACAAGTCTTGGCTTTCATCTTTTGATTTCTCCATGGTTTCTGACTAAGAACCCTGGACTGTTGTATGGAGAAACTCCTGGTGAAATTAACTTAAGGTCAAAATGTTCCTTAAGTATCTTCTGCATATCCTCACGATCCTCCTGGTTCATAAGGATTGGTTTGAATCTTACGAACTCGTACTCCTTTCCAGGTTTAACCTTTAAGGAAGCTTTAAGCTCGTTCTTATCCCACTAAGCCAAAGGATCTTCATTGTAATTCCTTTGGATCTTCGTCTTGATATCCTCGAGTGATATTTGTTCCTCTAGGGTCACGTCACTATGTGGATTCTCCATTAGACTCATCCATAATTCTGCAATGGCTTCTGGAGTAACTTGTTCTTCTCCTTGTACTCTGAATGAATACAAATTATTATCCCATATCTTTTGATCCTTCTGACTGGAACCAAATTGTCTATAGGATAATAAAGCTTAACCAAATTTCCTTCGATCCGCCATTTTTTGGATTGCGAAGTTTGGCTTCATCACCACGCTTGCTGCGAAAAGTAATGGGCATTTTCTCGTAAAATGCCTCCCGATCTTTGGACAATAATCTTATGATCACATAATGTTGTGAAAATAAGTCTTCTTGTCTCATTTTCCTGTGTAAATCGCTTGAATGTTTGTAGAAAATTATTTTCTAGCAAAACATCTGCACCTGTATCATGGAAATAGATTGGTGGCGTTTTCACCTTGTACCATAAGGGGTACCGCGCCTCCAATCATGATTTTCGCTTGTTTAATTCCTGTTAAGGATAAGAATCCTTTTAGAGAAATCTCTTCCGCAATAGCCTGGTAAATCCTCTCAGTTTCTTTAGGAAAAACATCCGCTTTATAAAGTACATATTCCGACACTGAATCAATATAGGCAAATAAATACTCGACTTTGTATTCAAAGATATAACATTCCAATAGAAATGTATATGGAGAATGGACTAGTGGTCATCGATTCGTATCTTTTATTAGCCACTGTGAACTCCATTCCGTCTTGTAATCTTTCCCAAGGTTTATGATCCTCAAGGAATTCAATTCCCGGTATTAATTGTTCTCGGGGATTTTTCCCGCAACTCTGTGATAGTAAGCTCAATTTCTCCTATCTTCGGCTTCCTTGATACCTTCCAACTATTGGTTGTTGGAGATAATATAGAACATCACAAGGAAAAATGTTATCCTTTTGAGTGATGTCGAATATTACTTCAACTTTTCGCCATCTTCGGACATTTTGACTCTCTCATTGTTTTGAAAACATCCGGGATACATCAATCGCACTTGGTCTCCTTTCTTCCCAACGGCCGCTACTCGTCATTCGTCTGTCCGTTGGAAAGACATCCTTCAGGCTCAACTCGAGACTTCGACTTTTGTTGAAGATGGTTGATCTTGTATTTTCATATCGATCTCCTTGATGGTTGGAGACTCAATAATTTCGGTAAAACCACCCTGGCAAAGTCCTCGAAGATTCTTGGGACTTCAATAAATTCCTTTCTCAAGAATACTTGAATGATGTGTATTCGAGAGAGCATATGATATCTTGTATGTGATCGAGTAGGGTCTGTTCCCTTCTTTCATCAATTCGACTCTTTTGAAATCTTGATGAAGAGTTAGGACTCTATTGAAATCTCGATCTCCCACATTGTATGCAATTCTAGGATAGACATTAAATGCTAATTTCAAAGATACAAATTTCTCATTTCGCTCCAAGGCATGAATCCTTGAGGTTTGAGATTCGCTTGTCAAAGATAGCCAGATTGAGTGGAGAATCTATCCCTTCTTTGAATGTTGCTTTAATAATGACTATTATGGCTCCGATATGAATCCATGAGAATGTATTTGCAACTTCTCTTTTAACTCTGCTTTTGATCTCCTGTATTTCTCTAATAGGGACCAACTGCATCTCGATTAGGATCCCGGTAAACTCCATCGGAATGGCAAATTCTCCGGTTGTTACCCTGTGGATAATTTGGTGTTTTCTATTACGAAAACCAATCTTATCCAAAGCCTTTTCCATTGCTCCAATTGTAAACCCATCATAGATTTGAAGCTTTGGATCTTCCTTCATAATTCTCATAAGAGTCTTATGAGACACCGTAATGTGAGAGAGGAATCGACATATCCTCCCCGACCGTCTGTTGAAGAATTTCTTCTTCACTCGATTCTCGAATCGGATTCACTTCCATCCTCGAGAATAGATCTCTTCTTCATAGATGCTTTCATATGAGGAATATCCTCAAATTGATACACGTATTAAATCCGATAATAGATGCTGACTTCTTCGATTTCTGGTGTGGCCTCGAACCTGCCTCGACTCCTCGTTTTTGATTGTCCGGGCAATCCGTTGAGATATGCCCTCTTGCTCGCATGTCCAGCCAGAATTATGTCTTTGAAACTTTCATTAGCTCTGGTGTGAGCCCACCGAAAGTTCTTCTTCCCGGATTTTGCTGGTACTTGCTTGATTAGAACTCGATGATGAGGCTCTACTCCCGCTTGGTGCTTTGGTCTTTGCCCCGATTTATAACTTCGAGCTTTTGTTTTGACGTAACCTTCTAGGTCTCCATGAAGACATGCTTTTCCGCTTTGCTTCCTCGGCGTATGGATGGCTTCTATCCTTCTTCTTCTTGTGCCGCCTTAGTTGACCTCCCACAATCTGTTGGGATATCATTATCCACGCAACATAGAGGAACTGTTTTGTTAATTCCTCTTAATCTTTTGTAATTCTTGTATAGAGTCGCTTGGTAACACCATTCGATAAACTGGCCTTTAGGAAAGACATTTTTAAGCCACAATTTCCACTTGACTCCTCCCTTGTATTCCCGATAAGCATTTCTCTCCGGGGACTCGAAATCTTGGCAAAGAATATTTGTGCAACTTCTTTTCCTCAATCTTGGATTTCCACCAGTATTCGGTGAACAACTTGATATATTCGTCAATATGACAAATATCCAAGAACTCAAGGCTATAGAGGGCTTGTTTATATCTCTTTCTTTTTTCATCCTCTAATCCTCGAAATAACTTGTGCCGATGAACTGGATTTTGAATAGTTTTGCCATACCATCGACAATTCCTTTAAGTGATTCCCCGATGTGACCGAACTTTTCGTACTAGCATCGGTCATATCCTGCAATCTTCACCGATCCTTCAAGACTCATTTCAAGTAGTAAAATGAATGAATCCTTTGTAAGATCGAGGGTTCTCATTTGAAATTCTCATAGTCAAGCCCATTCATCAATGAGGACTTCTATTTTTAAAATCGGGATGTCCAGATTTAACATCAACCCATATGGATGTATTGGGTCGAGGTGCGATCTTCTATAAGGCGTCGATAAACATTCGGCCTTCCAAGAGGTTGTCTAGTTCTGCAAAGAGGTTTCGACCTCCGTTCTCGAAAGTGGATCACTCCCGGTCGTGAAATCCCGGCATGTGGCATCCTCTCATCCCGAGCTCCATGATGCGAACCCGCACTTTCTTCGACGTTAGGATTAGCGGTGGCGGTGGTGGTGGAATTGGTCTACCTTGTGGGTCATAGGTAACCAAAGCCGATTCTCACTGCGTTCATCTTTAAATCTACAATACCTAATCCCGCCGAAGGATTACGCCAGTCATGTAGATCTTTAAGATTCATTTTTTCAATATCCATCTTTTTTAATTTTTGATGGATTTTCCTTTGATTAGAGCAATAAGCTTCTCCTCATCCGTCATTTTTCGTATGACGTCGGTTGGTTTTCCTTTTGGTGTAAATAGGTCGCCCCAAAATCAATACGTTTCCTTCCTCCCGGATGAACTTGGCCATCCTCCGGTTCTTGACTCGTTTCGTATATCATGAAGGAGTTCAAGAGTTTCCTTCGATATTTCACCATCGTCTCCATCGGTTGTGGATCCGATGAACTTATCTTGGTAGATGAATATGGCGGTTGCCATAATTCCGCACTTGCACCGTCTTCGGATTTCTCTAAGATCTTCGGAGATCTTAGATTTATCTCGGGAAGTATCTTGAAGGTTTCTTGAAGGTTCATCAAGTGAACATTGTTTCGATGGGAATTTTCATGAACCGTTTCTTGAAGGTTCATCAATAATATTAAGTGCGGTTAAGCATTTTGCAGCGCTATAATATTTCTTCGCATTTTGCATTGCCTTAAGGTTTCCCGTCGGCTCCTGCCTGTTCCTTTTCTTCATGTTGGTATTCCCAATATGAAACCTGGTCAAGGTGTTCTTGTGCATACATCGTCAATATTTGACGATATGTCCTGTAAGGGGTACATCTCGGACATCGGTCCGGATCCATAATCTCGGAGTAATTTCTCCTCACCAATTGTTAATTACATAAATATAATAAATTTAACTAAAAGTTCTTAATAAACCTAGGCTCTGATACCATTTTCGAGATCGCAAGACATTTGGGAGTAATCAAAGAAAATGCAATGAAATTTATCGTCCAGGTTGCAAAGTGTAACAACTTTAAAGTTTAGAGTGTAAACTACAAACCAATTTTCCTGAAACCAGGGGTAAAATCGGAATTTTATGCAAAGTGTAAAATTTTGTAAAGTTTAGGTTGCAATCAGTATCTTTTCAAAGTTCGGGTTGCAAAGTGTAAAAACATGTATAGTTTGGGTTGATTAAAAACGTTATCCCTCCAACTTTTACAACACAAATGTTATATTGCATCAGACTTCTTGTGTTGAAACACCTTAACAAAATGGTCTTGTTGAAATACAACACTTACTACAAGTTGCTAGAGCTCTCTTATTTCAATCCAAAGTGCCCTTGTCTTTTTGGGATCATTGTGTTCAAACAGGGTACCAACTCCTCTATTGAATAATAAGTCACCTTTTGAAGTTCTTTTCAATAAGCCTCCAGATTATAGTTTGTTAAAAGTTTTTGGATGTTTAGCTTATGCATCTACTCTCACTGCACACATGTCTAAATTTCAGCCTACAGTTGTCAAATGTGTTTTTTTAGGCTATCCTAATGGCACAAAAGGATACAAGCTTTATGACATTAATAATAGCAACGTCATTATTTCCAGAAATGTTCAATTCTGTGAGACTATTTTTCCTTTCCACAGCATGAACACTTCCACAGATACAACTGATGAACTTCTCTTTCAAGATCTTTCTTCTGGTTCTGTTGAAATCACACCTATTGTACCTGCTATTGATACAGTTACACACAATACACATGATACTGATACAAATACACACAATGCACCTGATGCTGATACAACTACACACAGTGCACCTGTTATTGGTACAAATACTCAGCTTGGTCCTCCTATCCATAATGAGCCACCACCTAATCTAATGGCTCAGACCACTAGAAGATCTACCAGGACCAGGAGCAACGCAAATACTTACAGGTATATGACTGTGCATTGCCTCAATCTCTCCAAAATACACACTCAACCCAACTCATTAAGTCTGGAAGGCAATATAACATTGAAAGTGTTCTCTCTACCCAACAATTATCTCAAAAGCACAAATCCTTCACTACTACTATAAGCCAATTCATTGAACCTAAAACTTATAAACAAGCTAGTCAAAGTGTTGAATGGCAACATGCTATGCAAACTGAGATCCAAGCATTTGAGAGAAACAACACATGGGCATTAGTTGACCTACCACCCAATAAACATTATATTGGTTGAAAATGGGTGTATAAAGTCAAATACAAGGCAGATGGAACCATTGAAAGATACAAAGCTCGTTTAGTAGCAAAGGGTTATACTCAGGAACAAGGATTGAACTACTTTGACACCTTTTCTCCTGTCACTAAACTCACCACAGTAAGTTTGGTATTAGCTATGGTTGCAACTCAAAATTGGCATCTACATCAACTAGATGTCAATAATGCTTTCCTACATGGTGATTTAGATGAGGAAGTATATATGACACCTCCACCAGGGTATTGCAATGATAATAAAGTCTGCAAGCTGATCAAAAGTTTATATAGCCTCAAACAAGCCTCAAGATAATGGTTCAAAAGCTTACCTCATGCCTTCTCAACTATGGCTTCAAACAATCAAGGTCTGATAGTTCTTTTTCATTAAAACTTCTCATACTTCCATAATTGTTCTTTGTGTTTATGTAGATGACATCATTCTAGCTGGAAATAATCTAGAAGAAATCCAAGCCATTAAGACTCACCTGGACAACACTTTCACCATTAAAGACTTGGGAATTGAGGTAGCTCGCAACACTAAATGCATTGCTATTTGCCAAAGAAAGTATGCATTGGATATACTAACAGAGACAGGGTACTTAGGCTGCAAACCTATATCTACACCAATAGATTCAAAGGTTGATCTTCACAATAAAGATGACAAACTCCTAGATGATCCAACTATTTATAGAAGGTTGGTTGGAAGATTGTTGTATCTCACAATCACAAGGCATGACATATCATATAGTATTCAAAACTCTTTCTTAGTTTAAATCCAAACCAACAAATGCTCACCTGACTACAACACATAGAGTACTAAGATATATCAAAACAAATCTAGGGAAAGGACTATTCTACTCTCTAGAGTCCACAAAACTTCTCACAGGCTTCTCAGATGCTGATTGGGGCTGTTGCCCAGACACATGAAGAAGTATTAGAGGTTTTGAAATTTCTTTAGGCAACTCTCTAATATTATGGAAGGCCAAGAAACAACCCACAGTTAGTAGATCATCAACATAAGCGAAATATAGAGCCATTGCCTCTATCACTTGTGAAATACAATGGCTAACCTACTTACTTAATGATCTCCAAGTCCAAAAGTCACAGCTCAAAGTCATTTATACAGACAGCAAATCAGCATGTTGTATTGCACATAATCTATGCCAACAGTAAAAAACCAAACACTTACATATTGATTGCCATTTTGTACGAGGGAAAATTGAAGAAGGTTTACTCAAACTAGTCCACATTCCCTCATCACAACAAACAACTGATATATTTACCAAGCCCCCTTCTCCTCATTTGTTTCAATATTTTATTTCTAAGTTGGGCATGATTGATATCCATGCACCACTTGTCGGGGGGTATCAAGCCTAGAAGACTAAAATGTATTTTTTTTGTAGACAAAACCATGCTTCATGTATTTTATCTTTTAATATTTAATTTAGTTAGGAAAGTTAGTTACAAATTCTATTTTGGTAGTTACAGGTTTAGTCTATATAAACACATTGTGTTGTAATACAAACTCAATCAATTAAGCTCACAGATTTCTTTTACTGTTACATTCCCTTAGTTCTTGATTGTTCTATCTTCAAATTGATCTTGGTGAGAGATCTAAATACACCGCTAGTTACTTTTCAAATTTGGAGAACCTGCTGCATAAACAATGGATATGTTAGGCTGGATGAGCAACGCCGTTAAACCGCCAAAAAAACAAGGTAAATCAATGTGATCATGATATTATATTTGCTTTGCGATGGGATCACATTTTTGCCTCACTCGGACCAAGGATGCCCAAAGTGTACATCTTTTATTACATCGCCTTTACTCATCGAGTTTCTATATTAAATGTCGACTCTTGAGTGGAGTTATTGATTGTGACACGAGAAGTCATTAGGAAGTTACATTGTACTTGTGAGAACCTCTAACGCTCAAACCAAATTCAAAGATAAAGAGAGTTACCGTAAATTACATGATTGCGATATAAAATAAATTGTGTACCTCAATAATGAGATTGAATGGGTATTTATAAGTTTTTATTATATAATATTCGACACTAAATGACCAATTGACCCGTTAGATTCAAGTATGTGTTACAAGTAGAGATGGCAAAATCCAACTTGGCCCGTGCGCCGGCCCAGCCAGGCCGAGGTTTAGGCTGGGCTGTAGTTTTTTAGGCCAGAAAAAAGTTGGGCCTATTTGGCCCGACCGAATCTTTGACGGGGCGGGCTATTAATTTTTTCGTGCCCACCCAAATTTTTCTCATGAAATGTATACATTGGTTGGACTGGGCCAGGTAATTTCACGGCCCGAAATTTTGCAAAAGCCCGATGGGGCCCGGCCCAGCCCATTGCCAGCTCTAGTTACAAGTGATCCCTACATATGCAATATTGTGGCTAATCGCATAGACCGAATGCAAAAAGGTGACAACGAATGGCATCCACAGAAATACCATTCATTTTTATTGTGTCGCAAATTTCTAAGAACTCCATAGGTCGCATCCCAAATTGGTTCTGTGACACCATCTGGACCAACACCGGTTTCAGTTCAAAGTTATTTTTCCCATATCTCGATTAACGGGCCGAAGTAATCTCTTACGGCCCTTCTCACTGGCCTTTTCTCTATCAAATTATGCCTATTAGTACCAGGTGGTGCTAACGAACACTCTTCATTATTCATGTTGTTCACCTCTTTCCCATTGTTACCCTCAACCATTATTCTCGATTGTTTTTTCAATTGCTTTGTTGTTCTTTCAATCTCTAAATCAATAGATATTGGGTTGACTGATCGGGAACGCATGATCATGCACTATCTGCACTCAACAAAAACAATGTTAAAATCAAATAAAAAAATAGTGTTTCCATTAAGATTGAACTACTTATTACTATATTTATGTTGAATCTTTCAGTCTCCGACAATGGTGCCAAAAACTTGATCGTGAAAATCTTTTTACTAGACCGCAAGTGTACGGTGTAGCTTATAGACAATGGTGAGCAAGGTCATATTCCTCAGGAATTGTTATGAAACACATAAAGTACAATAAATTTAGTACTCCAATTTTATTGAAGCTATCGAAAACAAAAGTGATATCTAAATTAATCCTAAAATTATTAACTAAAATTTCTAAGTATTATAAATCACCGAACTTCACAAGATTCTAACAATTATGAAAAGCAAACCTAGGATTATGATCTTAACATGCTTCATCAATATTAATTCCAATTAACGTTTCATCAGAACCAGTTTCTAATATTCCTTCTCCTAAAGCAAATACGTAGATTAATAAGAATTTCTAGTATCCCTACTTAACAATTAATATCAACTCCCAAAAGCATATAGAATTGAAGTAAACCTCCACAAATGTTATAAGCCTCCCGACTCTATACCTGTTTAGGTTATGAATTCGCTTATCAAGAGTTAGATCTCATCTTCCCAATTATGAACTAAGAAATAAGATATGCAAATTATTTGCCAGATAATCTATAAAAAATAAGCACACGAATTTTTAAATAGAATACAAGAAACCATTAAGAAAAAAACAGTCAAATTAGAATTAACATAAATCCACAGTTTCGATCATGCCCTGGGATCAAGAGATTTATCATAACATATTTGTTTGCAAATTCATAGACAAATTTGAAAACAAATAGTCAAACATGGAATTAAGTACAGAACAAAAGTCATAGACTATGATGATATAACCCTCTTGTGCAGATGGATCCATCTTCACAGTCTCGAACCTTCGCGCTTTCGTAATTGGTAGAAGTTTTGTGTTGTTCTTTGTTGTGCTATGTATTTTGTCTCTTTGATGCGTGTTTTATCTCCTAGATGTGTTATCTCAGACTTTAGGGTTAGGTACTCCTTTAATAGTTGCCTTGAGAGATCCCTTGTAGAGTCCCGACGAAATTAGGAAAACAAAATCAGCTTAGGAACCAAAACCACGACCGTGTAAATTCACACGGTCGGGCTGTGTAAAGTGATTATGTTTATGTTTTTGGCTCGAAGAAAATCATATGTGTGTGGGATTTCACACGGGTGGACCGTGATAATTTTCTCTGAAAATCCTTATCAATACACATCGCACGTCTGTGGCCAATGACACGATCCATTCCCACGGCCGTGGAAAATCACACGTTCAGGTCGTGTAACTTGTACTTCGTCATTTTCTTCGCGTATTTGACTGTCCCTTGGCATTCGGCATTCCTATCCGGGTCGTTCCACTGATATCTTTTCATAATAACCCTGTTTCCTGCAAAAGTATACAAGAATACACAGTATCACGGCCAGCAAACAAAACTAACCTAAACACACTTAATATCCATGCAAATGTATCAAAATGTACTAAAATGAACCTCTAAATGCACATATATTTCACACTTACTAGGGTATTTATAAGTTTTTATTATATAATATTCAACAGTGGATGACCAATTTGACACGTTAGATCCAAGTATGTGTTACAATGATCCCTACATATGCAATATCATGGTTTAGGATCCCAAGATCGATTTGAAACAAAATTGAAAAGACATGTTCAAATTTATGGTGGGGGTATTGTAGGCAAACGAAAAATATTATATAGGGAAATATGGAATTCTCTTTGTCGTCCAAAAGGCTCGGGGGTCTGTGATTTAGGCAACTTAAAGCAACAATCATCAAAAAGCTGTGTTTAGGGCAAAAAAGATATTTAATAAATAATATATAATTTGATTTATATATTGGAATAATATTAATTGACTATTGGGCTATTAATGGAATAACCCGACCTAAAGGAGTCCGGGACTGGCCCACAGACCAATTTCTCCTACACGGCCCATGAGGCCCATCACCTAGGTAGATAAAGATCCATCATCTTCATTTGTATAATTACTCTTAAGCATTATTTCAGTATTCATTTACTGTCTTAATTTCTCTCTCGATCACTATGCTAATTTGAGCATCGGAGGGACCTCCTTGGGACAATCCTGGGGCCCATCTAACATTTGCGTGTGTGCATGCAAGTTCTCGATTGAAGAATTTCTAGCTCCCGGAGAAGAATACTTCCCCCATTGGGAAAAAGAAGACTTGACTTTTATCAGAATCCTTGACTTGGAGTGATCTACTCTAAAAGGCAACATCGTTTTGGCGCCGTCTGTGGGAACAACAAAAACACACAAAGATGCAGACCCGATCTCAAGCACGTGAAGCCGGATCTCAAGCTGCTAGCTACAAGGCCAGAGATCAGCAAAAGGAACGACCATTAAGAAGGCAGATGGCCAGCTATCTCTCCACCGGAAGGGCGTCGTCTCCCCCTCAAGAAGAGAGGGTGCCGCCACCTCCATCCGGAGGAGCTCAACCCATTGAAGAAATTTTTCTGACCAGGGAAACCCATCGAATCCTGTTGGAAAAAGTTGCCAGAATGCTGCGAAACATCAAGCCATAACCGGAGCCAAAAGAAGACCACCTAGAGCTCCACCCGCTATTAAAGACCCTGACTTGGGAAGTCAGGTAGTAAGGAATGAAGGACATGACGGGAATTACATCGAACCGTCACCAACAGAAGAGTCCCAAGCAACGCAACCCAGCCATACCCACTCACAAGCTACTGTCTCAAGGAAGAAGATTCCATTGATCCCCGCCATCCTGACTGAGCCACTACCCTCAGGAATCAATACCTCCAATCTCCGAGAGTATAATGGAATCGGAGATCCCCTGGAGCATTTGGATAAATTCTATGTTGAAGCAGATCTCTTCGAAATGATGGACGATGCCTACTGCAAACTGTTCCTAACTACCCTAACCAATCAAGCCATGACTTGGTTCAATCAACTCCCAGGGGGTTCCATCACCATGATGCACAAATTTGCTGAGGCTTTATGCGATAATTCTCCATCAACAAGGAAAACCACGAGACCATTGCACACTTATTTCGACGAAAGGTGGGGGAACATTTACGCGATTTTATGAGACAACTCCTAGAGGCCATAAATGAAGTTACTAGCATCCAACGAGATACCTTAACTAGAATTCAACAACGTGTCACTTCCCGAGAACATTTTCTAGAGCGATTGGAGGAAGAATTTCTCACTGTTATAGAGAGACTTGCAAACCATATTAAAGCACCCGTCCGGGCAGATTAAGTCATGAAGTACCTACAAATGAACAAATGCAAGACCAGAGAGGATAATAAGAATCAACCTCAAAGAAGCAAAAAGGAATTATGGGCGAGCATCAAACCCTTTAAAGGTGCCACTGACAGAAGTATTAACCACCGCTCGAAGACAGGAAATTATAAAGCATCCTCGGAAGATAAAGATAATCCCTCGCGACATCGCTCCGATTTTTATTACCGTTTCCACAACAGCGGGGCCTATACTACTGAAACCTGCATCTAGTTGATGAGGGAAATCGAAAGGCTAATTCATAATGGCCATCCACAAGAGTACGTGGATCACCGCGATGTGCATCAAGAACATGATCGTGTTGGGGAAGAAAGTAGTTGGGGACGCCCCTTATCACTCCGTGATGAAAGTCTGATTCATCATCTTGAGGATTCCTTACCCTCGCAACACAGACTTCGGACAACACTGTTAGTCCAAGTGGCTACGATAATCTAGAGGGGGGTGAATAGACTATGCCGGTTTTTCAAATTCCACCCTGTTTTCCGATTGAACAAGCAATAATAAGAATGTAAATGCGGAAAATAAACAACACACGATGATTTAAAGAGCTTCACCCTACCTACGGACTACGTGCTCTACCACCCCAGTATATCCGGGATGGGTTTTGAAAAAGAAAAAAAACAATTATTAATAATTACCAAAATTATTACACCACCACCTTTGAAGATTACCACAATCTTCTTACAACACCTTCAAGGAGATTACCACAATCTTCTTTCAACACCTATGAAGAGTACCACACTCTTCAACACCTAAGATCACCCAAGTGTTCTCTTACCACAAGAACAACAACAAGGATATCTTGTTTTGGATGATGGACAAAATTCAAGATTACAACTCGATAATGATAATACAAATATTGAGTGCAAGTGTAATCAAGAATGAAAAGCCTAGACCTCAAGATGTGCAAATGTAAGTACTTAGGCTAATACAACAAGAGTTTTGACAAAGTGTTTACTTGTATGCTTTTGCTTGTGTAGTTATGTTGTCTCTTGTTGCTTGAATGCTTCCTATATTTATAGGAGAGGTCTTGTATTGATTTCTAGACATTGGCTCCTTCCTGGAGAGTGAATTATGCAAAACAAAATGCAATTAAAATCAAGATTATAGCTGTTAGAAATCAACCCCTTAAATTGAGGAAAAGCTGTATGAAAACCCAACGGATAGTTTGCTGTCAAAAGCCTATAGCGAGCGGTCGCGCAGAGAGAAGGGTTTGAAGAGTATTTCACAAAAAATACACAGGGGGGCCGATCGACGGGGGGTCCGACCGGTCGACCCCCTGTTGGACCGGTTGAGGTCCCTTAAAAACACAAAGCAGAGTGTTCTGTAATCATAATCAATGCCCAGGCACCGATCAACCGGTCGCCCACACCGGTCGACCTTAGGTCGACTGGTCGCCCTCCCCTATTTTTCTTTCGTCCTGTTTTCTGTTTTAAAACTCAATTCAGGCACAGGTTTCCCTATAGGGTGACCTGTCCAACACGAGACAAAAGTGTTGTCCAATTTTTGTCGAAAATAAACTTCAAGAAATACTCCAAAAAATTAGTAAAAATATTTTATATCGATCGGGAATATTTGGACAACATTTAAAAATATTATTTTGGTGTAAAAATACATTTAAACAAAATAATCAAAATTTTGATAAAAACATTTATTTAACAAACTCCCCATTTTTGATGATTACAAACCAAAATAATTTTAAGAGGACGATTTTGAAAACAAAACTAATTTTCCGGTCAAAAAATAAACTATCCGTTTTGAGCGACAACAAACCATGCATAGTAGCCATAAAGAAGGGAGTAAAGATTTTCAAAAATATTTTACAAAAGCTCCCCCTGTCAACATGCACTACAAGAAGTAATCAAACGTAAGCTAGAAGCTTTAGCTTATATAATGTAAACATAAATATCATGAGCTTACAAGCTTCCCTTGTCAAAAACAAACATTTAAACATGCATATAAGTCCTAATACACCAAATGGACTAAATATTCTTCAAAGATTTTTGGCTTTAAAGAGCCATAACTTATAGCTTCTTTTGTGAGCTTATATTAGCTTCTTTGAGCTAACGAGCCAATTTCCTGTTTCTCCCCCTTTGGAATCATCAAAAAGAATTTGAGCACGATAAAACATAATCCATTCATTTCAAAGTGCACAATATTATCGAATTATTGAGCTTTTTGAAAATTGAAGCTTAAAATCCAAATAGAAAGGGAAAAGTCAATCTTTTGAAATGCAAAAGCTCGTTTGATTGGTAAAAATATGATCTCTATAAATATATAAGACTTTTAAAAACAAGAGAGTCATGTAATTGATGAAATTTTCTTTGAGATAATACGTCGAACACTTGGCGAGCGTCAAAAATTAAAGAAGATGTATATAACCCTTGTAAATGTAATCAAGCCAAAAATTTCATCACCAAATCAAATTATACAACATCCTAGTCAACAACAATTAATGAGCTCATCATAAACATATATAATTTGCATCAAGAAATGATCATATAAGCCAAGTTCTCAAGGGTTCAACCCAATTGAGATAAAAATAGTAGAATTCTTACCATTTAATCGGTAAAGATGAGCAAAAATGATGATAATCGAGCACTAAGAAGTCCAAGATATAGAAATTATACAATGAAACTCATTTGGAGTGAATTGTGTGTGCAAATGACAAAGGGGACGAAAACTGGAGTAAAAGAGCCAAAATGGCTAAGTCTGGAAAACAGAAGACATTTAAATCATAAAATGGCATAGGGCGACCGGTCAAGGTTGAGGGCGACCGGTCGACGGGGATGCCGACCGGTCGACCTCAACCTAGGTTTGCCACTGGATCAGTCTGTTTTTGAAAAATCCAAAATTTGATCCAAAAATCCAATTTTTCGCCCCTAAGTTTTAAAAACGTGCAAAATGCAAACATAGACCTCATTCAATATGCATTATGCCTAATCGAGCTCGTATTGTAGCAAAAGTCTCGGAAGATAGCGGTTTTGTAAAAATGTCCGCTAACTGATCTTGAGATGGTACAAAAGATATCTCAATTTTTTGTTTTGAGACACAATCCCTTAGAAAATGATGTCGAATCTCAATCTGTTTAGTATGGTTATGATGAATCGGGTTTTGAGCAATATTTATAGCGGATATGTTATCACAAAAGATAGGAACATTTTCAAAAGAACATTTGTAATCCGCTAAAGTTTGTTTCATCCAAAGAAGTTGAGTACAACAAAAAGCCGCGAAAATATATTCGGCTTCGACCGTTGAAAGTGAAACACAATTTTGTTTATTTGAAAACCAAGAAACTAGGCAATCGCCTAAAAATTGACATGATCCGGAAGTACTTTTATGATCATCAATATTACCCGCATAATCCAAATCACTATAACCTTTAAGAGAGGAATTTTCATTCTTTGGATAAAATAAACCATATTGAATAGTGCATTTCAAATATCAAAAAAATCCTTTTAACGGCACTCATATGAGATTCTTTGGGATTGCTTTGAAAACGAGCACATAGGCATACGAAATGAAGAATGTCCGGTCTACTTGCGGTTAAATAAAGTAAACTACCAATCATACCTCGATAATTGGATTCATCAACCGGCTTGCCTTTTTCATCTTTGTCAATCTTGACATTGGTTGCCAGTTGATCTCCCTCATCATACTCATCTCGAATTCACCTTGCATTAACTTACAAAATTTCTTGCACAAGGATTCAATAGTAGCACCAAAAATAATATCATCAACATAAATTTGCACTAATAAGCAATCTTGCCCTTTTTCAAAAACAAAGAGAGTAGTATCAACTTTACCTCTTGTAAATCCATTTTGCAAAAGAAAAGAGCTAAGTCAATCATACCATGCACGGGGTGCTTGTTTTAAACCATACAAGGCCTTTTTAAGTTTATAAACATCATTTGGCCTAGAAAAATTTTCAAACCCCAGAGGTTGTTTTACATAGATTTCTTCTTGAATAAAACCATTTAAAAAGGCGGATTTAACATCCATTTGGTAAAGCTTGAAATTTTTAAAACAAGAATAGGCAAGTTCAATGTGAATAGCTTCTAAACGTGCTATGGGTGCAAATATTTCATCATAATCAATACCTTCTTCTTGACAATACCCTTGAGCTACTAACCTTGCCTTGTTTCGAACAATATTACATTGGTCATCGAGTTTGTTCCAAAATACCCATTTTCTACCAATAATCATTTGAGATGGAGGACAAGGTACCAATTCCAAAACATCATTTCTTTCAAATTGATTCAACTCCTCTTGCATTTCTAAAAACCAATCCTCATCTTCAATAGCTTCCTTAGCGTTTTTAAGCTCTTTTTGAGATCTAAGAGCTTTCTCGGTAAATTTTCTTCGAGTCATCACTTTATCAAGGGGATCACCAATAATAAGATCTTTTGGGTGATCTCCCTTAAATTTCAATGCCACAGGAAGATCCGAAGTATCACCTTTGTCTACTTGAGGAACATTTGAGGTTGAAGGTTGATCATTTTGAGCATCATTTTGAACAATAGGTTCAATAACATCCTCTTCATCACTATCATCATTAGGTATCCTTTCAACACCCGAAGCTTCATTGAATTTGACATGGATAGATTCTTCAACAACCATACTAGTCTTATCGTAAACCCAATATGCTTTGCTCTTGATAGAGTATCCCATAAATATTCCTTCATCGGCCTTAGAATCAAGTTTGTCCAATTGATCCTTAGTATTCAAAATAAAACATTTACATCCAAATTGTTGGGAAATTTATTGTTTAGATTTTGATGAATGCCATGTAAAACTTAGACTAGAAAGTTGGCACCCCATTTTCCTTGTAATTTGCATTGTAATAGATAGGCTTGTACGAGCTAAGTCAAGTCAGCTATACCTAGATGTACAAGAAGTCAACTGGAGACTGAAATGAAGACTCTGCTGTGAAACAACTGAGTATGGCAAGGAGGAGAAGTCAAGAACTCGACTGAAGGAGTATCAGCTGAGATACAGCTGGGTGAAGTGCCAGTCAAGTCAACTCAAGAAGCCAAGTCTCAAGTTGAAGTGACAGATGAGTCATCCATTAATTGGAAGCTAACTCGAAGTCACCTGGGGAAGTTAGAGAACTACAGTCAAGTCAAGACAACTGAAAAGAATCCGTTGCACAGAAGTCAAGAGGCTTGCTTAAATAAGTAATACTTCCATGTTGCCATGTCTGAAAGTGTTTAGTCCCAGAAGCGTGCAAATGGAATAAACCAATGGGAAGATCGCACCTCGTGTCGGACTCGAAAAAGTCGAACATTCATTTAATACGAGAAAATGTCAACATCAAGGACTGCAACAAGACAAGCCAACGAACATTAGTGACTTTTGAAAATCAGCCTATCTCTTCAACGAGCAGATTTTTAAAAGTTCACTATAAAAAGTTGTGGAATCTCATTGAGAGAAGGTTACCTGAACCACGAACATTCAAGCAATTATTAAAAACTGTAACATGCAAAATATTCTCAAATTATTCAAGCAAATCCTCAAGCCTAAATTTCGAACGAAATCGATCCAACACTAAGCTGTGAAGGAAAGACAACTTCAAACTGTTGAAGAGGAAACTTTTGAAGAATCGAAAGGGGTCTACATTCCAAGGAGGATTGTAGAAAGGTTCAAGGTCGAACCAGTCCCAAGTTATTGGAGGGCTTCGTGATCAAATCCAAGAAGCTTGAGCGAATGAGCTGAAGTAGCAAGCGCCCATGAAGAAGCTCGAGTCGGACAAGAAGCCAATTTGTGTGACCAAGGCATCTCGGATCGAGTCCCAAAGGATCAAGTCATTTGTGTGATCAAGACTTGTATCTGGTGATAACCACTTTGTACTTTGATCAATACTTAGTGGATTCCTCCAGGAGTTGGAGAAGAGAGGAGTAGAAGAATTACCCCATCTTCGAACCTCTATAAAAATTATTGTGTCATTTACATTTCAACATTTTTATTTCTGCATATCATTTTATATCTGCTGATAATTTGCTATCCAACTGATAATTAACCAAGTGTTAAAACAAACATTAAACCAAATTCAAGGGTGTTAAGTCTTCCGCTGAAAATCTCATCACAGCCAAGTTAAGGTTTAGACTAAACAGCTGAGTTATTCTATCAACAACTCAATCGAGTCTGTTGAGTGGCTAACTCTGTTGATTAACTAACTTAGCTGTCCCTCAAGGACTTAGCTGTGAAATTAACTCTGTAATATTTTTTAAAAGGACTAAAATCGAAAAGTTAGTAAGGTTTATTCAACCCCCCTTCTAAACCTTACTCACACGCCTTGGGACCTACAAGTGGTATCAGAGCGGTTGGTTCATTGAGCCTTCCGCACTGGTTACTGAACTAGATCTCCAATCTTTCAAAGAAGTTTTTAACACTTGTTCTTTCAAAGGCCATTTTTTTGCAAAGTTATTATCATGGAAGCAAATTTGACACGCATCCCTATGTTCACTATTGATGAATTTGATGACTGGAAAATTCGTATGCAGGCTCATCTATCTGCTTTACATGATGAAATGTGGCTAGTGATAGAGGATGTGCCACTGCAAATATTCAAAGTGAACACAGTTGCAAGGAGATCATCTGCAGCTGGAGGTGAAGAAGCCGTAGCTAAAGCAAGACCTGCCTTAGTTGAAAAACCAAGGACTGAATGGACCAATGATGACAGAAAGTGATACAACTTGGACAATGTGGCCAAGGATATTCTCTACAAGACTCTGGATAAAGCAATGTTCAAAAAAGTTAAATCATGCAAAACAACAAAAGAAATCTGGGATAAACTAACTTTAATTTGTGAAGGATCAGAGCAAATTAAGGAAAACATTATCTGTTGTTGTTCAAAAGTTTGAAAACTTTAAAATGCTTGCAGGTGAGACAATGGATCAACTGGATGCTAGATTTACTGAAATCACAAATGAGCTCTCAGCACTTGGAAAGGAATACACACAGAAGGAGATGTGTATGAAGATTCGAAAGAGTCTCCCAGCTGAATGGGAAATGAAGACCATGGATCTAAGGCACTCGATGGACCTATCAAAAACATCCAATCATGAACTATTCTCAGATCTCAAAGCTTATGAATTTGAGCTGAGAAGAAAGGATCAAGAGGAGACAGTTGTACCCAAAACAGCTGCACTTTTAGTCAAAGATGGAAAGAGAGCTGAGGTTAAGGAAGCCATTGACCAGGAGGAAATTGCCTTGATGGTTAAAAGATTCAACAAGTTCTTTAACAAGAACTATAAAAGAAACAAGGGTGAATTCTCCAGGAGACATTCAGCTCCCTCCAAGTCAAGGGAAGATAGGCCACCCAAGAAAGCTGAGCATCAAAAGGTTGAATACCAGAGAGCTGGTAATCCAAGAATGGAAAGAGCTGATCAAAGAGCTGAGAACCTGTGTTGGAACTGTAGACAACCAGGTCACTATGCCATTGACTGTCCATATCCTGTAGTCAATAAATACAGGAATGAAGAAGAAAGAAGAGTCTTCAGAGAAAGAAGACAAGAAAAGAAAAAGGCCATGTTGGCTGCTGAGACTGCTGAGACAACTAAGTCAAAAGATACAGCAGACTCAGAGAGTAGTGAAGCTGAATACTCAAGTAATTCTGAAGAAGAAGCAATGATCTATCTAATGGTTAAAGAACAAGATCAACCTGACCAAGAAGATGAGGTACATTCTAACTCGTCCCACTCAGATTCTTGTGATAGTGATTGTGACACACACACTTCATTACCCACTGATCTTTATGATTCATTAGGCAAAATGATGAAAGACTTTGAGCACATTAAGTCCTCACACACACTATTAAATGAGGAAAAACAACAAATTTCAAAAGCTAAAACTCACAGCTGACTAAGGAGCTGAGTACTCTAAGTCACATAGCTGATGAGAATAAAGAGCTGAAGGCTGAGAATGCTAAACTAATAGCAGAGATAGCTGCTATAGAAAAGAGGGAAAATGATCTCAAAAATGTGATTGCTTCATTCACTAAGGCATCTAAATCATTGGATGACCTTATTATGAGCCAAAAAGAGTGTGGAGACAAGACAAGCATAGGATTCAATTCCTTTGTGCACAGTCAAACTCCCAGAGTGATCTTGGGAAAAGGATCTTCATTTAATGAAGCATCTCAAAAATCCAAGACACCAAGTGTTGCACCCACATTCACTCTAAAGCACAATTACAAACAAACTGGCCTTGGTTATAAAGGAAAAGGAAAATAGCCAGTTGAGTATGCTGAGAGGACAACTGAGAAGAAATCCAACAGAGTGCCTCAACAAACTCCAAACAGGAAGTACTTTGTGAAGAAGAAATAGAGCTACCAGAATCCCCAGAAGTTCTATCAAAGGAACACATATGATGGGAATGGCAGAAATTACCCAAGTCAAGCTGATTGGAATAATGTGAAATATCAACAAGAGTCTATGGAATACAAGCCTAAATGGCAAAGACCTAGACCTCAGCAAAGGTCATTCCAAAGGCAAAAACGTTATCATCAGCACACATATGCACCCAAGCACTACACTCAGAAATATCACAATTACCCAAAGAAGGCAATTGCTAAAACACACACACAGGCATACAGACAAAAGAGACAGTTGTATGAACCTAAAACCCCAAGCAATTTGCCAAAGTGAATTATGATTATGGCAGAGATAGATGGCAACCTCTTAGAATCAGATCATTTGGCTATAGGTTGGTTGGATCATCTTATAACACTAACCCCTCAGGACCCAGACAAGTATGGGTACCTAAAACCTGATTTCCTTGATTGCCGGAAACAAGAAAAATCTGTCAAAATTCAAGAAATTAGAGGCGCAAAAGTCATATTTGGAGGAAATGAAGCTCCAGGGGAATTAAGAGGCATTGGATCCATCATGGATTAGAAATCACAGATGTTGCATACGTTGAAGGCCTCAACTTCAACCTATTAAGCATCAGTTAACTCTGTGACAAGGGCTATAACGTTGGATTCAATATGGGAGTATGCCAAATCAAGGACACTGAATCAAATGAAGTAGTGTTGCAAGGATCCAGACAAAAGAACATGTATATGGTAGATTGGTCGACTGCCACCCCAAGCACTTGTCTGCTAGCAAAGAGTATAGCCGAATCAAGTTGGCTGTGGCACAAGAAGATGAGTCATCTGAATTTCAAGACAATTAACAAGCTTGCAAGGAGTCATCTTGTGGAAGGTCTGCCTGACTCAGTGTACAAGAAAGAGAGTGTGTGATGCATGTCAGATGGGAAAACAGATCAAATCATCATTCAAAGAGAAGTCTAGTCCATCTTTAACAAGGATATTGCATCTGTTGCATATGGACTTATTTGGCCCAGTTGAGCCCGCTAGCATAAGTGGAAAGAAATACACCCTAGTGGTTGTGGATGATTATTCAAGATATACATGGACAATTTTCATGTGTAAAAAGAAAGAAACTTTGCAGAAGTTACCTCAACTGATGAGAAGAGTTCAAAATGAGAAGAGTCAAACCATTATTAAGATAAGGTCGATAGAGGAACCGAGTTTGTCAATGGGATAATCACTCAAGATTGTGTTGAAAATAGTATTGCTCATGAATTATCTGCTGACAAGGACTCCACAAAAAATGGAGTAGCGAAAGAAGAAGAAGGACCATCAATTGCAAGGACCATGTTAGAAGTTGGGTCGCCTAAAAGATTTTTGAAATTTGAAGCCAAAACACGCATGCTATACTCAAAATAGATGCATGATCAATAGCGGTGACAAAGACTCCATATGAAATTTGGACGGGAGAAATCCAAATGTTGCATACTTTAGAATATTTGGATGTAAATGCTTTATCCACAACAATGGCAAGGATAATCTAAAGGCTTTTGATGCTAAAGCTGATGAAGGTATCATTTTAGGATACTCAGCTGAAAGCAAAGCCTATAGAGTGCTGAACAAGAGGACAATGGTCACGAGAAGAGTCAATCCATGTGGTTTTTGATGAACCTAATGTAAATGGAGAAGACATTGAAGAGTCGGTGATATTTGAATCAGCCAACTATGCAGAACAATCCTTATATTGAAGCTGAAGCTAGAGCAATCAACCAAGATGAAGATGAAATAGCTGAATCTCAAAGACAGCTGGAAAATCTGTAGCTAAGTGATGATGAGATAGATGCTCAAGACAACACAGTTTGCAAGCAAGACGATCGAACCCGGTGATTTACTCCAACAGGATGTGAGATGGCTGAGAGACCATCCACCAGAGCTAGTTATTGGAAATGTAAGAGATGGTGTAAGAACCAGATTCAGAGCTCAACAAGAAGCAATGTTCACTTGTTTTATTTCTCAAATAGAGCCAAAAGATGTGTCCCAAGCATTGGACGACACACATTGGATTCAAGCCATGCAAGAAGAGCTGAATCAGTTTGAAAGAAACAAAGTATGGGAATTAGTGCAAAGACCAACCCATCAAAATGTTATTGGCACAAAATGGGTCTTCAGAAACAAGATGAATGAGGAATGATCTGTGGTAAGAAACAAAGCAAGATTGGTAGCCAAAGGGTATTGCCAAGAAGAAAGAATAGATTTTGATGAAACATTTGCTCATGTTGCAAGATTAGAAGCAATAAGGATGTTTCTTGCCTATGTTGCTCACAAGAACTTTATTGTATATCAAATGGATGTGAAAAATGCATTCTTAAATGGATTGTTGGAAGAAGAAGTCTATGTTGAGCAACCTCCAGGTTTTGAGCAGAAGACTCTTGGAGATAAGGTGTACAAGCTCAACAAAGCTCTATATGAATTGAAACAGGCACCTAGAGCATGGTATGATACATTATCTCAATTTCTGACAGATAATAGATTCACCAAAGGCAAAGTGGACAGAACACTCTTCAGAATTCAAGATGGAGAGATTATACTGCTTGTTCAAATATATGTGGATGATATCATTTTTGGATCCACAAACAAAGAGTTGTGTGATAAGTTCTCAAACCTCATGCAAGGCAAATTTGAAATGAGCATGATGGGAGAGCTGACATTCTTTCTAGGACTTCAACTTAAACAGCTGAAGGATGGAACCTTCATAAGTTAAACAAAGTACACAAGAGACCTAATGAAGAAATTTGGTATGGAAGAGAAGTCTTCTGTGAAAATACCAATGAATACATCTTTCAAGATGGACATGGATGCAGATGGCAAGCCTGTGGACCAAACCAGATACAGAGCACTTATTGGATCACTGCTCTATTTAACAGCAAGTATGCCAGACATCACCTTTGCAGTAGGTGTATGTGCAAGATTTCAATCTGCCCCAAAGAAAAGTCACATGACTGCAGCTAAGAGAATCCTAAGATATTTGAAGGGATGCCAAGAAGTTGGCTTATGGTATCCAAAGGAATGTGGATTCAAGCTTATTGGTTATTCGGACTCTGACTACGCTGGATGTAGAGTTGATAGGAAAAGTACTTCAGGTACATGTCAAATGCTTGAAAACAGATTGGTTTCCTGGTTTAGCAAGAAACAAAACTCAATAGCCACATCCACAGCTGAAGTTGAGTACATAGTTGCGAGCAGCTGTTGTGCCCAAGTCTTATGGATGAGACAACAACTGAGAGATTATGAAATTGAAGAAAAAGAGATTCCAATTATTTGTGATAACACACGTGCTATTGCAATCACTCAGAATCCTGTGTTGCATTCAAGAACAAAACACATTGATGTCAAATATCATTTTATAAGAGATCATGTTGAAAAGAAAGACATCACTTTGGAATACATCTCAACTGATAAATAGTTAGCTGACATATTCACAAAGCCATTATGTGAATCAAGATTTGAAGAGCTTAAGCACGAGCTAGGGTTAATTGAGCTGAGTTGACACTAAGAAGACTCAATGGGAAGAAATGGAACTTGAAAAGATGAAAATTGAGTAGATTTCCTGAATCAGCCAAGTGAATCAGCCGTATCGGAAAGTCAGTTGTATCGAGTTAGCTGACAGCTGAGCCATTATACATATAGAGAGAAGAAGAGTTGAGTCAGCTAAGGAACAAGATGAGTCATTTATGAGCTAAGTGACAAAAATGCAGTCGTTTTTAATAAGCGGGAATGTTTTTAAGGATGACGTCAGTAATAATGAAAGTGCAGTCAAAAGCTGCACAACAAGCTTATGATTGGATATAAATGCTGCCACATTAAATACGGGCAATTAAATGCTAATCGGCGTGGTAAATCTGAGCCATTGATCTTGATAAAAATTTCAAAAACCAAACGCACGTCCTTTCATAACCCTTATATACCCATTTGTTCAGTTTTCTCTCTCACTTCAAAAACTGTTCATCTCTCCAAAGCAAGAAAGAAAGTATCTTTTCTCTCAAAACCCTACCAGTCTTCAAAGCAAGTTCGTCAAGCTTCGTTCGGCAAAAATCACTAAAATGGCACCAGCACACGATTTTACTAAGCCCACAAAGTTAATCCATACTGGATCAACCGTGGATTTTGAAGGGATGATAAAACAGGGTTCCGATAAAACCCTTGTGAAGAAGATAGCTGATAAGATTGAGAAATCATGGTTGAAACCCTTTCTCGCATTGGAATACCAAATAACGTATGTAGAGGAGGTCGCCCAGTTCTACGTAAATTTGAAGTGCGGGACGGGGATTAAATCCTCCGTTCACTTTGCAAGGACATTCTAATCATGAAAAAGGACCTTACGAGCAATCGTTTATTGCCATCGGAGGGCATGCGGGAGATATATGAAGCAGGCGTTGATTTTCATTTCGCCGCATGGAAGGAAGTGGCCAAACCCGAGTGTGTCTTTGCAAAAGTTGTCTACACAACCGACAAGAAGTTTTGAAGGATGATTATCATAAACTCATGGATATCGCCGCCAAATGTGTAGACATGAAGTTTGGAAGCTTCAATGTTTGCCCAAAACCAAGCCGATTGTCATGGATGCGATCATGGAGGAAAAAAGAAGGTCAATCAAGGGAATTCGTCTACATCGGACGCGCGAGAATGTTGCAAATAAGTCCTTCAAGGACGATGGGTCATTTGGAGGATCTCTGGACTATGGCCTTCTAATTGGCCACTTGATGGAGGTGAAGGGTGTTCCTCTTCGACATGGAAAGTCGTTCCATGTCAACAAGAAGATGTTCCGAGCAAACCTTTCAGGAGCTCAAAGGAGAGCCTATGCCAAGAGGGCGGATACTAGCGAGGGGGAATTAGCTGATCCTAAAGAAACAATTGTTACTTCCCCTCCCAAGAAGAAAGCTTCCCCTGCAGCGAAGAAGAAAGATGCACCTGCCCCTGCAGCCGAGGCGGAGAAGGAACCTCAAATACCTTCTCCAACAATCAAGAAGAAGAGGACTGCTAAGCCAAGAAAGGCAGCTCCTCAGACAAAGAAAGATGCACCGGCCCCCGCCGCCAAGGAATCTGAGGAAGTCGTATCCAAACCAGAAATTCCTCTGGTAAGGACAAAAAGAAGAAGACTCACCAAGCGTTCAGAGCTTGAAAAGACAACCGAGTCGCCCACTCAATTTGGAAAAGATCTCTCGAGAGGCTATTTGAAGAAGTGCGATCTCGAGAAATTGATGAAACAAACCAAGTCTCACGAGGCCGATCATCGAGGCAAATTGAAGACCCAGTGAGGAACAAGCGAACAAGAAAGCAGATCGATGGCGAGGCGAGAACAACAGAGTTTGCTCCCTCCATTCCTAATAAGGAAGGGCAACAGGGGAGAGGATGAAGATGATGATGTAATCATATGCTCTCCATTGTGCCCGGACATTCAAAATCGTCAAGAGCATGGAGGAAATGGAAGGTGAGTCACTCTAGGGTGCGGTTTGAACACCCGAGTTTATTGATGAGGAAGAGAACTCTTCGGTTTCTCAAAGTTGATCTGATCTTTGCAAGCCACGGATGGGGATAATCAGTATTAATATCGCAAATTCGGAAGAAAAATGAACAGCAAGAGCAAAGAGCGGTGAGGAAGCGAGGCGCGTGAGAAAGCCAAAGATCGTGTTTATCTTTGGAACCAACGATCACACTCATCCACACATAGATGTTCTTCGAAAGTGATGAGGGCGTGGATCCGGTTCTTTCGCAAAGGAGAAATTGGATATCGCAGCAAGCCATGCCGAGTCCAAAATGATGCATGAGCAATGGAGGGAAGGACCAGGAGAGTCTTCCAAATCACAGCTGGAAATTAATCCGTTGGGAGTGGTGCAGCAGATTGCCACATTTATTGCTGCAATCACTTCCCCAGTTCACTAAGAAGATGGATCTAAGGGAAATGGCGATGACACTGGGAATTTGGGCACCCAAGTTGAGCCAACCCCTGTTGAAGGTGTCTCACCATCTGCCCCCACGGCTGAACACTCACTTGACAAAGCCGGGAGTTTGGAGCAGAGTGACCCCAACATAAGTCACTCAGCTGGTGAGCCAGCTGAGGGGGAAACTCACTCCACTGCAGCTAGGTCGGAGGATGTTGCAGATAACTCCACCCTGAATCTAGGAGGAGAAGTGGAGAAGGAAAAAGAAAATGAACAACAGCAAGTTGTCACTAACGAAGCTCGGACAGTTGAGTCTATCTCAGCTGAAGTGCCAATAGGTTTGCAGGCTGAGGACACTGCTGATGCAGTCGAGGCGCAAGATGGATCTGCCCCGGGAGTTAACACTCTGGGCAATGAAAGTGCAATCCACAGAGTTGAGACTCATGTGGATGCCACCGCAGAAGACCCTAAGACAACTGAGTCTGTCGAAGGGAATGTCCAAGGCCTTTCTGCAGTTGAGACTGCAGGAGGTAATGAAGGCCTGAGGGAGGTTGAGACTTCTCTAAGTAAAGAGGCAGAAACACAGAACATCCCTCCTGTTCACATTGATGATTCTGAGAAGGAGATAAGTGCTCTTCATGATTCCCAAGACAACCCTGACATATCTTTTCTGGGATCTGAAGCTGAAGATGAAGCTGAGTCCTCTCCTGCTGCAAATCAAGGAGACTCAGCTAAGGATGTTATACCAAGTACGAGCAAGCCAGACTTCAAATCTGCTCGACAAACGTTCAATTTTGACGATGAGCCAATCCCTCAAGTCTCATCATCTTCCGATGACGCTACTGATACAGCCGAGGAACAGTTAACTCAAATGGATAAATCAGCTAAGACCGAAGAAGCTGTTAAGATAGTTGAGGCTCAGCCAGCTGGGTCAACACCATCAAAGGCCCAATTTGAATCACGTCAATCGAAAGCGAGGCTACAGCGTTGCGCAGAAGAGAGACCACCTCGCACACAATTTCTCAAGTGCGAGACGATGCTTATGAAGAAGTATTTCCTTTCTCTCATGAATTGCCCGTTCTTGAAGAAGAAACTGCAAGAGAACAGAGGCTCTACACCATCCAAGAGGACCCTATAATCCCTACTGATTCGATTGTGCTAATTGATTTCAATTTCGATGCGGAGTGGCCGACAACTGGCTCAAATCAGACAGCTGAGATGCGTGAAATCTTCAAGAAAATCTGTGACGAGATTGAGAAGATTGAACGGCACCAAGCCTCTCTCGACATGCGCCTAGACAACAGAGATGCCACTCTCACAGCAGATTTGAGAGGAGTGGTGGTCAGAATAAGGGAATGATCTCAATAGTAGAGTGCCATACGTCTCAAGCAAGTTCGCTACTTCAAGGCACTATACAACAGAATGCTAGTTTGGAGTGCTGACAATGCTGACATGAAGGCGGGGATGCAAACCTATATGGAGAGATTGCATGCCTGCCATACAACTGAAATGGAGTTGCTGCGTGAATTTCATCGCAAAGAACTTATGCGCGTCGAGGAAAGCATGAATGCTAAATTCAGTCTTCTTATGGCTGAAATGAAACTAGTGGCAGCCGAGTCCAAAGCCACCCGCTCAAAATTCCGAACAGCAGACTCCGAGCAAAATTTCGCTATCAGCAGACTGAACTTCATGCTTGCTGGAATGTTCCCAGGGGTTCCTATCTCCTTTGATGATTCCAAAAAGGGGGAAGAGGAATACCAGAAGATGCTTAAGGGGATGGTTGGTGAGAAGGAAAAGGAAATGGCTGTCGCAGAGAAGAAAGATACATCTGTTGAGAAGAGGAAGGAGAAGGGAAAAGCTGTTGAGGGGGAAACGTCAGAGGATTTGACATCGATGATTGCTGAAACCCCTCAGCAAGGCCACGTCACAGCTGACATCATCAGTAAATTTCCTGTAACTCTGCCGCTCTATCACTCTGTTGTGCTTATGTCTCATAAGAAAAAGATTGTAGAAGCAGAGATGGAGGATTTTGACAAAAGAACGGATGCCCGTGTTGAAGAGATATTAAAACAATTTGGAGGCATTCCGACAAGAATAGATACAGATGCAATTTCAGACACCAGAAATGAGCCGAGATCAATTGATGAATTCAAAACGCTCGAATCCGAAGGATACTTCGAGAACATGTCCATGGCCAAAGCTTGGGACTTGTCTTTGGGAAAAAGGGCCTTGTGCGAGAAGGCGATAGCACCAAACTACCGGATCAATAGACTACAAGCGACAAGTCGGTGACAAAAGGAAGGCTCCCACACAATATACACACAGAGGAAGAGGAAGAAGTAGTGGAGAATAGGTTTCAGACCTAGACCTCTACCTAAAAACATTGAATACATAGATCCAGGAAAGAAATGAGGGATCTATTGGGTTGGATATGATGCCATAGCAAATCTGGAAGTGGAGAGAAAAAATGTTGAGTATGTTAAGAGAATCGAAGAAGAAAATAGAAGACAAACTCAGTTGTGGGAAGAAAGGCAAGAAAGAAAGAGAAGAGACGATGCTGCAAAGAGCATACGAGAAAAAGAAAGCAGGTGAAGATGAAAAGAAGAGAAAGAGAGCAGAGGACGATAGAGCTGAAGAAGAAAGAAGGAGGCAGCGAAGGCGATGAAGTGTTGTTGTCCACCCCTTCATGTATTTTACTGTCGTAAATACATATGTAAGTCTTCTGTACTTTGAATAAGAAATCTGTAATTTCTATACTTTTGCTTAGTTATAGAATGTTATGTTTGCTATGATACACAATGTAAACAGCAGTGTAAAGAACAAGAATGATATGATCAATAAACCGATTGATTCTACGCATACATTCTCTGTTTCTACATTGTTTGTATGTATCTTTGCTATCTATATTTTGTATGTATGCTTTAAGTTTTGGCATCATCAAAAAGGGGAAAATTGTTGGGAAATTTATTGTTTAGATTTTGATGAATGCCATGTAAAACTTAGACTAGAAAGTTGGCACCCCATTTTCCTTGTAATTTGCATTGTAATAGATAGGGTTGTACGAGCTGAGTCAAGTCAGTTATCCCTGGATATACAAGAAGTCAACTGGAGACTAAAATGATGACTCCGCTGTGAAACAACTGAGTATGGCAAGGAGGAGAAGTCAAGAACTCGACTGAAGAAGTATCGAGATACTGTTGTGTGAAGTGTCGGTCAAGTCAACTCAAGAAGCCAAGTCTCAAGTTGAAGTGACAGATGAGTCATCCATTGATTGGAAGCTAACTCGAAGTCACCTGGGGAAGTTAGAGAATTGCAGTCAAGTCAAGACAACTGAAAAGAATCCGTTGCATAGAAGTCAAGAAGCTTACTTAAATAAGTAATACTTCCATGCTGCCATGTCTGAAAGTGTTCAGTCCCAGAAGCATGCAAATGGAATAAACCAATGGGAAGATCGCACCTCGTGTCGACTCGAAAAGTGAACATTCATTTAATATGAGGAAATGTTAACATCAAGGACTGCAACAAGACAAGCCAACAAACATTAGTGACTTTTGAAAATCAGCCTATCTCTTCAAACGGCAGATTTTTAAAAGTTCACTATAAAAGGCTGAGGAATCTCATTGAGAGAAGGTTACCTGAACCACGGACATTCAGGCAATTATTAGAAACTGTAACCTGCACAATATTCTCAAATTATTCAAGCAAATCCTGCTTTAAATTTCAAGTAAATCGATCCAACACTAAGCTAATTTTGTGAAGGAAAGACAACTTCAAACTGTTGAAGAGAAAACTTTTGAAGAATCAAAAGGGGTCTACATTCCAAGGAGGATTGTAGAAAGGTTCAAGGTCGAACAGTCTCAAGTTATTGGAGGGCTTCGTGATCAAATCCTAGAAGCTTGAGCAAGTGAGTCAAGTAGCAAGGTAGCCGCCCGTGAAGAAGCCGAGTTGGACGAGAAGCAAGTTTGTGTGACCAAGGCATCTCGATCGAGTCCCAAAGGATCAAGTCACTTTGTGTGATCAAGACTTGTATTTGACCGATAACCACTTTGTACTTTGATCAATACTTAGTGGATTCCTCCAGGAGTTGGAGAAGAGAGGAGTAGAATTACCCCATCTTGAACCTCTATAAAAATTATTGTGTCATTTACATTTCAAAGCATTTTTATTTTTGCATATCATTTTATATCTGCTGATAATTTGCTATCCAACTGATAATTAACCAAGTGCTAAAACCAAGTGTTAAAACAAACATTAAACCAAATTCAAGGGTGTTAAGTCTTCCGCTGAGAATCTCATCACAGCTAAGTTAATGTTTAGACTAAACAGTTGAGTTAGTCTATCAACAGCTCAATCGAGTTTGTTGAGTGGCTAACTCTGCTGATTAACTAACTTAGCTGTCCCTCAAGGACTTAACCGTGAAATTAACTATGTATTATTTTTTAAAAGGACTAAAATCGGAAAGTTAGTAAAGTTTATTCAACCCCCATTCTAAACCTTACTCACACCCCTTGGGACCTACACAAATATTTTGAAATAACTAATATTTGGAGTTCTTCCTTTCCAAAGCTCATACAGTGTTTTATTTAATTTAGGATGAAGATAAACATGATTAATAACATAGCATGTCGTACGGCTTTGGCCCAGAAATATTTTGGAAGTGAAAATTCATTGAGCATAGACTGACTCATTTCTTGAAGTGTTCGATTCTTCCTTTCGGCTATTCCATTTTGTTGAGGTGTTCTTGGAGCCAAAAATTATGAGCATATCCTTTGGTTTCACAAAAGACTCTAAATTCTCCATCAAATTCTCCACCTCAATCACTTCGAATAGACTTGATAGTATCTTCCTTTTCATTTTCAATAAGTCTACACAACTTAACAAACTCATTAACGGCATCGCTTTTATTTGCAAGAAAAATAGCCCAAGTATATCTAAAAAAATCATCGACTATAACAAAGGTATAATGTTATCCACTTAAACTAGTTGTATCAATATCCGCATACAAATCAAGGTGAAGTAATTGTAGGGGTTTGATTGTGGAAATTTCATTTTTGGGCTTAAAACTACTTTTAACTAATTTGTTCTTTTGACAAGTGTCACATAAGCCAAGATTTTCAAAATTCAATTTGGGTAGTTCTTTTACATGTTGGTTTTTGTAAATAGTTTGCAAATTTTTGTATCCAACATGTCCAAGTCGCCTATGCCTTAAACTAGTTCAATCATTATTGGCGACAAGACAAGAAACATTTTGACTAACCAAATCACTTGTGCAAATTTTGTAAAGATTGCCTTTTTTATTTGCTTCACAGATAATTTCATCATTTTTAACAATAAGACATTTTTCTTTATTGAAAATAACATTATAATTTGAATCACAAAGTTGGCTTACACTTATCAAATTAAACTTAAGCCCTTCAACATAAAGAACATTACTAAGAGAGAAAGAAGAGTTACTAATTTCTCCATTTCCAAGAATTCTTCCTTTGCCATTCACGAACATGACCATACCCTCTTCTTGGAGCTTGATGTTGGTAAAAGGTTCTCTCCTTCCGGTCATATGGCGCGAACACCCACTGTCCATGAGCCATTTTGAATCATCCATGGTTGTTATAGCCCCTATTACCTAGAAATGAAGCACTTTTAGGTACCCTATAATTTTGGGGTCCATTGGGGTTAGTTTTGAGACCTTTGGATCTCCAACAATAGCTAAAATTGTTCTTCAATTTACAATGAGTAGCATAATGACCAACTTTACCACAATAAAAGCAAATAAGATTATGGGCACTACTAGCACGTACAAAAGTCGGACCTTGGTCATTTTTCTTTGAAATAGGTTGAAAAGGTTTATAGCCAAGTCCTAATTTAGAATGCTCACCTCTTTGTGCATCTAAAATTTTTGTAACTTTATCCGTACTTAAGTTAAAACGATGCACATCCTTTTTTAAATATTCAAGATCATTAGTGAGCGATTGTTTTTCGGTTTCAAGAGTACGGACTTTAGTAAGAGTAATAGCATGAGCTTTATCAAGAGATTCATAAGAAGTAAACAGTTTGTCATTTTCAATTTTAAGCTCTTTATGCTCCTTTTTCAAAGTCTTGTATTTAACAATCAAATTTTGAAATTCATTTTGCAATTCATCAACTAAGGAAGAAGTTGAAGAGTTAGAGTGTACCTCGTTATTTTCATTGTCTATGGCCATAAGACCATGTTGGGTTTCTCCTTCCTCGTCGGATGAGGCGAGTAGTTCATCCCAAGTTTTGACATCCGCATTTAGAGCCTTCTTTTTAGGAAAAGTTTTAGGAAAAGACTTTTTTCTTTTTTTATTCCTCCTCATCTAGTTTCGGGCAATCGGCTATGAAGTGCTCGGATTTTCCGCATTTGAAACACGAGTTGTCTCTCGGTTTTATTACCTTATTTTTATTCACAAATTTTGTAGATTTCCAGACAAGTGCGGCCATCTCTTCATCATCCTCATCATTAGCATAATATGAATTATTAGAAGAAGATGTTAGGCCTTTAGAAATATTTTGCATACCCGATTGAGTGGTGGATGGCTTGGAATTTTTCCTCTCCTTGAAATAGACTTCATAAATGAGGAGGTTCCCGATAAGCTCATCGAACTTGAGTGTTTCGAGATTTTGTGCTTCCGTGATAGCCGTCACCTTTTTGGACCATGAGCTGGGAAGAACGTTCAATACCTTAGTCACCTTGTCTTCTTCGGAGATGACTTTACCGAGAGCCACAAGAGGATCGACAATGTTGTCAAGCCTTTTCACCATTTTTGATATGCTTTCACCATCATGCATATTGAAGTTTTCAAAGTCTTTAACAAGCATGATTTTTCTTGCTTGTTTGACCTTCTTTGTTCCTTCATAGATTGTCTCCAATTTTTCCCAAACTTTATGTGTCGACCTTATGCCTCTTATGCAATTATACTCGGTGGCGGTAAGAGAGCAATCTAAAATATTTAAGGCCTTCCCGTTTAGAGAGAAAGCCTTCTTATCATTGTCATCGAACTCCTTGAAAGTTTTGAGAACCGAGGTGCCGTCCTCCAATTTCTTGGTTGGTTGATCAACTCCTTCAATAACCACATTCCAAATATAAAATCCACACCCTTGTAGAAAGCACTCCGTTCGGTCTTTCCAAAATGCGTAGTTGTTGGCGTCGAATAGCGGTGGCTTGTTGGTGGAGGCGCCGGTGGTGAGATATACTTCGTTCGTAGCCATGGATCTTTCCTCTTTACTCGGAACGAGCTAGCCAAATATTTTGGCTCTGATACCACATGTTAGTCCAAGTGGCTACGATAATCTAGAGGGGGTGAATAGATTATGTCGGTTTTTCAAATTCCACCCTCTTTTTTGATTGAACAAGGAAAGATAAAAACTGTAAATGCGGAAAATAAACAACACACGATGATTTAAAGAGCTTCACCCCACACCTAGGTACTATGTGCTCTACCATCCCAGTATATCCGGGATGGGTTTCGAAAAAGAAAAAAAAATTATTAATAATTATCAAAATTATTACACCACCACATTTGAAGATTACCACAATCTTCATACAACACCTTCAAGGAGATTACCACAATCTTCCTTCAACACCTGTGAAGAGTACCACACTCTTCAACACCTAAGATCACCCAAGTGTGCTCTTACCACAAGAACAACAACAAGGATATCTTGTTTTGGATGATGGACAAAATTCAAGATTACAACTCGATAATGATAATATAAATATTGAGTGCAAGTGTAATCAAGAATGAAAAGCCTAGACCTCAAGATGTGCAAGTATAAGTACTTAGGCTAATACAACAAGAGTTTTGACAAAGTGTTTGCTTGTATGCTTTTGCTTGTGTAGTTGTGTTGTCTCTTGTTGCTTGAATGCTTCCTCTATTTATAGGAGATGTCTTGTATTGATTTTCAGACATTGGCTCCTTCTTGGAGAGTGAATTATGCAAAAACAAAAAAAATGCAATTAAAATCAAGATTATATATGTTAGAAATCAACCCCTTAAATTGAGGAAAAGCTGTCTGAAAACCCAACGTATAGTTTGCTGTCAAAAGCCCATAGTGACCGGTCACGCAGAGAGAAGGGTTTGAAGAGTATTTCACGAACAATACGGGACCGGTCGATAGGGGGTCCGACCGGTCGACCCCCTGTTGGACCGGTTGAGGTCCCTTAAAAACACAAAGCAGAGTGTTTTGTAATCAAAATCAACGCCCAGGCACCAGTCGCTCTTAGGTCGACCAGTTGCCCACACCGTCGACCTACCTTTCCCTATTTTTCTTTCGTCCTGTTTTCTATTTTAAAACTCAATTCAGGCACAAGTTTCCCTATAGGGTGACCGGTCCAACACGAGACAAAAGTGTTGTCCAATTTTTGTCAAAAATAAACTTCAAGAAATACTCTAAAAATTAGTAAAAATATTTTATATCGGTCGGGAGTATTTGGACAACATTTAAAAACATTGTTTTGGTGTAAAAATACATTTAAACAAAATCATCAAAATTTTGATAAAAAACATTTATCTAACAAGCACCTCTTTAACTAGTCCCAGCCACTTCTCCCATAATTCACCTCTAGTTGAAGCTCACCACGGAACACGAAATTAGCGAAACCGTTAGGGACATCGAGATTACCCAAAAACACTATGTGATAACACTGAGGAGGAAGTAAACTCCCCCGACCAGATAGCAAGAGCGCCATACCGTCATAAGAGCTATGAATCTCCTTAGCTTCCGCTTACACCAATTCATCCTTGCCTTCCGAAGGCCTTAGTATTTTTATCTGCTTTCAGTTTATTTCCACCCAGGAGGCGTTAAATATTTTTATTTCTGTTTCGGTCTATTTCCGCTCACAAGGCGTAAAACTTTATCATTTTCGAATAATGATTAAATTACTTTCACATTTTTGCTATGATTTATTGCATGCAGTTAATTGCCAAATATGGTCGTGGTTAATGATCATTCGGGTGCTATCCTCAGCCAACCTCATTCAGCTAAGACCCCGGATGGGAGGGGCCTCCTAATTTGGCTGAGAACTAGGATAGGAGAGGCCTCCTCATGGGGGTTCTCGTAAATGTTTCCTCCTCTGGCTATGACCCCGGAGTAGGGGGGCCTCCTCACGGGGGTCCTCATAAATTTTCCTTCCTCGCCAACATAGATCTCATGGATATACAACGAAAAAGAAGGCAAAAATACTAGCACATGCATGGAAGGAACCAATGCACAATGAAACAAGAACTCCGAGAAGAGCTCCTGAGGGGCGCCCTTTGAGCCCTTGAAGGGCGCCCTCTCTGAGCTTCTGAAGGGCGCCTCATTGGGGCTCCACGAGGGCACCCCCCTCATCTATGTATAAGCAACTTCGGCCACTCCGAAGAAACTAAGGCTTCTTCCCAAAATGGAGGATCCATCTCCACACCAAATGTGAACAAGTCCCCACCAACGAAATATCATATGTAAACATAATAGGAGAAGCATTCAGAAACGAATATGCATAAAGAAAAACACGAGTATAAGTGCAATATAGAAGTAACAAAGACATCATCTGGCCCCTTAGGGCCAAATCAACATCTTAGGGGAATAAACAAGAAAAATATCTAAGCATAGAAAGCAAGCACCTAAATAGGTGGCCTGAAAGCAAGGGCCATTTAGGACAGAATAAACTATCACTACTCAGACGTGGGGGGCTCCACCCTCCTCTTTAGTTGTTAGAACATGTATTTTACACTATTAAATTATTTTCTTTAGTTTCAAAGATATTGTTTTTAATTAAAGTGTTTTACCTTTATTGGTTACTTGCATGTGATATGATTTATTAAATAAGGAAAGTTTATTTTTAAAAGGATTGTTTTATAACTTGACTCTCAAGTATTATTTGGATATGGAAAGATCTTATTTCTTGTTATTTTAGGTCATATTGATAAGGAAGGATTCTATAGTCCTACTTTATATGAGATATGAATCATTGTTGTTGTATCATTATCTTTCCAACTTTTGTATGGACTTGGAGACTTGGAAGCATCTATATAAAGAGATTGCCCCTCACACTTCCATACATGCAGAATTACAATCTTAAAGAGAAGAATACATGATAGATCAATTTTTAATGAGAAGGAACAAAGATCAAAGTATTACATAGATCAAAGTGTTATCCTAAGTGTTGTTGCTAGTCAGTATAACACCTTTGAATATTGAGAGTCTTTGTTTTGAAGTTTTTCGTCCATCTTTTCTTTTCATAGAGATCCGAATAGTTTATGTTCTTTAGTTTTGGAAAAATTGTTTTACATATCATAGATCTACACATAGATAGAAGTTTTAATACATTTTGTACTAGTTGAGTCATTCAAGTTGAGATATGTAATCGATACAATCAAGTAGTGATTGTTTCGCCTTGTTGGCACGTTTGCAAGTATATTTTTACTTGCAGACAAATTTTTATCTATGTGTTCTTATTATCGATTGCGAGTTGGTATAAGTGTTACTAGCACTTATAGCAACACTTTATTCTGTGTGCTTTATCCTTGAACATTAGGACCTTTAGAGCTTTCAGTAGTATCGGCACAACAAATCTCCTCGCCTTCGCCTTCGCCGCCGCTTACATCATCGGCTCCCTCCAGAGGTTCCTGTAAAGCCTCAATCTCTCCATCATCCTCCTCATACGAAACTCCACAGTCTAAGATACCTATCATCTCACAGGAAGCCTTCCCGCTCTCTCGTAACAGCTTTTGATAGTGACGCACCACCTTATCAAAATAGGAGAAAAACTCTCTCATCAAATCCGAATGATAATACAAGGAATCATTGTAGGTCTCCACCGAGATAAAACTTTCCTTAGCCAATAACTCGATGCCGGCAGGAGACTGAAAGAACACCTCGCCCGTCTTCGCCTCGTGCACAAGCTGAGCCTTCATCCGGTCATACTTCTTGGATAAATCAAACATTTGGCTCTCATGCCTAACACCCACCTTGAGGTTCTTCACCTGACCGCACAGTTGGCAGTTCTCCATCTCCACCACCTTACCCCGATGGTTCGAGGCCGCTGCAAGGTTCAAAATCTACACTAAAATTTGCACAAGTCTTAAGTGAATGAAAAGAAGAAAGAATAAAGAATGAAGTATAAAGTAACTATGAAGCTCACCCTGGCTATGTATCCACAGAGATGCGTCTCGATGTTCTTGAAGGATAGGGATCCAAAGCGGGACTGATCATTTGTCGACACTACTCCTTTAGTGCTAGCATATCCCATATCAGAATCCATGAAGTCCCAATGGGACCGAATCCCCTCACGACAGTTCACCCCGCCGGAAAAAAGAACTCGAGGACTAATGGTCCCAGAAGCATCATCATCAGGCTCCATCCTCGGCCTCTTCCCCCCATAAGAGCCAGAAAGAGGACGGAGAGCAGGAACAACATCAACTCGGTCTGCGGAACAAGAACCGGGGTGTCGGTTACCTTCCAGTGTCACAAGTAGGTCTATTCCTCTCTCGTCTGCTCCGTCTTCTAAATCAGTTGTGGTGGAGCAACATGCTCCTCATCTGGAGTCGCGGAGTCTGAATGTGCATCATACACATAGGTGAAAATGATGGATATGGAACCAGTGATATATCATATGCACGTCGATCGGTGGCATGTCTAGAAGGCTCATGATATAGCATGGTGTACTGGGGACCTGGGGTCCCAAATTCGAACCAAGTAAATATGTGAATGATTGTGTAAATGGTACCACACCTACATCCGGTGTAAAGTGAGTAGGTTCTTGCATATATAATTAGGGGTGGGCATCGGGTCGGGCAGTCGGGGTTTCGGGTCGGGTACCCGAATTTATAGGGTAGCAAATATACTACCCAACACCGACCCGATAATATCGGATACCCAACTTTTTGGGTACCCGAAAAACCCGAGTACCCGATCAGTCGGGTTTCGGGTACCCATTTTTTACTTTTTCTATCCTTGTTACTTGCAAGACCTTGGGCCCCAAAAACAATATGATGTCGGCATTATTAAGTACCAGTACATGGGTTTGGGCACCCAAATTAATCACTTTATATTTTATATACTAGAATAGGCCAATAGCAAACAAGTTAGGTGGTAAAAAAGCAAAGACTACCAGCTTTTTCAAACTTTGTATACCAGCTTTTTCAAACTTCATCTGAAGAACATAAACCACCATAGTGACCATACAACTATGTCTATAAATCTTTTCAAAAAAAAAAAAACTTGCAACTGCAGGTCTACCATACAAGTAAAAAACTATATGTTGCCACTGAGAGAGATGGAGAAATTGAAAGATAAAGGAGAAAGGGGTTTACCTTCTACTGTCTAGTTGGGCTCGCCACTGTCGTGCCATGAAGTGGAGTGAAATCAGAGATTCTTTAGAGTGAAAACAGAACAGCCTCGACCTTTCCCTTTTTTTCGTTCTATTTATTAAAAATATGCGGGTACCCGATCGGGTAATCGGGTAACAATTACATTACCCGATACCCGACCCATCTTATTAAGTTCGGGTATCGGAGTACCCAGTACCCGAATTATTGTCAAAAATACCCGATCGGATTAATACCCGATCGGGTTGGGTCGGGACCCGACTACTCGACCCTGAATGCCCACCCCTATATATACTGTTGAGGGACATAAAAATCATTTGTATCAGCTGTGAATCGATGCGTAGAACTAGACGGACCCGCACCATCATGCGTAGTACCTTTGAATCGGTGCGCAGAAGTAGATGGACCGGAACCATCATGCTTAGTTGTGAATCGACGCGCATAAGTAGATGGACCCACATCCTCACGCGTAGTAGTTGTGAATCGACGTGCATAAGCAGATGGACCCATATCATCATGCGTAGTAGCTGTGAATTGTGGTGCAAAAGTAGATGGACCCACATCAACTGAACGTCTATGCGATGTAGCACGTGAACTGCTACACCTTCAACTGAAACTGATTACTATCAATATTTAATAAACAATATAGTTTTGTAATCAATTCACCCAACTTTGTCATTTGAGACAGTCTATGTATTATAATTGGACCACATCCATAAGATATTGTGAACCCATCTTGTATAATTTTTATCCTTCAAAATATACAATATTATCTATATTTTATTTTGTGATGACATGTCTGAATACAATAAAATAATGGTATCAATTAATATGTATACTAAATTTCAAATATTAAAACTAACCAAAATAAATAATTTGAAAATAATGAATTTAATTTTTAACAAAAAGACATAATATAAAAACTTACAGGAAAAATTTAGTCCGTCTGCAAATATAGTCGGTTTGCAATTATTAAATATGTAAACAAAATTAGTATTGTTAATTTCTCAAAAATAAAAAATTATATAATTTGGGAAAAAAAATTTCCCGCGGCCTGCCCAATTGTTCCGGCAGCCCACTTTCAGCGCCCCCTCCCCGAAAATTTTCTGACGGCCCCTACCCCCTACCCCCTGTAATGCCCCACTTTTTATATACTAAAGTGTTTTCTTTTGAAAAAAAAGAAATAAAAATAATTTGGGACGTTACAACTAAAAATAGGAGTTTTAAAAAAATATAAATAATATTTTTTAAAAATTAGTCTTTGAAAAAGAAGATAAAATTAATATTTTAACTAAAAATTTAATGCGGAAGCGATTTAAACAACTAAAAGAAAAGTAGTCATTCATTATAATAAGTCAACAGAATTTAACCATAGTCAAACATATTCCAAAGCTACAAAAACTAAATAGTCGGATAGCAGTAGTTTAACAAAATATTGAAATCAAAAGTTCAAGTAGACACTAGAATATTCATTCAAAATAGAAGACTTATTTTATTTATTTAAAATGGAGATTAAGCCAGTCATTCCTCCTCGCCTTCGCTGCGCCAAACTCCATCTGAAAAATCATTCGTAATAATGGGGTAGGTAAAAATACTTACTCAGTGGGAAATCACATTTGTTCAAGCTAAATAAAATGCATGCATCACATTAATGAAAAACTTGCAACATATATCATAGCATCATAAAATCATGGCATCATAGAATCATGTCATCATAGAGTTCCTAGAGCATGAAGCTCATGTAACTTGAATCTTGGAGTTCCTAGAGCATTAAGCTCATGTAACTTGAATCTTGGAGTTCCTAGAGCAAAAAGCTCATGTAACTTGAATATTAGATCATAGAATCCATTGAGCAAAACTCGTAGGATATGACATGCACACTTTAAACATTAACGTAAACATTCATAATATTTAACAAGAACAAATAGTAAAAATTCCCCACCTTGAAAAAGATCTGATGTAAATTATGTGTTGATATGCCTTGGACTCCTAGATCTCATTTCTACTCTCGTCTCCTATTACGATGATAAAATAATTTGTCTTAGAATTCTTAAATCTTAGAACCTTAAAATTAATAATATTATAATTTGTCTAAAGTAGATCATGTAAAAATGTTATGAATATTATATATTATGTATAAATAATATAGATCTAATAAATTAGTTGGAAAATATATATAGATGTATTAAATCCCTTTAAAGTTAAAGACTTTAAAATTAGAGTTTAAATAAATACACATTAATATTAAACAATACAAAACATGATATATTATAAATCTTAACACACACACACGGCACTTGCTTATATATATATATATATTTAAAAGTTAAGTTACCTTACTTTTGACATAACATGCATACATACATTACATACATACATATGTTATCATATATATAATATAAATATATATTCAATACGTGATTACATTCATTAAGTTAATATATATGTACACATCACACACACATTCTCACGCTCTAACACACACCACACTGCACTTTAATTTGACAAATCACATGCACACACTAGTTATATCCTGATATAATATACATACCCACATGCACTAATGAATAAACAAATAAAAGCTTTTACATAAAAGAAATTAGAAAGAAATGGTATCATAATTCATAAGGGATTCTGCAGGGGATGGGAAAGAATAGAAAGAAATTACTAACCTTTGTCCTTAGGTTCAAATTGAGGTTACGAGGGTCTTTTATAGTTAGGATAGTAATATTATAATTAGTATTTGTAAACAAAATGTCAGTAAAATTTGACTACTAGTGTTAGAATATTAAATGCTTGGTGTTGGTAGTTGGTTGTTTTGCCTATCATAATAAATGAGTTGGTTAGTCACATGGTAATAATAATAATAATAATAATAATAATAATAATAATAATAATAATAATAATAATAATAATAATAATAATAATAATAATAATAATAATAATAATAATAATAGTGGGTATTACATCCTCCCCCACTTAAAAAATTTCGCCCTCGAAATTTCAAAACTAATAACCTTTATTAAGGAAATTTGGGTACTTAGTTATGATCTCGTCCTCTCGTTCCCAAGTTGCCTCATTTTGCCCATGACGACTCCACTGTACCTTGATTAAATTGATATCCTTATTCCTCAATGTATGTGTCTTTCGATCTAATACGGCAACTGGTACTTCTTCGTAAGATAAGTCTTTGTTGATTTTCAATTCTGAGTAGTTGACTATGTGACTTGGATCATGCACATACTTTCTCAACATCGAAACGTGGAAGGTATCGTGAACGGTGGCAAGTTCTGGTGGTAAAGCTAGCCTATAGGCCAAATCTCCAACTCGAGCTAAAATCTCAAATGGACCAATATATCTTGGTTGTAGTTTTCCTCTTCTCCTAAATCTACTGATGTGTTTATTCGGTGCAATCTTTAGAAATACCTTATCTCTCACATTGAACTGTAGATCTTTTCTCCTTTTATCGGCATATGATTTTTGTCGATCTTGTGCTACTTTGATTCTTTCTTTGATCTTTTGGATAACTTGCACAGTTTGTTCAACGATCTCAAGTCCCAAAATGTTTCTCTCACCCACTTCATCCCAACATATAGGCGACCTACATTTTCTTCCGTACAATGCTTCGTAGGGAGCCATTCCAATCGTTGCTTGATGACTATTATCATAGGCAAATTCCACTAACGGTAGATATACTTCCCAACTTCCTCCAAAATCCAAAACACATGCTCTCAACATGTCCTCCAAAATTTGAATGGTCCTTTCAGACTGACCATCTGTTTGTGGGTGGTAGGCAATACTAAAATTTAATTTAGTACCCATAGCTGATTGTAGGCTTCTCCAAAAATTTGATGTAAACCTTGTGTCTCTGTCCGATACTATTGAGACTGGAACACCGTGTAGCCTCACAATCTCCCTAATGTAAACTTGTGCATATTGATCCATGCTATAAGTCATCTTCACAAAGTCATCTTCACGGGTAGAAAATGAGCAGTCTTTGTTAATCGGTCAACCACAACCCAAATAGCTTGATTCCCTCTTGCTGACCGAGGTAATCCCGTCACAAAATCCATTGATATATTTAGCCACTTCCATTCTGGAATCTCAAGTGGTTTAAGAAGTCCAGAGAGTCGCTGATGTTCAACCTTAACTTGTCGACATGTTAAACACACGAACAAAGTTTCCTATACTTCTCTTCATACTCCTCCACCAAAAGATTTCTCTCAAATCTCGATACATTTTTGTACCTCCTGGGTGAGCAGTATATGGAGTACAATGGGCTTCTTCGAGGATTTCTTTCCTCAATTCTTCATTCTTTGGCACACATAACCTACAATTGTAAGTTAACGCACCATCAACTGCAATTGAAAACCCCTTAATGCCCCCATCAAGGGCATGATTCCTCATTTTGCACAAAAAGATGTCATTGGATTGTGCTTCTTTTATCCTTTCTCGTAATACTGGTTGTATTACCATAGCTGCCAATATTTCTTCTATTCGTCTAGGTGGTGGCACAACTTCGATTTTTAACTTCGTAAATTCTCTTATTAATTGTGCCTCTTGTGTGAGTAGACTGGTCAATTCCCCTCTTTGTTTTCTGCTCAACGCATCAGCAACTACGTTTGCTTTACCAGGGTGATAGTGGATGGTGCAATCATAGTCCTTCACCAATTCCAACCATCTTCTCTGCCTCATATTCAACTCCTTTTGAGTAAAGAAATATTGCAGACTCTTATGATCTGTATAGATCTCACACTTTCCCCATATAGATAGTGTCGCCAAATCTTCAAGGCATGAACTCTGCGGCTAGTTCTTGGTCATGGGTAGGATAATTCAACTCATGTTGTTTCAGTTGTCTCGAAGCATAGGCAACAACCTTGCCGTGCATCAAGACACAACTCAATCCTTGCTTCGATGCATCACTATAGATGACGAATCCATCTGATACCTCTGGAATGGTCAACACGGGTGCTGATGTTAGTCTTTGTTTTAGTTCTTGGAAACTTTCCTCGCATTTTTCTGACCACTGAAACTTCTCGCCCTTCCTTGTCAATTTGGTCATGGGCGCTGCAATATTTGCAAATCCCTCAATGAATCTTCTATAGTTACCTGCTAATCCTAGAAAGCAAGAACCTCATTTGCATTTGTAGGTGCTTTACAATCATTCACAACTTCGACCTTAGCCGGGTCAACTTCTATTTCTTTTGATGTAACAACATGTCCCAAAAATACGACTCGATCTAACCAAAACTCACATTTTTTGAATTTTGCATACAATTTCTCCCTGCGAAGTGTTTCCAGTACGATACTCAATTGCTCTTGGTGTTGTTTCTCATTACTTGAATAGACCAATATGTCATCGATGAACACTATGACGAACTGGTCTAAGTACGAATGGAATACCCGATTCATGAGATCCATGAACATTGCTGGAGCATTGCTTAAACCAAATGGCATCACCACGAATTCATAATGTCCATACCAAGTCCTGAACGCTGTCTTCGGTATGTCATTATCCTTGATCTTTAATTGGTGATAACCGGACCGTAAATCAATTTCGAAAAGACACTTGCTCCTCTTAATTGATCAAATAGGTCTTATATTCTTGGTAACGGATATTTATTCTTGATTGTGAGTCGATTAAGCTCTATGTAATCGATACACATCCTCATTGATCTGTCTTTCTTTTTAACAAATAAGACCGGTGCTCCCCAAGGTGACACACTTGGTCAAATAAATTTCTTATCCAATAACTCTTGTAATTGCACCCTTAACTCTTGTAGCTCCTTTGGTGCCATCTTGTATGGTGCTTTTGATACAGGTGCTGCTCCAGGCACTAAATCTATTGTGAATTCCACTTGTCTATCTGGTGGAACTCCTGGAAGGTCTTCTGGAAACACATCCCCATAGTCTCTCACAATTGGAACATCAGTGAAATTCAACTCCGTAGATTTGGTGTCTTGTATACTCACCAAGTACCCTTGGAAATTCTCTTTCCTCAACATTTTCATTGCTTTCATAGTTGATACCACTCTAGGTATTGCGCTAGACTTGGCTCCGTAAAAAGTGAATTCATCTCCTCCTGGTAGATGAAACACTATCTCTCTTTTATGACACTCAATACTTGCTCGATTCTTACTGAGCCAATCCATTCCTAAAATTACGTCAAAGTCTCTCATGTTTATGATGTGTAAATTTGTTACTACAGTTCTTCCACAAATTTCTATTTTCACGTCCTTAGACAATTCATTGATCATTAATGTCTTTCTTGAAGGTATGCTAACTTCAAGGGGAATGTTCATTATATCTCTCTTATTTTCAATTTTCTTATGAAACTTACTTGAGATATAAATAAATTTGTAGCACTGAGTGTCAAACAATACAAGAGCGGGACTTCAAATATTGTCGGCATACATATCGTCATAGTGTTGGGTTCTTGATCGGCCTCTGATCTGCTCTCCGTCGGTCTGCAAATACTCGCCCTTTTCCTGCAGGTACTTGAGCCTTTTTCCCAGAGTTCTCTCCCGGATATGTGGAACACTCATGTGCTTGATGCCCAGGCTATTTACATCTATAACATTTTTGTTTTCCGAAAAGACACTTCCCCCTATGATTTCTTCCACATTCTGCACAATGTGGTTTTTCCATTTGATTATTGGGCCCCATATTTATATTGTGTTTGACTTGTTTGTTCTGAACATTACCCTTAAATTGATTGGGGGACTCCAATTTCCTCTTCCCTTGAACCTCCACAAACTTTTTGTTTCCGACATCCATGTTTAGGCGAGTAGCGATAGCCTGTGCCCGTTCTACGACATCTGCATAAGCCATTGTACCTTGCCCGACGAGTATACCTCCAACTTCAGGACGCAAACCTCTTACAAATATTCTAGCCTTCTTTTGGTCAGTGTCCACAAGATGTGTGGCATAGCGAGACAATTGGTTGAACCTTCGCTCATATTCAACCACCGATAATCCTCCTTGTTTGAGTTCCATGAACTCAGCTTCCTTACGATCTTGGTAGGATTGTGGAAAGTATTTGTTCATCACCACATCCTTAAACTCTATCCATGTCAGAGAATTACGCTCTTCCTCAGTTCTTGTTCTCCAATATGCCTCCGACCAGTGATCAGCATCTTCAGTAAATTGGAACACAGCACATGATATCCTTTGAGCATCAGTGCATGTTATGTGTGAAAATATTCTTTCCAACGAGCGTATCCACTCTTCGACAAATGCAGGGCCATCACGTCCGTTGAACCTCGGGGGTTGGTAACGACAAAACTGTTCCACTACTTGATTCACTTGATTGATAGGGACTGTATTGTTTTGGGCCATTTGCCCTTGGTGAGCAAACCCTTGAAGCACAGTGACCAAATTGGCAATTAGGTCATGTCCATTTCCATTGCCATTCTCGTCTCTGTTTCCGTTAGTTTGACCTCGTGTTTGAGGAGCCATTGGTTCCTATTAAGAGGATGGTTGTACCTTAGTTGAAAAATTCATGAAGACATTATCAATATAATCCATATTCAAATAAAATAAGTAAACATTCATTCATGGTAAACTCTTGAGGTGATAACAATGTTTATCCTTAGAAAAGCGATATGAGACATCAAAAAAATATATATATATATATATTAACTACTAAGTTTTCCGAATTTGCGTAGTCCTAGTTTCCTAAGACGATTTAACTGATTTCGATGTCTTAAAATTAACATCCTCTTCTAGGTTCTCTTCTTCACTCTCCTCGTCACTTGGAAAATGGTCATCATCAAATTTTATCCATTTCCTAAAGCATGCAGCAAAAAACTCCACATAATCTATGCTTGCCCCTCTCTTGTTGTCCACCTCCAAGTGTTCTTCGAGTAACCGACGTGCATGTCTTTTCCAATAGGGTGGCATGGTATCAACTAATTTTCAGGCGGCTTCATAGTGGGTAACTCCATTAGGTAAGTTTCTGACATTCTTCCACAATCTCAGCATCGTGGCTATATGTACTCCTAGATCATCATCTTCCTTGGCCTGTTTATACTCTCTATATTCTTGTAGGCGGTTGAAAGAGCCCAAGGGCGGCCCTGCGCACCCCTTTCTAGCAGTTGAGAGAATACGCATCTAATACACAACTAAAAATGTAAATTATTCATATATCAATTATGCATTATTGTTGTAATTGGCATACCCCTCAACTACCCTTGCTATCATAATATGAACATGTAGCGAAAATAAATTTCATGTAAACTCATGACAAATTTATGAAATAATATGCATATTATGTTATCTTGACATCATAGAAATCATAGCAATTTTATCATGGGGTGACATATGTTAATATGAAAATATGTACCTTTTTGTAGCGAGCGAGGCAGAAGTGAATGACTTATAGCAAAAGATCTTGTCCTTATTTATTAATATTTTTAAAAAACATAACATATACTTTTTTTTTTTTTTTTTCGAGTCTTCAGAAAATCAGACTCGCTCTGATACCACACTGTAACGCCCCACTTTTTATATACGAAAGTATTTTCTTTTGAAAAAAAAAGAAATAAAAATAACTTGGGACGTTACAACTAAAAATAGGAGTTTTAAAAAAATATAAATAATATTTTTTAAAAATTAGTCTTTGAAAAAGAAGATAAAATTAATATTTTAACAGGAAATTTAATGCGGAAGCGATTTAAACAACTAAAAGAAAAGTAGCCATTCATTATAATAAGTCAACAGAATTTAACCATAGTCAAACATATTCCAAAGCTACAAAAACTAAATAGCCGGATAGCAGTAGTTTAACAAAATATTGAAATCAAAAGTTCAAGTAGGCACTAGAATATTCATTCAAAATAGAAGACTTATTTTATTTTTTTAAAATGGAGATTAAGCCAGTCATTCCTCCTCGCCTTCGTTGCACCAAACTCCATCTGAAAAATCATTGGTAATAATGGGGTGAGTAAAAATACTTACTCAGTGGGAAATCACATTTGTTCAAGCTAAATAAAATGCATGCATCACATTAATGAAAAACTTGCAACATATATCATAGCATCATAGAATCATGGCATCATAGAGTTCCTAGAGCATGAAGCTCATGTAACTTGAATCTTGGAGTTCCTAGAGCATTAAGCTCATGTAACTTGAATCTTGGAGTTCCTAGAGCAAAAAACTCATGTAACTTGAATCTTAGATCATAGAATCCATTGAGCAAAACTCGTAGGATATAACATGTGCACTTTAAACATTAATGTAAACATTCATAATATTTAACAAGAACAAATAGTAAAAATTTCACACCTTGAAAAAGATCCGATGTAAATTATGTGTTGATATGCCTTGGACTCCTAGATCTTCTTTCTACCCTCGTCTCCTATCACGATGATAAAATAATTTGTCTTAGAATTCTTAAATCTTAGAACCTTAAAATTAATAATATTATAATTTGTCTAAAGTAGATCATGTAAAAATGTTATGAATATTATATATTATGTATAAATAATATAGATCTAATAAATTAGTTGGAAAATATATATAGATGTATTAAATCCCTTTAAAGTTAAAGACTTTAAAATTAGAGTTTAAATAAATACACATTAATACTAAACAATACAAAATATGATATATTATAAATCTTAACACACACGGCACTTACTTATATATATATATATATATATATATAGGGGGAGGATCAAGTGAGACCATGTCTCTAGGTGAGACACAATGGACTAATCTCAACCATCCCCCACTATTATTCAATGGGTGTGATTTAATGGATAAAAAATATATTAAAATATTAATTTAATCAACATAAGAGTAATAGGGTAAAATAACATAACAAGGTAGTTATAAGAATGGAATCAAATCTCTTTCTCTCTCATCCATCTCTCAAATCTCACGTCTCTCTCTCTCTCTCTCTCTCTCTCTCTCTCACACACACACACACACACACACATGTCTCTCTCCATCTCTCCCTCTCTTTCTCAGTTCCCCCATTAACGCAAATGAAAGAACTCGAACTGTGAAAAAATAGTAAAAAAGATGCAATTTATGTTTCAAATGAAAAAACAACGACGAAGAACTAAACTCGTCTATATTCAACCTACACTTTATAAACTGATTTTATAGAGAAAAAAAATTGTGAAGAAAGAGATGATTTCTATTCCAAATGAAACAACCATGAATAAGACGATGCATCTGTGTAGACATCAATGGAGAACTCGAAACTGACCATTAAAATAAACTCTTAAAAACTGTAATTTTCACGAATAAGACGATGCATAGATACTTATGAAATGATGTATAAATACTTATGAAACGTTGCATATATAATTATGAAACGATGCATATATCTGTAGGATATTACATATTTGAAAATATGCAACAAAAATCAACTAAATATGCATTATCGAAAACTATCTATGGCGTAAAAAAACTAATATGTAGTACAAGATAACCAACTATGCAAGACGTCATAAACTATGCAACAAAATCAACTAACTATGCATTATCTAGAAATCATCTATGCATGCGGTGTGGAATAACTAAATATGCAGTACATTATGTAACATCCCATTTTCATAATTTCCAAAAGCAACATCACATTTTCATAACTAAATATGCATTATATTGAACCTATTTATGCGAGTGTAGAATAACTAAATATGCGAAGACGTTATATTCAATTCGTATTGTTTTCGTAAAATAGTGCCAATAAAACAACTAAATATGCATTATTTGATGTCTAATTATGCAGTAGAAGAACCCTAACTATGCTGTAAAATAAAAATATTTGGAAAGAAACAGGTTCCTTAAATTCCGCCACAAAATCTGGCAGTTTCAATCTCCCATAAAACCCGCTGGGACCACTAATTTGACTTACAAAATTACCACCTTACCCTTAAATTGGCGGAAATCAGGTAATTAAAAAAACTGAATTAATCACATCTCTTCATTTTTTAAGATCAATGGGTAAGATGAGTCCACATTGTCTCACCTAGGGAGGGTGGTCTCATTTGAACCAAATCCTATATATATATATATATATATATATTTAAAAGTTAAGTTACCTTACTTTTGACATAACATGCATACATACATTACATACATACATATGTTATCATATATATAATATAAATATATATTCAATACATGATTGCATTCATTAAGTTAATATATATGTACACATCACACACACATTCTCACGCTCTAACACACACCACACTGCACTTTAATTTGGCAAATCACATGCACACACTAGTTATATCCTGATATAATATACATACCCACATGCACTAATGAATAAACAAATAAAAGTTTTTACATAAAAGAAATTAGAAAGAAATGGTATCATAATTCATAAGAGATTCTGCAGGGGATGGGAAAGAATAGAAAGAAATTACTAACCTTTGTCCTTAGGTTCAAATTGAGGTTACGAGGGTCTTTTATAGTTAGGATAGTAATATTATAATTAGTATTTGTAAACAAAATGTCAGTAAAATTTGACTACTAGTGTTAGAATATTAAATGCTTGGTGTTGGTAGTTGGTTGTTTTGCCTATCATAATAAATGAGTTGGTTAGTCACATGGTAATAATAATAATAATAATAATAATAATAATAATAATAATAATAATAATAATAATAATAATAATAATAATAATAATAATAATAGTGGGTATTACACCCCCTCCCAAAAATAAGATAAATTCCGGATGCCCACTTTCGGTGACTACTCTTTTTTGCCGGAAATATAATACAATACATACATATACATTATACAAAACAATAAACAAACAAATAAATAAATTAAAAAAAATGAAAGAAGAGAAAGTGTCTGGGAACTTACCGATCTTGAGAAGAAGTGAGGCTGAGGCTAGAGTGTGGAGAGGAGAGGAGAAAAATGTGATTTCTTAGATGTGAAAACAGGGTTGGTAGCTCTGTTTTCACTGAACTTATTTGAATTAAAGGAAAAAATAGCACTGCCAACGCTATTTTCTCAATTAAAAAAATGGTAAAACAATAGAGTTCTTGTCTCTGTTTTCTGCAGAAAGACTGCATCTTTTCTGAAAACAGAGATAAGAACTCTGTTTTCACCTGCTTTTATAGTTTTATTTTTTTTTTGCATTAGTTTGTTAATTTGATTTGAAAATGGCCCTGCTTTGTTAAATTAGCCTCAATTTGAATATTCGTATTCAAGATTCTAGTCTATCTTTATTGTTAGGTTATTTAGAAATTATATATTTGGAATAAGAGATATTTTCTTAGTAGGAAGATGAGATATTTTCTAGATTATCTCAATTTGACTTGGTACAAAATAATGAACCCTTATTTAAACTAGAGATGTTAAACGGGCTGCGGTCCATTGGTGCGTACAATTTAAACCGAAAAAAGAATTGGGTTAGGGCCTAATTATTTTGACCGTTTTAATCTGGGCCTTTTTGGCCCGGACCATTTAGCCCGAGGCCCGTTAGGAGTAGCCCGTAGGTTAATTATTTTTTTTAAAAAATAAATAAATATAACTCTAATATTATATATCTATTTTATTACATATTACCTATTACTAAATATATTTTTTCCAATTCACACCTCCTCATCTTTAGATTTAAATATATAATTTTAAAAATTATAACTTATAATCACACGAATAATTGAAAAAAATATATTAGTTTTTCCCATATAAATTTTATATGAGTATATAATGCTATCTTTTATTATTATAGTTTTATTTTTAGAATTTAGATCATGAAATAATTAAATTTCATAATTTTGTTAATGCAATGTAATTATAAATTATGCATGACTTTTATTTATAATAAATACTTTAACTTAAAACACTAAACTAAAATGTTATATATGTTCGAGTTTAAAATTTTAGATTTAAATATATAATTTTTAATTTTTTGACTTATAGCCCGAGAGTGGCCCGTTTAGCCTTTTAGGGTTAGTTTATTGCCAGCCTGTTTAATAGTGACCGTTTAGCCCAAAGACCATTTAACCCAAAACTTGTTAGGACTGACTCGAAACCGCTAGGGCAAGCCCATTTATCATCTCTAATTTAAACTATGACAATTGACAACTCGTTAACCAATAATTTGGATTTACTTGATCTAATTATTATTCACTAGAATAGTTTACACAAAAATATATATTACTCTAGAATTCTCTACCACTTTTCTTTTCCAAAAAATCTAAATATTTTCTCAAGACATTTCTAAAGATTTTTTTATAAATTTGACTTTTTTCGGGAACGATAAACAAACAAACATTTTTTCAAATTTTGTTGTTTATCGTTAGTTTGAAAAAATGTTTGTTTGTTTATTGTTCGCGAAAAAAGTCAAATTTTTGTTTATTTGTTGTTCGCGAACAAAGTTATTAATATACGAATCTGAATAACAATTCTTATTTGGATTCGTATTCTAATTTTTTAAATGACGAATGTTAATATACAAATTCGAATAACGAATCAAAAAGATTCGATTATTTTGCACCCTGTCCACAATCGCTGATGAGTTCCAAATAGTAATAGTTTTGCTATATACGTGCCTACATATTCGTCTTAGACTCCCTAACAATATATTTTATTATCTTTCCCCAACAATAATTAGTTGATGGTAACAATAACAACAACAACAACAACAACAAACTAAGCCTTAATCCCACTACGTGGGGTCGGCTATATGGATCATATCGCGCCATCGTTTACGGTCATAAGCCATATTTTCATTTATTTCTAGGTATAACATGTCTTGTTTAATAGCTTCTTTCCAAGTCTTTTTAGGCCTACCTCTACCTCTTTTGATTTGTGTGAGTGATTCTCTACCTTCTAAGCGTCGCACGGGAGCATCTAAAGGTCTCCTATAAACATGTCCAAACCATCTTAATCGTGTTTCTCTAATTTTCTCATCTATTGGTGCTACTCCCACTTTGTTTCTAATGTGTTCATTTCTTATTTTATCTAATCTAGTGTGTCCACACATCCATCTTAGCATTCTCATCTCTGCTACCCTCATTTTTTGTTCGTGTTCATATTTAGTCGCCCAACATTCTGCACCATAAAGCATTGCGGGCCTTATGGCCGTTTTATAAAATTTTCCTTTCAATTTTAATGGTATTTTACGGTCACAAAGGATAGAAGATGCACTCCTCCATTTATTCTCCATTTATTCCAACCCGCCTGGATCCTATGTGTGACATCTTTATTGATTTCTCCGTTCTCTTCAATTATAGATCCTAAGTATTTAAAACTCTTTGTTATACTCACTTCATGTCCATCAATTTTAACCTTCGTCTCATTGTTCTGTTGTTTTTACTAAAGTGGCATTCCATGTATTCTGTTTTAGCCCTACTTATAGTAAAACCTTTTGATTCGAGTGCTTCTCTCCAAACTTCCAATTTTGCATTTACTCTTTCTCTTGTTTCGTCAATTAAAACTATATCGTCCGCAAATAGCATACATTCAGGGATGGATTTTTGTAAGTGTTTAGTGATTTCGTCAATTATTAGGATAAAAAGGTAAGGGCTTAGAGCGGATCCCTGATGCAAACCTATAGTATTTGGAAATTCACTAGATATTCCTGTTGGTGTCCTGATACATGTTGTTATATCATCATACATATCTTTTATGGCATCTATGTAAGCTATTTTTATTCTTCTTTTTTCCAATACGCGCCACATTATATCTCGGTTGACTCTATCGTATGCCTTTTCGAGATCAATAAAAACCATATGTAAATCTTGTTTTCTCTCGTTATATTGTTCACATAGTCGTCTAATTAAGTGTATAGCTTCAATTGTGGATCTTCCTGGCATGAAGCCAAATTGATTATCTAATATACTAGTTTCATTTCTTATTCTTGCTTCTATAACTCTTTCCCATAATTTAATTGTATGACTTATTAATTTAATTCCCCTGTAATTTGCACAATTTTGTATGTCCCCTTTGTTTTTATATATAGGTATCAATATACTTTTTCTCCATTCATTAGGCATTTTCTTAGTTTTTAGGATAACATTAAATAATTTAGTAAGCCATGCAATTCCAACTCCACCTAAACATTTTCATGCTTCAATTGGTATATCATCTAGGCCAACTGCTTTGCCAGTTTTCATTTTGTTTAGTGCTTTTTCTGTTTCATGAAGTTGAATCCTACGATAAAAGGTACGGTTTCTATTCAGTTCAGATTGGCCTAGTTCCCCTAATGTGACTTCATTCCTCTTCGGTTCGTTAAAAAGATTATTGAAATACCTCTTCCATCGATCTTTTATGTCCTCGTCTTTCACTAAAATATTATCATTCTCATCTTTTATACATTTAATTTGGGTTAGATCTCTTGTTTGTTTTTCTCTAAATTTAGCTATTTTATATATATCTCTCTCTCCTTCCTTAGTATCTAGTTTTTTATAGAAATCTTCATATGCCTTGGTTTTTGCTTCATATATAGCTCTTCTTACTTCTTTTTTGGCGTCTTTATATCTTTTAAGATTTTCTTCGTTTTTACAGGAATATAATACTTTGTAACTAGTTCGTTTTTCCTTTACCTTCTCTTGGATTTCTTGATTCCACCACCATGACTCTTTATTCCATTTATTACCATTTGACACCCCTAATGTTTCTTTTGCGATCTTTTTCATTTGAGCAGTTACATAGTTCCATGTATCATCGGCTTTGTCTTCCACTTTCCAATCAATGGTTTCTACTAAAGATTTGACAAAACTATCTCTTTTTTCTTTATTCTTTAAATTCCACCACTTAATTCTCGGTATGTTAATTTTCTTTCTCTTTAAGTGTATGTTAATAAGTTTGATATCCAAAACTAACAGTCTATGTTGGGTGGTGAGGCTTTCTCCAGGTATTACTTTGCAATCTTTGCATATTTTTCTATCGCTTTTTCGGTTAGGAAGTGTTCTAAAAATTTGTGATTTGTTAGGGCCAGGCGCTTTTAGCGCTGGCGGCCAAGTAATTAAATTTTGCCTAGGTGGCCATCTGGCTTTTAGCGCCTCCAAGGTATTAGGCGCCCTATATGTTTTTTTTTTGAAATCTAGCAAAACGACTCCAACTAGTGAAAGAGCACCAACAATTCCAAAATTCGGTTTAAGTGAAATTGAATATATATAATTTTCTTAATAAAAAAATGAAACAAAATTTTAGTGGTCCTGGAAATATTTCCATTGATAATTTGATATTATATAAATCAATGCAATATTTGTTAATGTATTGTATTTTAGATGATTTATAGTTTTATTAGATTATTGGTGTTGAATTACTTTAAACTTTAAAGCTTAAATATTAGATATGTTCAAAAACAATTTAAATATCATTTATAGACTTTACGAGTTATGTAGTATGGGAATTATTCATAAAATTGTATATATATTTAAGGCTCCGCCTAGTCCCCGCCTAGTCCCCGCTTTAGGCTTCTAGCGCTAGGCCCCTGTCGCCCGACTAGCGCTAGCGCTTTTTAGAATTCTTGTTAGGAAGTAGTCAATTTGTGATTTGTTAGGACCACTTTTAAAAGTAATTAAATGTTCGTCTCTCTTTTTAAACAAGGTATTACCTATAATGAAATCATAAGCAATGCAAAGTCAGGATGGTTCTACCCTCATTCGAGCTAAAGCCATATCCTCCATGGACCCTTTCATAATCTTCATTATCCTTCCCCACATGTCCATTTAAGTCTCCACCTATGATGACTTTTTCATTTTGAGGATTGATTGCATTAGAGTTTCTAAATCTTCCCTTTCTTTAGTAGCATCATCTAATCCTACTGAGGTGCATATACACTAACAATATTAACAAGTTAGATTTACCTACTACAATTTTAAGGGCTATGATTCTATCTCCTTTTCTAGTTACTCCTACTACTTGATCTATGAAGAGAGGATCTACAATAATACCCACCCCATTCCTAGTTCTATCCTTTCCACTATACCAAAGCTTATAACTTTTGTAGTATCTAGTGTCTTAGCTTTCTCGCCTACCCATTTGGTCTCTTGGATACACATAATATCTATTTTTCGTCTTTTCATAATATCTACTAGCTCTATAGTTTTACTCACAAAGTACCTATGCTTTGCCAACTCTACATTTTCTAATTTTCTTGTTATCATTTGTGTTCCTCTTATTAGTGTGTGAGGGCTCTTGTGTATTTTTCACCCTTAAATATATCCATATAATAATTTGATCCCTTAAACTATGAAACTATACATTTGACCCTCTTTATAGATATCTGAGAAAAATATGTGAAATTTTTGTATGAGTTTTATAAATACAAAACAATAAATAAAATAAATTAACTGTACATTATCCAAGTTGAATTTTGTATTTAAGATTTAATAGGTTATTTTATATAAATTAAAGTTATTTTTCTTATTCTAATAAAATAAAAATATTTTTTTCGATTTTGAGTTTTCCCTAAATATGTTAAATTTTAGAAAAACTGTTAAGAATAAATATCAATATTTATTTTTCATAGTTGATTTAGTTTGAACTAGGTACTCTATATTATTAAATTCAAATGAAAACTCGAAGTTTCAATACCTTAAGTTCAAAAGCATTAAAATGTTTTGAAAGGAAATATAAAATTAAGGAAAAAAATATTATATCATCTTAGCTTGGAGAAGATAAAGCCACAAATGGTATAAACTCACAACTCAAGGGAGTAAAGTAAAAAAAAAGGGGGGAGTAAAGTATTACATGCATATAGTTGAGGGCCAAATTGAAATTTACTCTAACAATAATCATTAATTAGAAAAATTAAAAACAATGTTGAGATAAATGTATATTTTAAGCGATAAGCTAAAATCCCATATTTCTCTGTTCATCCCAGACACTCTCTTCCTTTTTCCCTGTAAATTCCCTTCTTTTACTGTTGGTTGCTTCCTTGTGAAGCTTCTCTCTTTCTGATACGTCAAAGTACTAAAAGAAAGAAGAAAAAAAGAGTTTGGGAATAATATAATCAATCATTCATCACCGAAACTCCGCACCATTGTTACAAGAAAGTGGATATACATATAGGTACGCCTATGTCTACTCAAACGTAGGTACGTCTATGTCTACTCAAACGTAAAGAGAAAATAATTTCGTGATGAAATTCTGTATTTCTGAGTTGAACAATAAATAATAAATGCTCTTCTCATGGTATCTCGCTTTTGTGTTTTTAGTTATTAAAGTTTGTGGTTTTAGGTAGTTGAATGGATTATACCGAATCCCTTTATTATTATTATTTTGTTTTTTTATGTGGTCTACTTTTGATGTTTTCCCGTTGCTTGATTGCAGTGATACATTACAAATGTCAAATAAATTCGGTTTTGCTGATATCATATCCGGTGGGTTGCCTTGAAATCCGTGATTTTTCTATTTTTTGTTAAGGATTCTGCGGTTAGTCGGTGGCTATTGGAGCTTTTCTTTGGTTATATGTTTTGCTGTGTTCGTTAAAATTTGGGTTAATTTATAGTTTCTGAAGTGATCTGGGGCTTATGTGGAGGATTTGATGGTGAAATTGAAGCTTAATTGTTGAGTCACTGGTGATTTTGAGATAGTTGGGGCTCTACTGGAGGGTTTTATAAGTGCTGTTAGGATTTTGCTTATAGAATCTTCCTTGGGTTCTTCTGGCTTGCCATTTCCAGTTCGGTCTTGTTGAGCATAATACTGGTGAATCTTTACAACAAGGGTACTCCTGGAAAAAGGAAAAATTGAGTTTACCCACGCCTAAAGTAGTTTGATCCTTAGGTTATTGTGGGGAAGATTTATTAATTCTTTTTGGGGGTCAAGAAAATGAGTGCCAGTGCTTCAGAAGCTGTTGTTCAAATGGGAAAGCTTGTGGTTCACGTTGCTGAGAATGGTCACTCATATAAATTTGACTGTGATGAATATACTCTTGTTGAGGCTGTGCAGAAGTTCCTAGAATCAGATTGTGGGGTACTATTCAATGATCAGCTTCTTTTGTGTTTGGACTTGAAATTGGAATCTCAGCGCCCCCTTTCGGCTTATAAACTCCCATCTGATGAACGGGAAGTGTTTTTATTTAATAAAGCACGGATGCGAAGTAACTCACCACATCCTGCACCAGAACAAGATGAGATTATTGATATTCCTGATCCCCCATTGCCATCCTCGTCTCACAATCCTCACCCTTTAGATGATTCTTCAGACCCAGCATTGAAGGCCTTACCTTCGTATGAGAGGCAATTTAGATATCATTTTCAATGTGGACATGCTATTTACAGTCGTACATTAGCGAAATTTGAGACATGCGAGAGGCTTTTGAAAGAGCAAAAGGTGCAACAAAAGGCATTGGAGATTGCAAGGGGTAATTTAGATCATTTTTATAAGATGATTCAGCAAAACTACACGGATTTTATGAAATGCTATTCACAGCAGCACCGTAGTCATACCAACCTTCTGGTGACTTTTGGAAGGGTTAAAGAAAAATTGAAGTCTACAAAAATTATCCCATCCTTACAAACTGCTAACCGCAAGTGCTTATTGGATTTTGTGAAGGAAGAAAACTTGCAGAAGACATGGGAGGATTGCAGCAGTTCACACAAGCAGTTTGAGAATAAAGTTTCAGAATTTAAACAGGAGTTTGGAGATCTACAAAGCAATTCAGAACATTTATTTTCTGTCAAAACTTCATTTCTTATCAAAGTCTTGGAGTTGTCAATAAAAGACCACCAGCGGTTTATCAATGAGCAGAAGAGCATAATGCAGGCTTTAAGGTCCTCCTCTATCCTCCCCATTTCTCGATCTCACGTGCATCCATTACATTATCAACCTTCAGTTGATTACCTGTTTTGGCACAGCAATGTTTGCGTTAGAGCTGCTTTCATCCATTTGATAGCTCATCAATATTTTTGGCATGTGATTTTACTCATGGCTTATACATTTTTGGTAATCTAATTGCAGTTTATGGAAACTGGTAGAACATTCTTTTTGTGCCTTCAGTTAACTTGCTGTGCACTTAATGACAATAACCACAATTATTAACTGACTTTTGCTTTCAGTTTGACCATTATAACCTACCATTACATAATGTGTTGCATTACCTTTTTGGGTCTTAGGTATCTTTGTATTGATTGGGTTTTTTGACAGAGTTGTCTAGAAGATCTCTTTATGACGTATGACCAATGCTCACTTAAAACCACCTAGACGACCCTGCGAAACTTTACTTTTTGGATTTATGCAGAATTGTCGTCACTGGGTATTTTAATTCATGTTGACCAGTTGACCTTCAGGCTGACGACAAGTCTGATATTATGTTCTTATTCCACTTAAAAGGTCAGCAAAGGTAGAATTTAGTAAGAGGTGTGACCATGGGGAACCTTTTTTTGAGCGTGATCCAGTCTTCTTTGACCTTTTGCTCCCTGCTTTAGTGGAAAACATTGATTAACTGTCTGGTAAAATAGACATGCTTCTGTTGGGCAGGATGCTTTATTGATAGTTTCATGTTAATGTTTTTCGCATAAACAGGGCAGAAGCTTGAGAAAAATGATGTGGAAACATTAGTAGCATTCAAGTCACAGTGTTTGTCTTATGTGAATATTGAAATGGCCATAGAAGGGATGTGGATTTTGGCATTAGTCAAAGTTTCTTTTATATTAAACTGCATGACTTTTTCTGGGAAATGCAGAGAACTGCATATTCGGCTTATATAATGGATGTGATGGAATACACTTTGTTGTGATCTTTCTTAGTTTCAAGGAATATTTGTATAGGTGTTTTCATGTTTAATTGTTTAATGCCTAAGTAGGACAGAAACTTGAGTACCATGATGTAGAAATATTAGTAAGATTCAAGTCTGAAATTTGTGTTTGGCTATTGTAAATATTGAAAAGGCCAAAGAAGGGATGTGGATTTTGGCATGACCATCATAATTGCTTTGTCTTGATGTGTAAAGTTAAGTTGATGTTACTTCTAGCTACATTGCTTTGGAGGCTATTATCTTTGTTTAGAAGCATCCCATGCTGTGCATATGTGTACTGTTCCCTTTTCTTGCAGTTTGCTTGATAAGTGATCATCTAGTGAAACTAATATGTGTCTGTTAATGCAGTAAAGATGTAAATACTGTGAAGAAGCTTGTGGATGACTGTCTTTCCTGCCAGATATCGTTTTTTCGCTGCGTCCTCATGATGCTGTTTCAGCCTTGGGTCCGATGTATGACAGCCATGATAAAAGTTACCTACCAAAGATGCAGGCGTGTGAACGTGCAATTTCCATTTTGCTTGATTTCTGCAGGGATAAAAAGAATGAAATGAATACCTTTGTGCACAATTATATGCAAAAGATTGCGTATATTCAGTACACCATTAAAGATGTGCGCTACAAGTTTTTGTGTTCCAGGAGGCTTTGAAGCGGCAAAATGATCAGTTTGAGCATTTAAAAGTGGTGCGTGGGATTGGTCCTGCATACAGAGCATGCCTTGCCGAAGTAGTGAGAAGAAAAGCATCAATGAAGATCTACATGGGCAAGGCTGGACAATTGGCTGAAAATATTGCCAGGGAGAGGGACGCCGAAGTTAGAAGACGCGAGGAATTCCTTAAAGTACATAGTATTTATATCCCGCGGGATATTATAGCATCCATGGGACTGTATGACACCCCAAATCCTTGTGATGTCAATGTGACTCCTTTTGACTCTAATTTGCTTGATATAGGACTTTCAGATTTAGAACGTTATGCTCCTGAGTCATTGTTGGGACTCTCTTCAAAAAGTGAGAAGCATGGGACTTTGAGGAGTTCATTATCCATGTCGGATGATGGTTCTCAGACAGCTGAAATAGATGGGACTGTGGATTTCAGGAGTTGCTTGAGGGCTCAAAGTTAGTGGAGATTGCCGGTACTAGCAAGATGGAAGTTGAGAATGCGAAACTGAAAGCTGAACTTGCTTCTAAAATTGCCTTAATATGTTCCATGAGTGCTGAGTTTGATACCGAATCACTTGATGACAGTAAATTAGATGGTTTACAGAAAAAGGCAGCGGAGAAGACTTCTGAAGCTTTACATCTGAAAGACGAGTATGAGAAACACCTCCAGTCAATGCTAAAAGTGAAGCAGGTGCAGTGTGAATCTTATGAGAAACGGATTAAGGAATTGGAGCAAAGGCTGTCAGATCAGTATATGCAAGGACGTGAGCTTTCAACTACAAAGACTGATGATAACAAGTCAGAGGTGTTGGAAGTTGTAGAATTGCACATGCACCACACGATGGAGGAGGTCTCTTCTGCGTCTAGCTCATTAAAATCTGGGATTCTCATAGAACATGATAAGCCACAAGAAGGATTGGATGATAATATGACAGATTCATCTAGCATGCTAAATCCTCAGTTGGATTCATCAATGCTTGATCTACACCGTGATAAAGGAGATTTTTGTGATACAGATAAGAAGGAAATACCATTGCCAGATGGGGGCATGATCTCAAGTAATATGGCTGTTAGCATGATGCAGCCAGCCGATGTTCTATCATGTGAAACAGCTGTTTTACCAGGTTTGGATGCCAAAGTAAGTGATAACCTTGCGCTGGAAGTGCAAAATGCGCTGGCAGAGAAATCAAGTCAATTAGAAATTTCGGAAACCAAGGTCCAAGCATTAATGGATGAGGTTTCCAAGCTTGGGAAGGAGTTGGAGATCAATCAGAAGCTACTTGATGAATCTCAGGTATTACTAACTGGAAAGTAATTAGTTCTTTATTTTCTGGGCACCAGGATATGTGCGGGAGGGGGTTCTGTGAGATTGCGTGCTATTAATTAAGTGATGCTCTATAGAAATTTCTTCTCCTCGGTTTCAGGCTACTGAACATAATTTTCTAATTTGTTCAAGTGTAGACATGCTAAATGAAAATGGGAATTCTGATGTTCAGATGAGTATACTTGAAATACTAGATTCTTGAATGTTGATAGATATGGAACTTGTAGAACCTTGGGGTCTCTATTTCGCCTGTGGCCTTTATCTCCCAGCTTAAAATGATACACTAGGCTATGTGAAACTTTGGAAAAGGATAAAATAGTGAATGATATCAGGTTAAGTAATAAGAGGGATTTAAATGATGCCTGAAAAGATTAGATACTTCCTCCTGACTTGAGGTACGAATAGACTTTTATGCCAAAAAGGAAAAAAAAAAAATTATATGCATAAAGTCTCAGTTTGGGATGAAAGGTTGTTGATTAGTCTGGTTGAATAATATGATTCGGGCTGGTAGATCTCGTTACCTATAAAAAAAATTCCATTGGAAGGAAAAATGTAGGATTTCCCTTTTCAGTTTGTACTTTATTGGAATGGCAATCTGTCCAATGGTATGGGAATATATTATATTTGAGTGAAAGCTGCTTAGGTCTATGTTAAAATGCTATGCAACAAGAAATCTTTCTAGAAATGGAGAAGGTGTAGATTTGTGGTGCATTTAATCTTCCTTCACTAATGTACTGAATGGAGGTTGGATGCTTAAAGACAAGTTTGGTCGCATGTACTATTTTGCTTTGTAATAGTCTTTGCTTTCTGCATTAAATTTCACAATATAAAACTTTAAAAAGAGTGTGCAGTCATACTGTTCTATTTGAACGCAGATGAATTGTGCTCATTTAGAGAATTGTCTGCATGAGGCGAGAGAGGAAGCCCAAACACATCTTTGTGCAGCTGATCGTAGGGCCTCAGAGTATAGCGCATTGCGTCGGTCTGCCGTCAAAATGCAGAGTCTTTTTGAGAGACTGAGAAGTTGTGTTTCATCAGCTGCTGGGGTGGCTGCTTTTGCCGACTCTTTGCGTGCTTTAGCTCAGTCTTTAGCTAGGTAAACCATTTATTTATGGGATAATTACAATAATCCCCAAGGTTGGGGCTAATTACAAAATCTCTAGAGGTTTCTAAAAATTACAGAAAAAGCCCTTGAGGTTTGATTCCGTTTTACATTTTCCCCCTCCATAAGCCGGAGGAGGCTTTTTGTAATTTTGAAACATCTCTGGATTTTTTTATAAAAAGCCCAAACCTCAGGGGGATTTTTGTATTTACCCCTTTATTTATCTTTAGTGAGTCCAGGATCTGTTTACAAATGCTAATGGAAGTTGATGATTGATTTTTTTTTTTTTTTCAAAATTTTCAGTTCTGCCAATGACAGTGATGATGATGTTACTGCTGAGTCCCGTGAATGTATTCGGATAGTTGCCGATAAAGTTGGTGTTTTGTCTAGGCAGCGTGCAGAATTGCTCGATAGATATTCAAAAGCTGAAGCTGCAAATGAGCGGCTTAACAAGGAGTTAGAAGAGAAAAAAGAGTTGGTAAACACTCTTTACGTGAAGCATCGACTGGAAAAGCAGGTAGCTTTGCTATGGGTCTTGATGCGTTTTTCCTTTGTCTTCCTGCTATAACATGTTCGAACTTGGAATTACTACAACCTCAGTAGTTGCAATCTCTCTATCTGCTCATGGTCTGAAAAAGGGGACAAATAAATGTATTTGTTGTTACATCAATCTCGAACAAATTGACTCAGATGTACAAACACTCACACACAACATTCTTCAATTAAGAAGAAAAAAGGAAAACATATAGACAGTTTTGAGACGAGAAGGTCAAATGGTTGAGAAGATACAGTAGGATTTCACCTTTTCAAAGTTTTAAGGGTTAATTACAAAAACTGTCCTTAAGGTTTGGCCTAATTACTAAAAACCTTAGCTACCTTTCAAAATTACAAATACCCCATTGATTTTCCTTTCTATTTTACAAATTGCACGCTTAATTTGTTAAGAAAATACAAACCTCAAGGGAGAGTCTGTAATACCTTGAGGGGGTATTTGTAATTTTAAAAGGTAATCGGGTTTTTTTGTAATTAGGCCAAACCTCAAATAGTTTTAGTAATTATCCCAAGTTTTAATTGCTTAGTCAAGCCAGCATAGTTTCCATTTCACTGCTTTTGGTTTATATCACTTTTCATTGTCATGTTATTACCAAACCACGATCAAACCAATTAATATTTTTCTTGCAGGCAAACAAAGAGAAGATTTCTTTCGGTCGTTTAGAAGTCCATGAGATTGCTGCATTTGTCCTCAATTCTTCCGGCCATTATGAGGCTATCAACCGTAACTGCCCTTATTACTATCTCTCAGCCGAATCCGTTGCATTATTTACCGACCATCTCCCAAGTCATCCGAGCTATATTGTAGGACAAGTTGTGCATATTGAACGACGTACAGTAAAATCACCTCCATCAACATCAGACCAAGTTCAGAGTAATACAGGTTCAACTTCGACTTCAAATCCGTACGATCTTCCTATTGGGTGTGAATACTTTGTAGTGACTATAGCCATGTTACCTGACACCACAATGCATTCGCCTACTTCCTGATCTTGTTGCAAACCGGCAGATAGATGTGATGGAAGAAAACCCAAGTGTAAATATATTCGATCGTTTATGATACTAAAAGTTTAACGTGCTCGTTACGTGAGGGTATTATGACCTGGTCCCCTCCTGTATAGTTAAATTCAATTTAACCCCATCTCTTCTGTAAATAAAGTTGGCGTATCGTGTAAATTTGTGGATAATTTGTCTTTTGGTTAGGATTCTCATCTGATTATAGTGCTCATGATCAAGAGTTAGAATGCCACATATAGCAATTGAACAAAGGCAAACATCTTGATGGGATGTTTTATGTTTATCTCCATTTTAGAGGAATTGATTTATCTGCCCAGTTTATGTTTGATTGGATTATCTTAAAGAACAGATTCGATTTAGTATTAGCCTCTTAGCTCATTATTTTACTAAGTTAACATCTTCATGATGTCATTTGCCTTGAGATTCAGTCCAAATCACATTATTTTCTTGTTCCGGGAGTTCTCTTTTTTTGGGATAATTACAAAAAGTACCCCTGAGGTTTGGTTTAATTACAAAACTAACCCATAAAAGTTTCGAAATTACAAAATGTACCCTTGAGCTTTGTTCCCGTCTAACATTGTAAGCCCTTCCGTTAATTGACCTAATGGTTATTGATGATGTCATCAAAAAATTGGTGTGAAAATCCAATTTTAGCCCTTCAAATGTGTTGGAGACTAAAATACCCTTGGGCTGCTTGTAATATTATACATTTTATAGGGTTGTAATTGTTATAATTTTTATATACATTTAAACAAATTTTCTTTTTATTCAAAATTTAGTTTAATATATTTTCTCAAACTCTACTTTTTTATTAATGTTTAAATAATGAGTATTTTAGCAAATCTTAAGCCTTAAAAGTTAAAAGTTTACTTGTCATAATTCATAAACTAAGTAAAATTTAAATACTAACGTAATTCATATAGAAATATTATAAGGATTATCATATATATTATCATATATATATATATACAAATTAATATTTTTAAATAGATAAAACATGTCTATAACTAAATCGTACATATATAAGTGAATATCAAAGTCATTTATATTATTGGTAAATATATAAAAATAAACTTAGGAACTTAAAAAATAGAGATAAATTTAAATAGAAAAACAAATAAGATAATACATTTTAAACTACACTACATTACTTTGGTAATAAAAATAGAAAAAAGGTTTTCCTCAAAAAAAAAAAATAGAAAACCATAATTATTTAAATAATATATTTAGTAATTAAATAATATGTTAATGACACACAAAACACAAATAAAACAACAAAAATACAAAAAAAAAACAACCAAAAAGAAACCCAAAACTGTCCATTCCTCCAGCCCAACTTTCTCCGGCCAATGTCCTTCTCCCTCGCCGGCGGCACAACCCGTCTCCTTAGTCCTTCCCTCCCATCATTTCTTCATTTTTTTTTTTGACGCAATTTCTTCATTTCTTGTGTATGTATGTGTTACTGTGTATATACGTATCTTTTGTTTTTTTATTTGTTTTTGTTTATTTATTTTTGAAATATGGAAATTCTAAACCATTGGATATGATTTTTGAGTGGGGAATATTTGCCCATCCACATATTTCTTTTTCCTTCAATTTTTCTTTTCTTTTTTGGAATTTATGTTAGGGGCATTTCAGACTTTATATACCTTCCGTTAGTTTTAACTAGTTTCTTCAAACCTCAGGGTTATATTTTGTAATTTCAAAACTTTTTTGGGTTTTTTTTGTAATTAGACCAAACCTCATGGGTACTTTTTGTAATTATCCCTTTATTGTTTAAGGTTTATGGTCTCAAAATTCAATCCAAATTACACTATTTACTTGATCCAGAAGTGGTGTCTTTCCTTTTTTGTTTTTAAGGTTTATTTTCAAACCAAAGTAAAGATCGTCCAGCTATAGACTACAACATCCAAGTTCGTCTCAAAGTTTAATCCAAACACTTAGGAGTGATTGCTTGACCTTCTAATGTTCTTTTCTACTTTTGGAGAGAATAGTGTGGAAAAAGTATTTTAAAAAATAAAATTGATTTTTGAGAGTGTGATTGGATATAAAATAAAAATGTGATGATGATAGTTGATGTGATAGTTTTTTTAGTTTTTTTTAGTTTAATAATAAATAGATGTGATTGGTGATTTGAGAAACACAAAAACTTGCGTGAGACCGTCTCACGGATCTAGTTCAGTGAGACGGAGCCCCATTTTACTAAAATCAACCCGCCAACCCGTTGACCCACCCGCCCCTGATCGGACCTACCCGCCCCAGCCCAAACGAGAGGTCCCATTTGTAAAAAACACTTTGAACCCGCTATTTTCCCTCCATCCCAATTCCAAACCCTTTCTCCCATCCCTGTTTCATCTCTCCCGCTCGAGCTCACGGTTTTCTCCCCAATTTCCGCTCGGTTCGCTAGGTTTTCTTGCGCGATTCCTCTATTTATCAACTGGTAAGTCATCTTTTCCGTTTTTCTTCAATTTTTATGGTTTTTTCCCCATTGTTTCTTCAGTTTTTAGTTTTTTTTCTTGCGATTTGTTAACCGTGTAGTTTCTACCCTTTTTCTTCGTTTTTTTTCCGTTTTTTGTTCAGTTTTCAGAGTTTTTATGTTCTCATTTTGTACATATTTTGTATTATTAATTCAATAGTTTTGAATTATTTTGTTAGAAAAATCATAGTTTCTCAAGTATTTCTGTAGCATTTCATCGTGTGATGTGTTTAACATTATAGGTGGAGCAATTTGGAGCAATGTGAAGCCAATATTAATTGAAAAAAGGCAAGAAAATCACTCAACATGACTTGGGGTGTCAAGTAACATGGCCATGTTCAAAAAGAAGGAAATAAATTGGATAAAAATTGGAAAAAGGGTCCAAACGGCCAAACCGTGTCATAGAACACGGCCATGTTGAAAGGGATCAAAAGAGGAGGAAAAACCGCACAAAAGCAGGCCCGAACACGGCCTGGCGTGTCGTACAACACGGCCGTGTCGTACATTTTAACTGGGCCGTGTCGCATAACACACGTGTCGCATAACACGGCCTGCCGTGTTGTCCAACACGGCCGTGTCAGGCGTTTCTTGAGCAATTTTATTGCGGCGCAAAGACGGCTGGTCGTCTTTGCCGCCAACACTGGCGTGTCAGGGACCTCTTTTGCAACTTTTCTTTGTGGAATTTGGGGAAAACTCACCAACCAACCCATTTTGGCCACTTTTGTACACTTTTAACACCTATTTTTTTGAAACATGTCTCCATGTCCCCTCCTCATCACTTGAATACAAAAATTCACCAACCAACAAGGAAAATGGGGGTGATTGTTTAATAAAAGAGAGTACTATCAATGTATTGGTTGCCTATAAAAGCCAAGGGTTGAAATTGGGAGATTCATTCATTAGATACTCAGGAAATATTCATTGTATTCACTTCATTAAGTAGAATTGGGATCAAGAGGTCTTGGGAGAAGAAAGCTTGGGGCAATATTGGAGAAAGAAGGCTTGGAACAACATCATCAATCAAGGAAGAAGTCCATTAAGATTTTGAGAAAGATAAGTACACCATGTCTACAATACTTAAATCTTCTTGTGTAATTTACTCTTTTGTCAAGATCATGAGTAGCTAAAATCTTAGTGTTTGAGTGCAATGAACTCTAGAATGGATTTGTGATTGAGGTTTGTATGTTTTTAATAAAATTATCATGTCTTGTGTGATTCACTTATATCATGCTTATCTCAATTGAGTTAATATTTCCGGTATATTAATTTGATATCTTTTCTTCATCGGGTAATCGAAAGATTTATGGTGAAAAAGAAATTGTATAAGTGAAAAGAGTTGCATGCAATCCTAGATATAGGGCGACATAAATCTTTCCGGATTAGGGTCAAACCTAATATGGGAATTCATAAATCGTTATAATGCAATCTTGGGGTTTTAACTAGAAAGAGATTTCAGTTAATCAACTTGAGATTAGGAGTTTTTCGCCTTGAGAAAGGGATTAACTTAAATCGGGAATTTCTACAGTCCACATAACATGAGATTTTATTAAAAGAGGTTGGTTTTTGCTTAAGGGCTTATGGTTGAATTTTTAACTTGTCAAATCACAAAAACATTCTAGAGGGATTTACATTCAAACACACTTTTATCTCTTGATTTCTTATTCTACAAATTTTACTTCATTTTTACACTTTGATAATTTAGATTCTTTATTTTTTTTTATCAAACAAAAACTCTGAAAATTGTTAGATTAAATAACAAAAAGACGGTAATTATCAGTACTTACAATCCTCGTGGGAATGATACTCGGTACTCAATAATCTATACTATAAAACGATAGGTGCACTTGCCTACGGTTTTAAAGGTAGCTTTTGAGCCATCAAGTTTTTGGCGCCGTTGCCGGGGATTGTAATATTAAGAACACCTTATTTTTGTTAATTTAATCATTTTTTTCATCAATTGTCTTTCTAGGTATCTATCTTTGTAAGTCTTGGATTATACTTATCCTCCTTGTTTACCCACGGTGCATGCCTACTACGTCGCCGAATTTGGAAGCGCGAGACCGGGTAGCAACACAGAGGAAAGTATTAGTACAGGACCACGAGGAGGATACTAACGAAAGCAAGGATCCCGATATGGCGGATGAACAACAAAGAACCATGTACGACTACGCCAAGCCATCTATGGATGATGCGTCGTCTAGTATCGTAAGGCCCATTTATTGCGACCCAATAATTTGAAATCAAACCGAATGTCATTCAAATGGTGCAACAATTTGTTCAATTCGACGGCCTACTGGGACGAAGATCCAAATAATCATATCGCGAATTTCCTCGAAATTTGTGATACTTTCAAAATAAATGGAGTCTCCGACGATGCCATCCGTTACGCTTGTTCCCATTTACTCTTGGGGACGGGCTAAACAATGGCTAAACACTTTACCGAAGGGAACAATCACAACATGGAGCATTATGGCGGAAAAATTCCTTCTAAAGTATTTCCCACCCGCTAAAACCGCACGATTGAGGAATGAGATCTCTTCATTCACTCAAGAGGACGATGAAACCTTTGTACGACACTTGGGAGAGATTCAAAGAATTCTTTGCGAAAATGCCCACATCATGGTCTTCCCAATTGGATGCAAGTCCAAACATTTTACAATGGATTGCTCTCATCGGCAAGGCAGATGATTGATGCGGCGGCGGGGGGGACATTGAACAATAAAACACCCGAAGCCGCCCAAGATCTCATAGAAGGAATGGCCATGAATGGCTATCAATGGCAATCCGTATGAGGAAAAACCAACAGGTCAGTGGGAGTATATAATGCGGACGCGGTGGTTACACTAGCCGCACAGGTCGAAGCTCTAACTCAGAAAATCGACGGGTTGGCAGCTCCAAAACCACCACCACAACAAGCCTTCTCATGCGAGACTTGTGGAGGATCGCACAACCACCAAGATTGCCCTCACGCGATACCGCCTCATGAACAAGTGGATTATCTAGGTAATCAATCTCGACCCTTTCAAAATAACCCTTTCAGTAACACTTATAATCCAGGTTGGCGTCAACACCCGAACTTTAGTTGGGGAAATCAAGGTCAACCGAAGCCTAATCCAAACGCACTCCCCAATTCGTCTGCACCTCCTAGTTTCCAACTGCGAAAACCAAGTTTGGAGGACTTACTGTCCAAATTCGTCCAAACAACGGAAACCCGTTTCACGACCACCGAAACATCCTTAAGGAACCAAGAAGCATCCATTCGCAACTTGGAAAATCAAATTGGTCAAATTGCCAAAATGATCTCCGAAAGGCCACAAGGGAGCTTACCTAGCAACACCGAGCCAAATCCAAGAGAACAGGTAAAAGCAATTACTCTAAGGAGTGGAACAAAGCTAGACGAAGTACGGATGTCGGAGGACGAATCCACGCCCATACAACAAAAAGACGAACAGGTATCCAAGGAAACAAAGAAAATGGTACCGGAATTCCAACCACCTATTTCGTATCCAAGTCGATTGCGTAAGGACAAACATGATGACCAATTTGGTAAGTTCTTGGATTTATTTAAACAATTGCACATCAATATTCCTTTTGTTGAAGCCCTTTCACAGATGCCAAAATATGCCAAGTTCCTAAAAGATCTTCTTTCAAATAAGAAGAAGCTTGAAGAAATATCCATGGTGCAATTAAATGAGGAATGCTCGGCAATTTTGCAAAACAAGTTACCTCAGAAAATCAAAGATCCGGGAGTTTCACTATTCCTTGTCATGTCGGTAATTTGATGTTGATCGGGCATTGGCCGATCTAGGGGCTAGCATTAATTTGATGTCGTATGATTTATTCAAACAAATGGGTCAGGGAGCCAAAACCAACTAGGATGAGCCCTGCAATTAGGCGACAGATCTATTAAATATCCTAGAGGCATTGTTGAAGATGTTTTGGTCAAAGTCGATAAGTTTATATTTCCTAGCGATTTTGTAATTCTTGATATGCATACAGATGTCGAAGTCCCCTTGATCCTAGGGCGTCCATTTTTAGCTACTGCTAAGGCAATCATTGACGTGCATGATGGCAAACTAATTTTAAGAGTCGAAGATAAACAAGTCATTTTTAAAATCGCTACATCAATGAAAAATACGATAGATAAAGACGACTCATGTTTTGCTATTGATCTTATCGATATGGAGATAACCAACTCTCTACCAAGCATGATTTCTAACGAATTCTTGGAGACTTGTATTGTTCAAAGTGCAGGTATATCGGATGAAAACCCCTTTCTTAAGGAATCTGTACTCGCATTGGAGGAAAACGAACCAACAGAACGACAGAAAAAGTTCGAAAAAATTGAAAACTCACAGGTGGGGCATATCAAACCATCCATTGAGGATCCGCCACTATTGGAGCTGAAGGAGTTACCCGAACACTTGGAATACGCATTTCTAGCCTAGAACGCCAAACTTCCCGTAATTATTTCCTCCAATGTATCTTCTCATCAAAAGGATAGATTGTTGGCAATATTACGAGAACATAAAAAGGCCATCGCTTGGAAAATCTCCGATATTCAAGGGATAAATCCTTCCTTTTGCACTCACAAAATTCGATGGAGGAAAATTTCAAGCGGTTGTTCTACCACAAAGATCGTTTAAATCCAAACATGAAAGAGGTAGTCAAGGCGGAGGTAATCAAATTACTTGATCTTTGGGCTCATCTATCCAATTTCGCGATGGTGGGTGAGTCCAATTCAAGTGGTTCCAAAGAAAGGTGGGATGACGGTGGTACCAAATGAAAGAATGAACTTATTCCAATGCGGACGGTAACAAGTTGGCGAGTTTGCATCGATTACCGACGACTTAACGATGCTACTCGCAAGGACCACTTTCCCTTACCTTTTATTGATCAAATGCTTGAACGTTTATCTGGTCACCTCTATTATTGCTTCCTTGATGGCATGTCAGGTTATTTTCAGATTCCGATAGCACCGGAGGACCAAGAGAAAACCACTTTCACTTGTCCCTACGGTACTTTTGCCTATCGACGCATGCCTTTTGGGTTGTGCAACGCACCGACGACTTTTCAACGTTGTATGCTTGCCATCTTCGACGAGCTTGTAGAAGAAATCATGGAAGTCTTCATGGATGACTTCTCGGTTTTTGGGGATTCCTTTGATCTTTGTCTTGCAAATCTTAAAAAAGTCCTTGTTCGTTGCGAAGAGACTAACCTGGTACTTAACTGGGAAAAATGCCACTTCATGGTACAAGAAGGAATTGTTTTGGGGCATAAAATTTCTTGCAGGGGAATTGAAGTTGACAAGGCGAAGGTTGAGACAATTTCCAAATTACCTCCACCACCACGGTAAAGGCAATCCGAAGTTTTTTGGGGCACGTCGGGTTCTATAGGTGATTCATCAAAGATTTTTCAAAAATTGCCCGGCCACTCACTCGACCCTTGGAGAAGGATGCGGTTTTTGATATCAATGATGAATGCCTTCAAGCATTCAATACTTTGAAAGAAAAACTCACTACCTCTCCCATCATGGTAGCTCCAGATTGGTCTCAACCATTCGAACTCATGTGTGATGCCAGTGATTATGCGGTAGGTGCGGTGCTTGGGCAACGAAAAGATAAACATTTCCGGCCAATTTACTATGCAAGTAAGACTCTGAATCCTGCTCAATCCAACTATACAACTACCGAAAAGGAACTACTTGCAGTGGTTTTTGCCTTTGACAAATTTCGCTCATACTTGATTCTATCTAAAGTCATTGTCTATACGGATCACTCTGCTTTACGCTATTTGCTCGACAAAAATGACGCAAAACCACGACTAATTCGATGGGTCCTCTTACTCCAAGAATTCGATGTGGAGATCAAAGATAAACGGGTGCGAAAATCTTGCCGCCGACCACCTATCTCGGCTTGAACACTCCAAGCACCGATGAGCAACACAATGGACATATCAACGATTCTTTCCGGATGAGCAACGCTTTGCCTTAACTCAATTTCAATTGATATTTCTTGGTTTTGCGATTTTGCTAATTATCTTGCGGGAAAAGTTCTCCCAAAAGGGATGACCCATCAACAAAAGAAGAAATTCTTTTTGGACCTCAAGTATTATATTTGGGACGATCCCCACCTCTTCCGAGTTTGTGCGGATCAAATCATACGAAGGTGTGTTGCACTTCCCGAAACAATCTCCATTTTGAATCATTGTCACAAAGGACCCCATTTGGTGGACATTATCAAGCAAATACTACGGCATGCAAGGTCCTTGAGTCGGGCTTTTATTGGCCTACACTTTTCAAAGACGCAAAACGGTATGTTGAAACTTGTGATAGTTGTCAACGAACAGGGAATATTTCTCGAAAAAATGAAATGCCCCAAAACGGTATACTTGTTTGTGAAATTTTTGATGTTTGGGGTATTGATTTTATGGGACCTTTTCTGCGTCGTTTGGTAACAAATATATTTTGGTGGCCGTTGACTACGTGTCTAAGTGGGTAGAGGCTCAAGCTTTACCTAAAAATGATGCTCGAGTGGTGGTGCATTTTCTCAAAAACTTTTTACCCGGTTTGGTACACCACGAGCCATCATTAGCGATAGAGGCACTCACTTTTGTAATAATCAATTTGACAAGGTTTTAAAGCGTTATGGTGTCACACCGAGTCGCGACCGCTTATCATCCCCAAACTAGTGGTCAAGTCGAAGTGTCCAACCGCGAATTAAAACGAATTTTGGAAAAAACGGTTGGGCACTCTCGCAAGGATTGGTCCCTCAAACTCGATGATGCCCTTTGGGCTTATAGAACGGCTTTCAAAACGCCAATAGGGACTACCCCATACCGACTCGTCTATGGTAAAGCATGTCATTTGCCGGTTGAGCTTGAACATAAAGCCTTTTGGGCTATTAAAATGCTTAATTATGATTTGTCAAGTGCAGGAAATAACCGTTTATTGCAGACTAACGAACTCGAAGAATGGCGAAATTCGGCATACGAGAATTCGAAAATTTACAAAGAACGAACGAAACAATGGCATGACAAGCACATTAAGCACACGAGGGAATTCCAACCGGGTGATCAAGTGTTACTATTCAATTCCCGACTTCGCCTATTTCCGGGTAAGTTAAAATCCAGGTGGTCCGGCCCATTCACTGTTACTCAAGTGTTTTCTTACGGGACTATCGAAATTATGCACAAGGAAATGGGCACCTTTAAGGTAAATGGACACCGTCTGAAGCTTTATTTTAGCGGCACCATCGATGATAATTATAGAGATTCTCTCAAGCTTGAGGATCCCCCAAATACATCACACAATTAGAGGTGAATCAGTCCAGCTATACGACACTAAAGAAGCGCTACCCGGGAGGCAACCCGATGATTTTTGTGTCAATTTGTTTCCAATTTTTACTTAGGATTCATTTTTTTTTCTCTACTCGGGATGATATTCTTAAAAAAAAAATGTGCTAATACTGTTATATAAAGGGACAAATCGAGGTTATATTCCTCTGTTTGTTGTTGCTTAGTAACTAAGAGCATTCATGAGCCCCATGTTTGTCTCTTATGTAAAACGACGACACAAATATGAATATGGGACACCACCCTAGGAGTTTTTGAAAAAACATTCAAAATTTAAACCTAGTGGAAGTTTGCCTCAAAAATGTCCTGATTTTATAATTATATTTGCTATAAAAAAAAGAAAAAAAAAGAAAAAAAAAATTGAAACGACCCGAGGTTTGGACTTCTCCTTTTATCATTACATTTTTGTATTTGATCTAAGCATATGAACGACAAATTTTTCGTGATATGACAACTGTGATGTTTTGAACGATTCCAATTATTGAAGTCACTCTCTTTTTAACAAAATTGGTTGATTTGAAAAACGGATGGATTGGCTTAATTGGGAAGGAAAAGGTTAGCAGTTCACTTCAATCATGTCGAAATTGTGAAAATAAATATCTCTTTTTGTTTTCAACCCATCTCTTTGTTTTAAAAATTGCTTGAGGACAAGCAAAATTTCCAAGTTGGGGGCGGTTTGATAAGTGTCATTTTGTACATATTTTGTATTATTAATTCAATAGTTTTTGAATTGTTATGTTAGAAAAATCATAGTTTCTCAAGTATTTCTGTAGCATTTCATCGTGTGATGTGTTTAACATTATAGGTGGAGCAATTTGGAGCAATGTGAAGCCAATATTAATTGAAAAAAGGCAAGAAAATCACTCAACATGACTTGGGGTGTCAAGTAACATGGGCATGTTCAAAAAAGAAGGAAATAAATTGGATAAAAATTGGAAAAAGGGTCCAAAACGGCCAAACCGTGTCACCGAACACGGCCATGTTGAAGGGGATCAAAAGAGGAGGAAAAACCGCACAAAACAGGCCCGAACACGGCCTGGTCGTGTCGTACAACACGGTCGTGTCGTACAACACGGCCTGGCCGTGTTGTCCAACACGGCCGTGTCAGGCGTTTCTTCAGCAATTTTATTGCAGCACGGCCTGGCCGTGCTGCACAACACGGGCGTGTCCGGGACCTCTTTTTGCAACTTTTCTTTGCGGAATTTGGGGAAAACTCACCAACCAACCCATTTTGGCCACTTTTGTACACTTTTAACACCCTATTTTGCTGAAACATGTCTCCATGTCCCCTCCCTCATCACTTGAATACAAGAATTCACCAACCAACAAGGAAAATGGGGGTGATTGTTTAATAAAAGAGAGTACTATCAATGTATTGGTTGCCTATAAAAGCCAAGGGTTGAAATTGGGAGATTCATTCATTAGATACTCAGGAAATATTCATTGTAATCACTTCATTAAGTAGAATTGGGATCAAGAGGTCTTGGAGAAGAAAGCTTGGGGCAATATTGGAGAAGAAGGCTTGGAACAACATCATCAATCAAGGAAGAAGTCCATTAAGATTTTGAGAAAGATAAGTACACCATGTCTACAATACTTAAATCTTCTTGTGTAATTTACTCTTTTGTCAAGATCATGAGTAGCTAAAATCTTAGTGTTTGAGTGCAATGAACTCTAGAATGGATTTGTGATTGAGGTTTGTATGTTTTTAATAAAATTATCATGTCTTGTGTGATTCACTTATATCATGCTTATCTCAATTGAGTTAATATTTCTGGTATATTAATTTGATATCTTTTCTTCATCGGGTAATCGAAAGATTTATGGTGAAAAAGAAATTGTATAAGTGAAAAGAGTTGCATGCAATCCTAGATATAGGACGACATAAATCTTCTGGATTAGGGTCAAACCTAATATGTGAATTCATAAATCGTTATAATGCAATCTTGGGGGTTTTAACTAGAAAGAGATTTGTTAATCAACTTGAGATTAGGAGTTTTTCGCCTTGAGAAAGGGATTAACTTAAATCGGGAATTTCTACGATCCACATAACATGAGATTTTATTAAAAGAGGTTGGTTTTTGCTTAAGGGCTTATGGTTGAATTTTTAACTTGTCAAATCACAAAAACATTCTAGAGGGATTTACATTCAAACACACTTCTATCTCTTGATTTCTTATTCTACAAATTTTACTTCATTTTTACATTTTGATAATTTAGATTCTTTATTTTTTTTTATCAAACAAAAAAACTCGAAAATTGTTAGATTAAATAACAAAAAGACGGTAATTATCAAGATTACTTACAATCCTCGTGGGAATGATACTCGGTACTCAATAATCTATACTATAAAACGATAGGTGCACTTGCCTACGGTTTTAAAGGTAGCTTTTGAGCCATCACTTTTTATGTTAAAAGTATCACTTTTCCTGTTAAAAGTATCACCTAACCGAGTATCACTTTTAACATACTTTTATATAGAAGTATCAGTTTATGTGTTAAAAGTATCACTTTATGTATTAAAAATATCACTTTTCCTGTTAAAAGTATCACTTAACTGAGTATCACTTTTAACATACTTTCATATAGAAGTATCACTTTATGTGTTAAAAGTATCACTTTTTGTATTAAAAGTATCACTTTTCATATCAGTTTGCATGTTAATGCTATTAAAAGTGTCACTCTTTATGTGTTGCAGAGACTTTATCAACCAATGTAAACCCCAAGATTTATGTGAGTTTTAGAAAAATTTGGTGATCAACAAAGGGCGATGTTGTCGTATAGGATTTGGTGGTTTGTTGAGTCTTCGTATCGATTCAAAGATTCCCTATGGGTATTGTTAAAAATTTGGTAAAGAATTTTAATGGTACCAGTCGGATGTTGAAGTTCGACAATGCGAGTTTTGTTGTCACATCAGATGACATATGTGATCTTTTTTTATTGCCCAATAAAGTTGGGAATGATGTTCTGGAATTGGATCGGGGAGAGTATATTCGGTTGAGTGGTGAGTTGAAGGAGAAGTACGACATCGACACGGATTGTTTGGTTTATAAGGTTAAAAATGTGATTGACAGTAGGTTGGTGGATGGCGGTGATGATTTTAAGCGCCTTTTTGTTATTTACTGCATGTCTTCTTTTTTGACTCCGAGGACGAATCGGAAAGTTGACTTGCATGCGATTAGATCAGTCATCGATGTGGAGAAAATAAGGTACTATGACTGGTGTTCGTATGTTTTGAAAAAGCTGTGCAACACAGGGGTGGACAAATACAATAGGAACCCCAGAGCTAAATACATCAGTGGGTGTGTTTTGGTCTTATTGTTTTTGTATTTCCATAGATTGGAGTGGCAGAGAAACGCTGAACCATCCACACTACCACTGATATCTCATTGGACCCCTGATAAGCTGAGGAAAAGAATAAAGCAAGAAAGCTCTATTGATGTGCTAGGGCAGGGTGAATGGGTAACGGATACATACACTGTTAGCTCGAGGAATAAATGCACGGTTGAGAAAGAGGCGGTTGGGAAAAATGAGACAGGTGGAAAAAACAGGGCTGAGAAAGAGAAGGTTGGGAAAAATGCATACGAAGGGGACGAACAAGAAGATGTTCAAGTTGGTGATGATGAATATATAAATTTGAAACTACCAAAGGGGAAGGAGCTCGACGATGACGAGTTGGAGAAGCTGGCTAGGGATGTCAGTTCATTTAAAGTATCAGTTTTTACTTGAAGGGAAGAGTATCCCGTTTTACTTGAAAAGTATCACTTTTCACTTGAAAAGTATTACTGATCACTGTAATACTTGGAAATGAAAAGTATCACTTTTGCTGTGAAAAGTATCACTTTTCACTTGAAAAATATTATTAATCAGTGTAATACTTGGAAGTGAAAAGTATCATTTTTCATGTGAAAAGTATCACTTTTCCTGTGAAAAGTATCACTTTTCACTTGAAAAGTATTACTAATCAGTGTAATACTTGGAAGTGAAAAGTATCACTTTTTTCTGTGAAAAGTATCACTTTTTCATGTCAAATATTAACATATTTCTTCTTATTTTTGTAGAATGTTCACAAAGTTTTTTTGATGTGCAAGAGAAATTTTAATCTTGTTACACAATTCCATATGGACGAGTTCAGAAAATTGAAAAATGAGATGACACAAGAGAAGCAAGAGAAGAAAGATACAATTTCATCTCCGCACTCGTCAATCTCTGAAAGCCAGTTCTTCTCAAACTCGAAGGTGCACGAGCTGATTGATAAAGTTGTTGAAAACTTTAAATTGATGAAGAATTTGGCAGCTCAAATGCCAAATTTTGAGCTCCTTACCCCGGAGGTCAGTTCTGAAAAAGCTGGCGAAGAAGAGGAAGATTCAGGCAAACAAGTGGGGGAAGAAGTTGGTGAAGAAGGTGGTGAAGAAGCCGGCGAAGAAGTTGGGAATGAAGAAGCAGGAGGGGATGCTAAAATTCTGGACAAACCATGGCCTATCGATCCAAAGGCTGAATTCAAGTCCACTTTCATGAAAAAACACAAGAGCAGCCTCAAATTCTTGCGCAGGAAGGAGCAAGATATTATTAATTATTGCTTTTTCAATCACGAAAAAATTATCGAGTAAGTAAATTATTTTTATAATTTACATTTAATTTCCAGTTCAAATCCATTTCTTGTTGTATTAATTGTTTTTAATTTTCAGTTCAAACGCTTTTGCACATGCTAGAGGTTTTTATATTGCATTTAATGATGGCATCATGACATTGCATGATTCAATGATGATCCACATAAGCATTATAGACACATGGGCTATGTTGCTTAACAAAAGACCAGCAACGAACTGCTTTTACTTCCATGCTCAACATTATGTAAGTTTTATTTAAAAGTGTCATTTTATGCTTTAAAAGTATTAATTTGAATCTTAAAAGTATCACACTTGTGCAAATGAGATCTACCTTGAAAATCTTTTGAGAGATAAAGGCGGGATAATAGTAAAAATTTGAGAGATTGCTAGAATCATTGGATGTCAAGTGGAAACAAATGAGACCTCCTCAAAGACCGTGGATTTCGTAAGAATATCTCTCAAGTTTTTCTTTGGAATTTAGCTTTTCTTCTTATAAAATGCAGATTTTTGTCATGATTTTCTTATTAAAAATGCAGATTTTCGTACAATTTGCTACAAGCAACATTATATTCTGTCTTTGTCATCAACTTTGTTGATGCAAAAGTGCAATATCCGGATAATTTGGTGCATAATGAAAATATTGCTCCGACTATATTAGTCTAGCAAAATTGGTGGTAAATTATTTAGTTGATGTTATTATTGATGTTAGTTTTCATGTTATTATTTGTAATACACTTGAAGTGAAAAGTATCACTTTTTAAATGAAAAGTGTCACTTTTCACTGAAAAGTATCACTTTTCACCGAAAAGTATTACTCATTATTTGTAATACGTTGAAGTGAAAAATATCACTTTTTAAGTGAAAAGTATCACTTTTCATATGAAATGTATCACTTTTCACTTGAAAAGTATTACTCATTATTTGTAATACTTTGAAGTAAAAAGTATCACTTTTCATATGAGAAGTATCACTTTTCAAGTGAAAAGTATTACTCATTATTTGTAATACTTTGAAGTGAAAAGTATCTCTCAGTAGTGTGATTTCTCTTTTTTAATTTTCAGCAAAGAGAAATGCGCATTTTCTTGAAGGAGAAAAACCACCCTAAGGCTGATGATGTTGCAAAATATGAATTTGATAATGTCAAATTTCCATGGCAAAGAAAAATAGCCAACATTGACTGTGGTGTTTTCTTAATGCACCACATGGAAAATTTCCAGGGGCTTGTTTACTCAGAACCGGATTTGCGTAAGGTATGAATGTTTTTGCAAATTAGATTAGACTAAATTTCTTTGTTTTATCTTGTTTTTATTTATTTTACCTTTGTTTTATCTTGTTTTTATTGAAGGTTGGTGAACGACGCAAATTAAGGGCTTCTTATTGCGCAAAGATTGTTCTCAGCCGGTGGAATGAATTAAGAGTGCAAGTTGAGAAGGAAGCAATTGAATTTATAAATCAAACAAGTTGATTGATGTATGTATAGGGCTCGGTAGAGAATGAAAGAGAAGAATCGTTTCTAATTTTTATGCATGTATAAATTAGTTTGGTGCAAGTTACATTAATAGGTATTGAATAGTTTTTTGGTTGTATGATTTGCTGGGAAGATGACAGAAAGTTGTTTTCACATTCTGTAAGTTGGTGTGGTTGTGAATAAGCACATTTGTAATGTTCGAGTATTTTGTTGCCAGTTTTAGAAATAAGCTTATTAGAGTGTCACTGTGTTTTAAAAAGTATCGTTGCTTGTTTTAAAAGTATCACTTTCTGTTAAAAAAGTATCGTTTTTTGGGTTAAAAGTATCACTTTTTGTTAAAAAAGTATCATGTCATGATGTATATAGCCTCCAGTTGGAAAAGTATCACCTTTTGGGTTAGAAGTATCACTTCTTGTTACAAAAGTATCACTTTCTATTAAAAAAGTATCATTTTTTGGGTTAAAAGTATCACTTTTTGTTAAAAACGTATCATGTCAAGATGTATAGCTTTCAATTGGAAAAGTATCACCTTTTGGGTTAAAAGTATCATTTTTTGTTACAAAAGTATCATTTTTTGGGTTAAAAGTATCATTTATTGTTAAAAAAGTTTAATCTCATTAAAGTATAGCTTTCAATCGAGTATCACCTTTTGGGTTAAAGGTATCACTTTCTGTTACAAAAGTATCACTTTTTGTTAAAAAAGTATCATAGCATAATGTATAGCTTTTAATTGGAAAAGTATCACCTTTTGGGTTAAAAGTATCATTCTTTGTTACAAAAGTATCGTTTTTTGGGTTAAAAGTATAATTTAGCGTTAAAAATGTATCATCTCATTAACGTATAGATTTCCATTGGAAAAGTATCACCTTTTGGGTTAAAAGTATCACTTTTTGTTACAAAAGTATCATTTTTTGTGTTAAAAATCTGAACAATTTAACAATACTAAAAATTTGAACAATTCAATACTAAAACAGTAGGAATACTAAAATAATCGAGGATTAGGAGTCTTTGAACCAAACTCCTTGGATGGATGTGAGCTTGTTGTATCACTACTTTTCTTCTTCTTGTTTTTCGCTGAAAATGCCCTTGATCCTTTGCCTTCTCCCCTTTGTAATCGAACGTGTGTAGGATCCAAAGATATCTTTGTTAGAAGAATTAGAAACCTCATGTTGTCCTGTAGAATTCAGTGTATTCATCAATGCATCAACAGCTAAAGAATCTCTATTGTAGCCATCTTCGATGATTCTTCTCGCCTCTTCATTGTCTTGGCATTTTAGAATAAGATTATAATAGTTTCGTGCTATTTCATGCCGCCAAGGAACACAATCCTTCGGTTTGTGAGAACTTTCAGCCATCTTATTGAACTTCCCCCACAACTCTGTTTTGACAAATTTTGTCCATCTTTTGACAATGTAAGATGGCTGTAAAAGTATCACAGACAAAAGTATCACATACAAGATTAACCATATATGTTTTGAGGGAAAAGTATTTAATTCTCATGCTAAAGTATCACTTTTATAGCTAAAAGTATCACTTTTAGCTATAAAAGTATCACGCTTAGCTATAAAAGTATCACAAAAGACAAAAGTATCACAGACAAGATTAACCATATATGTTTTGAGGGAAAAGTATCTAATTTTCATCTTAAAGTATCACTTTTATAGCTAAAAGTATCACTTTTAGCTATAAAAGTATCACAGACAAAAGTATCACAGACAAAATTAACCATATATGTTCTGAGGGAAAAGTATCTGATTCTCATGCTAAAGTATCACTTTTATAGCTAAAAGTATCACTTTTAGCTATAAAAGTATCACAGACAAAAGTATCAGATTATTGTCATAAAGTATTTACCTTTTCAATTGCATTGCTTATTGCCAGGTCTTGATCAGTGAACAAAGTTACAGGACATTTTCCACCCATTGATTTTGTAAAGACTTGAAAAAGCCACTCAAATGATTCAAATTTTTCATCAGATAAAAAAGCACACCCAAACATGACGTTTTTCCAGTGGTTGTTGACCCCAACAAATGGCGCACAAATCAAGTTGTATTTATTCGTGCGATATGTTGTGTCAAATATCATAACGTCACCATATATCTTGTAGTCTTCCTTCATCATGGAATCCCTCCAAAATACATTAGATAATCTACCAAATTCATCCAACTTCACTCTAAAAAAGAAATCCTCCTCTTTGACATCTTATTGATATAAGATGTCAATTAACGTCTGTGCATCGCCACCTTCTATTGCTTTCATTTTCAATCTATTAACAAAATTCAAATGGTCTTTCAAAGTATGACCAAGGCATTGTTCGCCCCCCGCATCGTGTACCATATAACGGTAAGATTGAGTGGCTTTCATCCCACAAGATATCATATCCTCAATAGCTTTGCCTTTTTCATTTGTAATGACTCTCTCAGAACGATGTAAATGGCTCCATTCTCTTCTTGTGAGTTGATGGTTGTGTTCCACAATATGCTGAACTACCTCGTAAAGCCTCTCTCCATTTAACTTTACTCTCATTGAAGCTTTACATCCGGTGCGTGTAACATTAGCCTTTTTCGTTTCGGCTGTAGATTTCGCGTAAGAACTTCACCTAAGCCTGACTAGCAGGAATTCATGAGTTCCACATTTACTGACTAAAGTAGGAATTAGAACACTCACTAGAGCACAGAGAATGAAATTGGAGATTAATCGACAGCAGGAACGATGCAGTGATAAGCTAAGGATAAACCTTCTACGGTGGGGCGGCTTTCTAAACATGGTATTCTGGTACCCTCTCCTCAACTCAAAGAGTAGAGCTACTTATATTATATTACCAGGGAATAAAAACCTTTTCTTTGGCATGTGGCGTGTTTTCCATCTGCGTTCTATCCTTATAGAAGTAGAGCTTTCAGTGCTTATCTCGTTCGGTGGGTTCTACCCTTATCCTTCTGTCTTAGATCTATGTGGTCCTCCGCCGTTTGATAAGACATCATCCCTAGTGTTTTATGAAGCGACTTGCCGTTATTGAGTGAGATGCCCCTACCGTCGTAGCTTCAGATTGCCAAATCCAGCAGAAGAACATACATAGTATTTCTCAACAACAACTCCTGTTTCAGCTGTAGATTTTCTAGTAGTCGATTTTCGTACACTAAACCCAACAGCACGAGCATGACAACAATATAACTGATGCATATCCTTAATTGTTTTTCTTGTTATATGTAGAAGACAACCACTCACATCAAACTCATTTTCATCTTCATTATCAACTCCAGCCTCATTGGAATTACTGACTTTATCACCCTCATCACTAGAGGCAATAATTGTGACACCTAAATATAATACTTTTGGTTAGAAATGTGATACTTTTAATTGAAAAAGTGATACTTTTTACTAGAAAAGCAATACTTGAAAAACTGAAGTGACAAAAAATGGGAAGCACATTACCTTCAGCTTCTTGGAGCATTGTATCACTTGCATTCTGTGTGGTAATACTTTTGGTTAGAAATGTGATACTTTTCATCCAAAACGTGATACTTTTCACGTAAAAAATGATACTTTTTAATAAAAAAGTAATACTTCAAAAACTTAATTGACAACATCTAAGCGTAATACTTTTGGTTAGAAATGTGATACTTTTCATCCAAAAAGTGATACTTTTTAATAAAAAAGTAATACTTCAAAAACTTAATTGGCAACATCTAAGCGTAATACTCCTGGTCAGAAATGTGATACTTTTCATTCAAAAAGTGATACTTTTCACTTAAAAAGTGATATTTTTTAATAAAAAAGTAATACTTCAAAAACTTAATTGACAACATCTAAGCGTAATACTCTTGGTTAGAAATATGATACTTTTCATTCAAAAAGTGATACTTTTCACTTAAAAAGTGATACTTTTTAATAAAAAAATAATACTTCAAAAACTTAATTGACAAAAAATGGGAAACACATTACCTTCAGCTTCTTGGAGTGTTGTATCATTTGCATTCTGTGTGGCAATATTGACTTCGTCATTTTGAGGAGCAGCACCAAGAATTGTGACAACATCTAAGCATAATACTTTTGGTTAGAAATGTGATACTTTTTATTGAAAAAGTGATACTTTTCATTGAAAAAATGATACTTTTTACTAGAAAAGCAATACTTGAAAAACTGAAGTGATAAAAGATAGGCAATACATTACCTTCAGCTTCTTGGAGCATTACATCACAATCATCCCCTGTGTCAATTTTGATTTCATCACCCTCATCACTAGAGTCAATGACGGTGACAACATCTAAATGCAATACTTTTCATTAGAAATCTGATACTTTTGATTGAAAAAGTGATACTTTTAGCTATAAAAGTAATACTTTAAGTCTTAATGGAAGAATTCATACCTTCTTTGGCAAGCTGTTTTATATTGTCCATTTTTGTTCTTCAACAAAACTTACACAGAAGCTGGAAAACAAAAAAGAAGAAAAAGTTTTTTCTTACAATAACAAACACCAATACTAACACAAATTTCATACATATATTTTTGTAACAAAAGGTAAATCGAATCGAAATTCTACATACCGTGTGACACAATGAGAGAACGCGAGCTGAGGTTTTTATGTTAATGACGTCGAGAGAGGGAGACAGAGAGAACACAAGCTGAGGATTTTTTTCGCTTTCTACTGTTTCATTCGTCTCCAGCTGAGGGAGATGACCTGTTGCTGGGGGAACACGAGCTAGGGCACGAGCCGAGGGAGACAACTCAATTCTTTGGGGAACACGAGTGAGGGAGATGACTGTTCTTCGGGGAAACACGAGCTAAGGCACAGGGTGGCTGGGCTGGGATTGGTTCGATTTTTGAAAAACTGGGGCGGTAACATGGTTGGGCTGGGATTGGTTAATCTAAATCAGCGGGTTCTAAGCCTAGACGTGAAACAGGGTGTTGGGCGGGTTATTTTAAATGGAGCTCCATCTCACGGATCTATATCCGTGAGACGGTCTCACAAGAGAGTGCCCCTTTGAGAAATAAGAGAGCGTAAATAGTAAATTTGTTATATGATTGTGTAATGATAATAGTTGATATGATGTTTTTTGTTAAAATTATAAATGGATGTGATTGATGATGGAAAATTGAGAATGAGTGGATAGTAAATTTTTTGAATATTTTCACAAACAATTGCACGTTCAGTGAGAAATTTGTTCAGAAAATGAAAGGGAGGAAAAAATTTCACAAACAAGCACTACCTTAACTCCCTTCAAAAGAAAAAAAATTTCAAACACCATTTTCACATTTATAATACTAACATTTACCCTATTACATTTAAGACCATTAAAATCTTAGTTTTTTCTTAAAAAAAATTGAAACTTCTCTGAGTTTGTTTTGTAATTATCCCAAACATTAGGGGTAGCTTTTTGAAAAGGCCTTCTTTTCAAGATCTTCCCAAGACTCTGACTCGACCTTCAGCTAGCTTGCAAAAGACGACCCGAAGGAATTCCGGCATTAGTACTACGACGATCAACAGGGGCGGAACCAGGATTCAGTAGTCGGGGGGGCCAAGTCCAACAGTGTCCGTAGAATTTTTTTGGCCATTTGTGAATAACAATTTTTTAGCCGTGACTTTCAAAAATATTTTTTTTGCCATTTTGAGTGTAATTGTCCACGATTTTATTAAAACGTTTCTCGATCCCGAGAAATATTTTTCAATTTCAAGAAATGCATCGCATCGATTTTTTCAAATTTGCTAAGTAACACACCAAAGAATACAAGAAAAGTATGACTGTCATTTTTTGGTCAAAATAGCTAAAAAAACATGTTTTGAAAATATGACTACTTTTCATCTTTTGAAAACCTGAATGGCTAAAAAGGTCTATTAATAAGTAACAAAATTTAGAATATATTATATTATTGCATCAAATACAATGCAAATATTTATCATCAAACATCTCAAAATAAATAATTACAATTCCAAGATATTAAAATTTAGAATATTTCTATTATATGTCACGGAAATCATTAGGAAAACAAGTAAGTTAGTATACACATTATGGTTTATTGAAATGAGAACTTGAAGTGTATAAGTGTATAGGCCTACAAATTCGAAAAATAAAAATCTTGGCATAATTCTTTTCACCAAGAAAAATACCAAAAAATACATATATACAAAAAACTGAAAATGTTGGGGGGGCAAGGCCCCTTCCAACAAAGATGCACGTCCGCCGACGATCAAGTCAGTTCAAGGATAAAAAGAGTGTATGAAAATATAAAAAGACCGAATATAAGTGCTAAAATAGATGATAGGAATGTTTTTCCCACATACCTCCTCCTTTTATACCTTCTTTGCCTAATCTTTGCTATCCACGTGGCTAATTCGGATTGGTAGCCAAATTAGTTGTAGACCTGTGCCAGGTCGACCTATGAAACTAGTCACTTCTGTCAACTTGGCTCTGACAATAGTTACTTCATGTCGAGTCTGCTTCCTAAGACATTAAATGCTTGTCAGGTGTACCTTAAAGAATAATTAATGCGAGCATGTCGAACCTGACACCTAGTTACTCCTTGTCAGGTCTACCTCAAAGGATAATAAAGCAAGCAGGTCGAACTTGACATCTAGTTACTTCTTGTCACGTCGACCTACCTTGATATCTGGCTTTGCTTACTTCACTTTTATCCTCATTAAATGCTTGTCAGGTTGGACATGCTTTTAGTTACTCTCTGACAGGTCGGCCACCTCGAATCCTTGATTTTGTCTGATTCACTTTCACTTTCATTAAATGATTGTCAGGTCGACCCTGCTAGGAGTTACTCTTTGGCAGGTTGATCTTTTGTTTTCCTGCCAAGTGTTCATCTGGTTCTTTCTGTTAGCTTGGGACAAGGAGCCCTTGGCCTTTTGTCGACATGAAACTTGATAACAGGTCTGCCACTGAAAGCCCGCCATTTGCTGCAATCTCCCTTCATGCCAAGTAGTAGGTCTCCCTAAACCAGGCCGGATCAACTACTCCCTCTACTCTCCTAGTTTGGGTCGATGGGCCCAAATTAAGGGAGTACTAATGACAGGTCTCTCTACACCAGGCCGAATTAACTACTCCACCTACTCTCCTAGTTTGGGTCGATGGGCCCAAACTAGGGGAATACTAAATGACAGGTCTCACTTGACCATGCTGAATCACTTTTTTAATTATCCCTTTCTTAACTCAAGAATAATCTTAATGTTCTGAAATCTGAGATCTTCAACAGGTTTATGAATTGTTGATTGTACCAAGACTCACAAAAATTTCTCGAGTTCCCTTATTTATGAATGGCCCTTTCTGCTTTCAAGACTAATCCATGAATCAGCATTCAATATCCACCACTATAAATATCTCACCCTCAAAGGATCATTTGTATTCCAGTGATTCTGATATTTCATACACAAAAGTAAAAATTATTTGTGAATGTTAAACCCGAAATATTGTTGAAGAAAGAAGAGAAGATTGTTTCTGTGAAGAAGGGAGAGCATGTTGATTTAGTCCAAAATGTAGACCGTCCAAGATTCCTAGCTTGATCCTCTGCTATCTTCCTGCACAAAGCTACCGGAGTAATTCCGGCATTTCGCACTTCGGCGATCAAGTTAGTGTTTTGATATTTAAGGATAAAAATAGTAGACAACATATGAAGAAAGTGTTGTATAAAAAGAAGTGACCTTTTTATAAGAGCCCCTTGGCCTCTATTTATACATTTTATTGATCAGGGTTTGAATTCAGGTGGCGGGCCAGATTGGCCCTTTCGCATCATTTGTTTTGCCACTGTTGTCCTCCAGCTTGGATTGCCCTAGAGTAACTACCAGTCAGCTTTATTCCTTCATCTCAATACTTCATTAAATGCACCCATCTTGTCATACATGCTTTAATTAATGCTTCATTGGGACCTAAATGTCATTTAATGCCTTCTAGAAAACGCCGCCAACATTCTTTGTCCTCTCCCTGGATATTCTTGCTCATTAAAGGTTCCTAGGTAAAGTCGGATGTTTGATACATGTTTTTATCTTAATTTTGATGATTTTATTTTATCACCAAAACAATGTTTTTAAAGGGTTGTCCAAATACTCCTAAATGATTTAAAATGATTTTAATATTTTTCGGAGTATTTTCTCAAAGTTTATTTTCGTCTAAATTGGACAACGCTTTTAATGATTTTACGTTATTGGGTTTTCACTCTCAAACGATGTTTCTAAATGTTGTCCTAATACTTCCGATCGGTTTAAAATGTTTTTACTATATTTTTGGAGTATTTCTTGAGTTTTATTTTCGACAAAAATTGGACAACATTTTGCCTCGTGGTCGACCTCGCCCATAGGGCAACCCATACCGAAGATGTTTTTAGAAACAGAAAATGAGACGGAAAGAAAACGAGCGGTCGACCGGCCGCATCAGGCGTCGGCCGATCGGTCGACCGTCGCCGATGGTCGACCGGTACTGCAAGTTTCGTTTTTGAAACGAACGTTTTATCCTTGCAAAATCCATGAGGGGGACCGGTTGGGGTGATGGTCGACCGGTCGAGGTAGACGTCGGCCGGCCGCCTCGTGTTATTTTTTTGTGTACTTTTTCCAACGTCTATTTTCGTGATGCGACCGGCCGTCTATGTTTTTTGACAAAGAAAACCGTTTTTTTGAGACAAACTTTCCTTAAATTGTGGGATTGATTTCTAACAGCTATATTCTTGATTTTAATTGTATTTTTCTCAGAGATTTTCAATCCCCAAGAGAGCCTATGCTTGATCAATCATCTCCTATAAATAGAGGAAGTTTTGGAGCAACCCAATAACAATTGAGATACAACACAACAAGATACACTTCAAGCAAACACTTGGTCTTTCATTGTCATTATTCTTGTTGTAAAATTGCCTAGCTTATCACTTTCACATCTTTGAGGTCTAGGCTATTCTTGATTACACTTGCACTCTATTGTATTATCAATTATCGAGTTGTAATCTTGAATTTGTGGTCGTCATTCAAACACAAGATATCCTTGTGAGTGTTCTTGTGGTAAGAACACACTTGGGTGATCTAGGTGTTAGGTGTAAGAAGATTGTGGTAATCTTCTTGTTGAGGTGTTGAAGAATTTGGTATTCTTCAAGGTTGAAGATTGTGGTAATCTTCACAAGGTGCCGTTGGAGATTGTGGTAATCTTCAAGAAGAGATTGTGGTAATCTCAAAGGTGGTGTTGAAGAAGAGTGTGGTGCTCTTCAAGGTGTTGTAAGTTGAATTTGTATTAATTTTGGTAATTAATAAAATTCTTTTTCTTTTCGAAATCCATCCCGGATATCTTTGGGGTGGTAGAGGATTAGGCCCTAGGTGGGTTGAACCTCTTTAAATCGACGTGTGTTGTTTACATTCCGCACCTTCATTATTTTGTTTGAGCATTCGATTGTTAAAAGAGGGCGAAATTGAAAAGATGGAGATAATCTATTCACCCCCCCCTCTAGATTATCGTAGCCGCTTGGACTTACAAGTGGTATCAAAGCCAAACTCTTTGGCAAGCTCGTTTCACATCGCGAGTGAAGAGAAACGATCAACGGCTACGAAACGAAGATCATCTATCCCAGACTTCCACCACCAAGCCACCACTATTTGATTCCAAGAATTTTAATTTTTGGAAAGAAAGAATGGAATGCTATCTACAAGGTTGCGGGTTCGACATTTGGAACACCGTCATTAATGGAGAATCCATTCCGACAAAAGATACACTATACACCTCAAAAGGCTTCAAAAAGCTCAATGATGAAGAAAAGAAAATCATCTCCTTAAACGGTAAGGCTTTAAATATTTTATATTGTTCATTTACTAATTTAGAATATGAACATATTGTAGGAATAAAGTCGGCACATGGAGTATGGCAAAAATTAGAAGCCATCTATGGAGTATTTGCAAATGAAAGGAGTCAAACAAAAGCATCTACTTCTCAAGATCATACAAGCTCAAATTTAAGGAATAAGCCTCCTACAACTTCCAATTATGAAGAAGTTGAATATTGTTTTATGGGCATCAATGAAGAAAATGAGGTATGTCTTAAACCCTCTACTTCTTATGATATTGTTATTCAAAATGATTATAGTGATTTGCAAAATGATTTTGATGAACTACAAGATGAATTCCAAAACTTACTTGTTAAATACAAAAATTTGAAAAAGGAATTCATTGTTTTGAAAAATGATAAGGATAGTTTATTTACTTCCTATGAATCACTATCATGTGCTCACACCACCACACTTGACAAGGTTAGAAACCTTGAAAAAGAAAATAGTACTCTTGTTGAGAATATTGATTGCATGAAAAAGGATTTATTAAAATCCAACTTGAGTACCAATGAAATGTCCAATATTGTTGATATTAATAATTGTGATAAAGAACTTGATCATAAGCCTAAAATTGTTAATCATATGAAAAAGGATCAAGTCACTATGCATATTGGTCATTATGCTCCTAGAATTATTACATGCTTTTATTGCGGTAAAAAGGGCCATACGGCTTATTCTTGTCGGGCTAGAAATAGCTCTAAATATTGTTGGAGACCTAAAAGTCTCAAAGCTAATCTTAAAGGACCCAAACACATGAGGGTACCACAAAATAATGTGTTATTAGGTACCCGCAAAACAAAAATCGGAGAAAATTCATGCCACCAAGAAAACATCAAATGAACGTTTCATTTGATCAAAGAAGGAACTACTCTCAACAAAGCAAATTTCCAAGAAGAGCGTATAATCAAAAATGGGAAGAACACAATCCTTGAAATGGCAAAGACATCATCAACAAGATGATTTTCAAAGAAAAGAAGAAACCATCAACCATGGGAAGGTAACAAACCTTGAAATGGAGTAATCAAGGAAGTCATCATCAACAAAGTGACTTCCAAATGGGAAGATATCATCATCAACAATGGGAAAGACACAACCCATGGAAATGGCGAATTGGTAACTCGTATCTCCTATTTAAATATGCATTTTATTTTGTTATTATGCATGCTCTTATTTGTGTCTTAATTGCAAAATGAGTTTTCAAATATTTATTTTTTAATTAAGGTCTTCAATATATACTTGTGCTTTTAAAATTTTTTAAAAAAGAAGACCTTATATGATCTTTTTAAAACTCTTGTGCATTTTTTTGACTATAGTGTGTTATCATCCTTTATGGATTTTTATGGCATGAGCTTACATGTGATATCTCTTAGCCTACACTTTTATCATTAAAATTTGTGCTAGATATGTTTTAAGAATTGTGTATGATTTACATATTTTCACAAATGGCCATTTATGTCATTATTTGGAAAGGCATAAATTATCGAGGTACGTTTACTTGTGTTATTCTTACTCTTATAAACTCGATTTTATGCTTATGCACATATCTTTCAAGATATTTCATTTTGACCCCTTTAGTGCCCCTAATTGATCTTGCAAATATTTTCTCTTAAAAGGCACTACGTGTTTAGTCTCGATTTTATCATTTATATGTTTTTCCCAAAACCCATATTTGTTGGATATAGTCCAAACTTATATTTTTGCAAAGTTTTAAAAACTTTTGGGGTGGAAAATCGAATTTTGGAAAACTACGGGAGAAAGAAAAATCACTGGGGACGGTCACAAAGCAGGGCGGACGGCCGCCCGCACCTCGGCGGTCGCGCCCTACCTCGACCGGTCGCCTGTGCCAATTTTTCAGGTTATAACTTTCTGTCTTCGTTTCAAAACAGAACACACAAAAATCCCCAAACCCTTCACCGCGCTAACATCCCCTTTCTCCTACAATCTTCAATTCTTCATCATTTTTCACGATTCTTGTTGCTAATCTTCTTATTTTCTCAAGAATCTTTCACATATGGCACCTCCAAAGAATTCCACGGTCGAAATCCCATCTCCAAGCGTAGAAGGGACGGAGAGGGTTCGTCAAGAAATCGGCAAGAAGAAGCCGAACAAAGGGATATTCGAGCCGCTCAAAGAAACGTGGCTCAAGAAGGTGATGATGTTCAAAATCCCATTCTCTCTCGGGCCCAAATCACCGAGCTCCGCGGAACAATTTCGCTCGAAAATTGCCGTTGGGCGAAAGGTAAAAATCTTTTGTTACTCAAGCTCCTAATTCCCGCAATGCTATTAATTTCATCAATAAGTATGCGGAATGGTACTATGAGGATACGGGGATGAAAGGTAAATCATTGCGAGGACTAAAATGTGTCGTTTTAGTTCTTTTGCGAATGAGTATCCTACGATTAGAGGTTTTTTGAGGAGCAAGGTTGGATGTATTTATGGGAGCATGCTTATGTGTTGTATGATGATGATATTATCCAACATTTTTATGATAATATGTGGGTGCAATTTGATAATGATAGAAAGCCGATTGCCGTTAATTCACTTATAAAGGGTCGTCATTTTAGATGGACTCCCAATGATATTTGGCTTTTACATGTTAGAGAAGGTGGTTGGGATTATTTTTCTTCGGGACTTGGAATGATGAAATGTTGGGGGTATCAATGAAAGAAGTCAAGACGTATTTGGGAGTATGGCCTAAGTATTCTTTGTTGGCAATGACACTTGAGCATCGCATTTTATCGGTCATTGTCGCATATTGCATTTGTGGTAAGTCGGGAAAGATGCCTAGCAATATGGATTACTTTTTGACTTATAAGATTGCTAGGAGGAACCACTTAACTTTGGTGCCATACTCATTCAATGTCTAATCGAGTCCATTACTCAAGGTAATAAGAAGTTGGTTATGGGAAATTGGATTTGTAAACTTCTTATTCAATCGGGACTCCCTTCGTCGGAGTTTAACTCGGAAGTTTTTCAAAATGACTTCGACATTGACAATATCTCCCAAATAGTCACGATGCGCAAGAATATGGACATCCGACCAACCAAAATGGCAAGAGGAAGAGGTCAAGAGTCTCCCGATCCTAATGACATCTTTGATGACGCCGGGCCGCAAGATTGGTGGAAGAAGGCGAACCGAGCAATCCGGAGGGTAATACCGGTGCTCAACCACCTAGGAGGTATACTCAAGCCGAATTTGATGAGATGAGGGCTTTTCATGAGACGAGGTATGAGGCTTTGGAGCAAAAGACCTCTAAAATGCAAAAGTCTATCGGCAAGTTAAAGAAATTCATCAAGGACTTTATTCCCGGATCTTGCTTCTCCTCGGATGAGGAATGATGTTACCCCACCCCTTTACTTTCTAGCATTTTCATTAATGATGTTTTGTATTTTGATGAATTTTTGTAAAACTCATTTGTACTAATGATATTTGCTTGTTTTTCTTAAAAGGGTTAATATTGCAAGTTGATAATGACTTGTGGATGATCATGATTTTTGATGGAGTATTTGATGGTAAAAATACTCTAAAGCATTGTTTGATCATTGGTATGAAGTACTTGATGGTAAAAGTGCTTCTTTTATTGCTTTATTATGCTTAGTTGAATATGTTGGGACTTTTGATACATGTATTGTTGAAAGCATGACTTATTACTTGATGGTTGCTCTAATTTTTGGCATTTGTAATGCCTTGATCATTCTTAGCTTATCTCAATTGAGTTGAACCCTTGAGAATCTACTTTGAGCTTCTTTATTGATGAACAATTTATTGCATATGGTGCATATGATTGAGCTTTGAAATGAGGTTGATTAATGATATGAAATTTTTTTGGCTTGAACCATTTACAAAGGTTATATACAACCTCTTCTATTTTTCACACACACAAGGTGTTTGTTAAAATGTCGCAATGAAAATTTCAACTTCTACATGATTCTCTCGCTTCAAAAAGTCCCCAATACTCATTGAGATCATGTTTTGAGAAACAAAACGAGCGTATGAACTTTTCATGATACATTTCTCCCATTTTCCTTGGTTTTTAAGCCTAAATTGCTCAATGGTTGATAAACCATTTCTTTGGTGCACTTTGATATACTTCTATGATGTTTCTATCATACTAACATTCTTTTTGATGATTCCAAAGGGGAGAAACAGGGGGAAATTGGCTCGTTAGCTCAAAGAAGCTAATTAAAGCTTGTCATAAAAGCTATAAGCTATGGCTCATAAAAGCCATAAGTTGTGATTTATTGTTAGTCCATTTGTTGCTTGATGGACCTATATTATTGTTTAATGTTGTTTTGTGACAGGGGGAGCTTATAAGCTCCTAAGCAAATTGTAAAAGCTTAAGTTTTTAGCTTATGGATAATTGCTTTTACATTATTCTTGATGTGCTTGTGGATAGGGGGAGCTTGAGCTTATTTTTGAAAATATTTACTCCCTACTTGGTTGCTTTAATATTTTTGGAAATTTTGGTTGCTTCCAAACGGTCAAATGTTTTTCAGGAAAATCATTTCTAAAATTGCTCTCTTAGTTTGGGATAAAATTGTTTTGGTTTGTAATCATCAAAAAGGGGGAGATTGTTTGATACATGTTTTTATCTTAATTTTGATGATTTTATTTTATCACCAAAACAATGTTTTTAAAGGGTTGTCCAAATACTCCTAAATGATTTAAAATGATTTTAATATTTTAGGAGTATTTTCTCAAAGTTTATTTTCGTCTAAATTGGACAACGCTTTTAATGATTTTACGTTATTGGTTTTCACTCTCAAACGATGTTTCTAAATGTTGTCCTAATACTTCCGATCGGTTTAAAATGTTTTTACTATATTTTCGGAGTATTTCTTGAGTTTTATTTTCACAAAAATTGGACAACATTTCTGTCTCGTGGTCGACCGTGCCTCTATAGGGCAACCCATACCGAAGATGTTTTTAGAAACAGAAAATGAGACGGAAAGAAAAACGAGCAGGTCGCCGGTCGCCCGGGGCGTCGGCCGGCCGATCGGCCGCCGCCGATGGTCGACCGGTACTGCAAGTTTCGTTTTTGAAGCGAGCGTTTTATCCTTGCAAAATCCATGAGGGGACCGGTTGGGGTGATGGTCGGTCGAGGTAGACGTCGACCGGTCGCCTGTGTTATTTTTTGTGTACTTTTTCCAACGTCTATTTAATGCGACCGGTCGCCATCTATGTTTTGACAAACAAATTTCGACCGTTTGAATTAGACAAACTTTCCTTAAATTGTGGGATTGATTTCTAACACTATATTCTTGATTTTAATTGTATTTTTCTGTAGATTTTCAATCCCCAAGAGGAGCCTATGCTTGATCAATCATCTCCTATAAATAGAGGAAGTTTTGGAGCAACCAACATAACAATTGAGATACAACACAACAAGATACACTTCAAGCAAACACTTGGTCTTTCATTGTCATTATTCTTGTTGTAAAATTGCCTAGCTTATCACTTTCACATCTTTGAGGTCTAGGCTATTCTTGATTACACTTGCACTCTATTGTATTATCAATTATCGAGTTGTAATCTTGAATTTGTGGTCGTCATTCAAACACAAGATATCCTTGTGAGTGTTCTTGTGGTAAGAACACACTTGGGTGATCTAGGTGTTAGGTGTAAGAAGATTGTGGTAATCTTCTTGTTGAGGTGTTGAAGAATTTGGTATTCTTCAAGGTTGAAGATTGTGGTAATCTTCACAAGGTGCCGTTGGAGATTGTGGTAATCTTCAAGAAGAGATTGTGGTAATCTCAAAGGTGGTGTTGAAGAAGAGTGTGGTGCTCTTCAAGGTGTTGTAAGTTGAATTTGTATTAATTTTGGTAATTAATAAAATTCTTTTTCTTTTCGAAATCCATCCGGATATCTTGGGGTGGTAGAGGATTAGGCCCTAGGTGGGTTGAACCTCTTTAAATCGGCGTGTGTTGTTTACATTCCGCACCTTCATTATTTTGTTTGAGCATTCGATTGTTAAAAGAGGGCGAAATTGAAAAGATGGAGATAATCTATTCACCCCCTCTAGATTATCGTAGCCGCTGGACTTACACCGGATAGTTAATACCACCTCGATAGAGCCGATGATCATTTAATACCCCCTAGGTAAAGCTGTAGGGCATTTAATGCCACCTCGATAGGGTTGTCGAGTCATTTAATGCACCCCAGTTGATGTGACTAAGGCTTTTACTTGGATGTAGGTCTGTCGTCCTTTGCATTTACTTCTCTGTAGCTCTACCCACCTTTATGATTTATGTCACACCAATGTGTCTTTCATATTTAATGTGTTGCGGTCGACACACCGCATCTCGGTTAATAAGTAGAGGTGTCCTTATAGACCGCTTATGACCACCATGGCTATTCTAAATCCTCTAGAATCACACTATCGATTATGTCCAGCCCTACTCTATCAGTGCTCCAACTAGAATGTGATAATAAATGGTTTGGTAGATCTGGCTCATAAATTAGGCCGAATCACATGTGAAGGTGAATGTGCGTTCATTTAGCCATTTAGGGTTTAAGTAGACTTTCAAAGTCTCATTTGCTCCAAAATAAAGTTTGATTGTCTTTATTTTATGTTTATGGTGTCTGAATGTCATTGTCCTAACTCCTAAGTACATTTTATTCAACTAGTAAGAAACACGTGCATCGCACGTGATCCACATGACTTTACTAAAATAATTTTGTTATTTAATAATTTTATTGATCAATATTAAAATATTAAAAACTGAAATAAATATTAATTAAATATTAATTAAATTTAAATATTACACAATATTTAATATATATTTTGCTTTGCTTTAATTATAGATCGATATGAATTATTAAATAATCATTTTAAAGAACTCAATCCCACAAAAATTTTACAATCAATATAACAACGAAATAAAGTTCTTTAAATCCCACAAAAATTTTACAATCAATATAACAACGAAATAAGTTTTATTTTAGCTTACAATCACATTCATTGGTCTTTTATTTCATTGTTGTGGCTAGAAAAGTCTTTTCTCTTACATGATTTTCGAATTCTTTTAGCATTTGATGTATTTTACATAATCAGATAAATAATTTAGTTTATAAATTATAAGCTAATGATTAGTAAATCACATGCAAGTTATCACATAAATAAAAAATAATAATTAATTAAATATTATACCAAAATCCATCATAATATCATTATTTTATTTGTTATTGTTATTCAATTAAAATAAAATAAAATAAAGGTTAGTCAAATTCTTATACTTCATGTGCTTACTTCTTTTATTCTATCTCAGTTCTTTGATTAAAGAAATGTAAAAAAAAAATTACAATATAATATATATGTTAAAAAAATTCATATATTATTTTAATTCTAGTAACAAAGTCAATATTTTATCATTAACACTTAAACTTAAAGTTTGTAGTCCTCCTATTTACAGTGTCTTAAAAATAATAAACATTAACCTAATATATGAAAAAATTAATCTGTTATTTCCATCGAGAGTCAGGTATTAAATAAAACTATGAAAAAGTAATAAGTCGAAATATGAGTTTTAAAACTCTGTTCAATTGCACACAAAATATCTTTATTTAATAAATAATTAAACCGAAGACAGTCTTATGAAAGAAAAAATAAGTTAACAATTTTCAGGTGTCAATCTTAAATAATTAAATATAATACTAATTTACTTTTATGTTTAAATTTTTTTTTGCAGTAACTTATGTTTTTAAAAGTTATACATAATAAACTAAAAACTAATATAGTTTTTTAAATTTCATAAAGTTTTAGAAAGATACGTTATACTATTAGAATTTGTACTTGCAATTGAATTTGACTATTTTGATTATTTTAATATTTACATAGTTGTGAATTTTGTGAGCTGTATAGTTATGAAATTGCAATTATTCTTAATATAGTGAAACTAATCTATATTTGTTTGAAGAGATTTAAAATTGATCTCATTTAATCTCGTTTAAAAAATCAAATTATTTGTTGTAAAATATAATTATCAATCCATTTTTAGTGCCTTTATTGAGAAAATGGTATGTAGTACTTTAATCTTTATTTAAAATTTTGATTGAATTTTTGATCAAATAAGAAAATATAGTTGCCAGAAATATAGATATCAAGTGTTAAAAAAAACCCTTAACTATTCTCTTCCACCTCTTTATGTCCGAAATAATTCATATTACTTGGCACTAAACATGGTCACTTCACTCCAATTTATTATTATATATAGTTTAACACAACAAATTTGATATATAAATATTATTTTGAATATTTGGATTATTATATTGGTACCTAAATTAACATGTAATTTAAGAAATATTAATCTTTGACATATATTTCATATTAAATAAGTTTAGTTTAGTTTATTTATTTTTTTACAATTTCATATACATACAGTAACTTTCCATTTCTGATTCTTGTTTTCAAGTTTTTCATAATATTTGATTTTGTAAACATTAGAATAATTTGTACCAAATGTTTTAATAATTGTCTTTGTGATTGAATATTTATAAGTCACAAAGGTGTACTTTTAAAATGAACTGAGATTTTATCGAAAATATCAAATTATACATATTATATGAAAGCCATTTAATTTTTCTTTAGAATTCCAGCTATGACCCATATATATTTTTTAACTATTTACTTTTATTCTTTCAAATCTTTATAATATGCTTCATTTGGTTTAATCCTAAACTATCTATATATGTGAGATTAACCCCCAAAGTTATTTAGATCAATCTCAACTTATTAATGTCAAGTATAACCATTTATTTTTCAATATTTTTTATTCTTAGCTTCACTCTTATTTGTTGTGATTATTTAATTTACTTAGTTTTTATGAATGTTGTGTTAGTATTTGAACTAATATATAATTTGTAATATATAATTACTTTCTCAGTAGTCAAATTATTACATATTAAATTAGTTTATTTATTTTTTCTTTTGCATAACAGATATGATCTTTTAGACTAATCCAATTTTAGATCATGTTTCACTCTTTCACACTATTTTATTAAAATTTAATTATTTTGGTATACGTTTTTATTATAAATATGTATCATATTCATATTTTAAACTTATAATTTTTAAGGGTGTAATTTTCAAACGGCATTCAAGTTTTTTCACAAATGTCAATTTAATACGTATGGATTTTTTATTTTAAGTTTGTCTTCTTTGTATTTTTTTTATAAATTTATATATACAACTTTTAACACTTTTTTGCACTTGTTCTTAAAATTTATAGGATATAAAATAGTCGAAAGATTGAAATCATAATATATTAAAAAATAATAAATTAGAAACTAAAACTTATAATGTTATATATAGAGAATTAAGTAAAAGTCATATTAATACATATAGTTAAAATTTAAAAGGTAACATTTTTATTGCGACAAACTTGTTTTGGTTCTTGTTCGCTTTTTTTTTCATGTTAATCTTATTCCTTTTATTTTGTACTTTTTATTTTACTGATGGCTATTTAAAATAATATACATAAAATTGCAATAAAAATAAAATATGAAACTCTCTTGTTTTCAATATTATTTCTTTAACAACCATCAATAAATTAATTTTTAAATTACATATTACTAATTGAGGGAGAATGTTTCGACCATAAATGAATTACGTATTTTCTCTACTTTTTATTTAGCATCAAAACCACCTAAAATATTTTTTATTTTATTTTTACTTATCGTGTATATTGTAATTTGATATTTTTCTTATAATTATAATAGACATATTTAATTATTGAGAAAATTTAAATGAATATAAGAAATATACAATTTTGTATCATACTAAAAGTTAAATAGTTAAAATTTTCTTCTACAACGACTTGTGTATATGTTTAGAACATAAAGATTTTGAAACCTAGTTTAACTTTGAAATTGATTTTATAAGAAATTTAAAGTATTTTTAGTGTTATGATTAAAAAAATATATTTTCAGATTCTGAAATATTTTTTGGCTATAATGAACACCTCTCATATAATTAATCAAAAAAGATTAAATAAATAACAAAACTATAAAAAAAAACATAAATTCTTAATTTTACATTGTGTTGAACTTTATAATGTTAAATTTTTCTCATGTGAAGTCCTTATATATGCTTATGACATATGGTTAGAAAGCTCCCGAATCTAGTTTAATATGAAGCTAATATTATTTGAAAATTCAAAATATTTTAGAGTTATAGCTGACAGAATAAATACTTTTAAAATGTAGAATATAAAAGGTCACACTGTCTTATAATTGAACAAATAGAAGCTAAATAAATATCAAATTACTTAGTTGTCCTAAAAGTTTACTATGTCTAAAGGATATTTTTGTCCAATCAAAAATTGCAAGAAACATTCACACTTTTAAGATAGTATAGATATAGATATAGATATAGATATAGATATAGATAGATAAAAGTATTGATTCGTCCAGTTGACTTATGGAATCTTCTTGTGAACTATTGTTCTAAATGGTATCTGTCTTAATTCATTGGGATAATTACAAAAACTACCTCGAGGTTTGGGGTAATTATAAAAAAAAAGATACCAGAGAAGTTTTAAAATTACAAAAAGTTCGTCTTATATTTTTACCCTAACGGTTAGTTGAACTGATGGAATTTGCTGACCTCATCAAGTATTTTAATAATTTCATCTCTCAATTTTTCTAAATATTACAAATATGTAGCTTTGAAATTTCTTTTTTTTTTTTGTAATTACCCGAACCATTAGGGGTTATTTTTGTAGTTACCCTAAACATATAGTTCGTTTCAATTTAACACCATTTAAATGAGGAAAATGCAGAGGAGGTCAATGAAGTATCAATACTCTTTTTTCTGGTAATATCAATTATCACTAAGCACAATGCAGACTGATTGGTTGCCTAATATAATGTAGAGGCTGGATCTTCAATCTCATAGCAGACAAATTAAAGTGAGATATGTTAAACTTCTGGCTTCGTTTTGGAGTGGCCAACAAACAATTCATTAGATGATGGGATACTTAAAAAATCACTACTGAAATTTGGGTTAATTACCAAAAAAAAAAAAAAAAAAAGACAGATATTTGAGAATTACACAAAAACCCCTTGAAATTTTGATTTTGTCTTAAATAAAAGAGGGTATCAGTAATATATTTACAAATATAAGAGGAGTATTTGAAATGGTTTTGCTTATAAAGGAGGTAGAGTATAATAGAGAATCAAACCTCAACGGTTTTTTTTTGTAATTTTCAAAAACTTGTTTTTTTTGTAATTAATCCAAACCTCAAGGGTAGTTTTTGTAATTACCCCTTAAATGATTGAGGAGTGATACTACACATGATGAAACATGAAACAGGTTGGCAAAATCATAAAGGGACAAGATAAAGCATGTCGAACAAAACAATCAACTCGGTCTTTCATTTAATCTGGAAAGATAAAAAACAAAAATTATATGTTAAAATCATATTTCTGTGCTAATATCTTGAGGATTCTTCATCAAACTAAATTTCCAAATCCCATGAACTGCTTGCCCACTAAACAAAATTCCATTCAAAAAACATCAATTTACGCAGTAAAATAAACCACTATAGAGCTTGATATTCATCGTCATCTTCTGCTATACCAAATAAAAACTTCGAGGGAGAGGCAATACGGAAGATGGAGAAACCTTTCAAAGTCGTCACAAGTATTTCCCTTCAAAGCTCTTCGTAATATTATCTTCCTTCACCCGTCTAGAGTCATTCATAAGGTCAAAACCGACATGTTTCCCATGACCGCACCTTCATCACACTTTTCCCCATTGACTTGACCACTCGAATCTACTACCGGATCCTGCAGTAGGCAGCAGAGGGAATTCACCTTTTTCATGAGCGATTTTTCGTCCAAACTCGTTGCATATTGAGTGTCACTTAGCAAAACTTGGGCAATGTTTTCCAGCAAGTCTTGGCATTCTGATGCCTTGTCCGAGGGTAAACTTCCGGAAGTAATTTGCTCTGAAATACAATTCCCGACATGGTTCACAAGATCACTCATTGACATAGAGGGATGGAGCTTTGGTGCCTTCAATGGTGACCTACTTTTTGGTCCTTCAGTATCGAGCTTGCTGATTATTTTGTCCCCTTCAATTGCATGTGCATCGATCACTATTAGTATTAAGAGCATGATCATTCAGAGTCAGGAATAGATCATGAACACTCAAAAAAAGGGGATAATTAGAAAAACTACCCCTGAGGTTTAGCCTAATTACAAAAAAAAACCACTTATCTTCAAAAGTACAAATTCCCCCTTGACATTTGTTTCTATTTTACAAATTGAACCCTCGGTGGGGGCATTTTTCAAGTAAAAACAAACCTCAAGGGGGTGTTTGTAATTTTGAAAGATAACGGGAGAATTTTGTAATTAGGCAAAACCTCATGGCTGGTTTTGTAATCATCTCAAAAAATTATGACAGCAGTTGCACTTGCCCATATTGCTAACCGGGAAAAGTGCCATGTAACAATAATATAAAGCAGTTAACCAAGACACCAGAGGTCGACATCATTGGAACTTTGGCATGCTAATTATAAGCTGACGCAAAGCAAAACCGACAAAGTGCAAAAGATTCTCGTGAAATTTATCCCATGGAAGACAGATAACTTTCAAGAATGAGCATTTCAGAGTAAGTTTTACCGAAATGACTTAGAGAGACCATGTTAATAAGCATTTTATATGAAAGAGTGGTCATTGTTCATAGGTGATAAATAATTAGGAACTCGAAAACAAACAGCATATCTATCTCATTGCTGTTTAATCCTTTCAGTATTTATGGTACTTGGTGTTTAAACTAGAAATACAGATCCACAAAAAACGAATAACCAAAAAACGGAGATAAGCTATTATGTACCTGAGCTAGGCAATGGAGCTTCTTTAGATACTTGTTTAGATGCTAATGCATTCAGCCCAAAATTGGAAGAAGATAACTGTGCAGTGGCTGCAGACTCGACAACAGAGGAGGGCGATCTTTGAGCAGCAGCTGGCATATGATTACACCCGTCATTTTTAGATTCTTCAGAATTTTCAAGAACAGAAGCTTCTGATTCGAAGTAGCGCGATTCCATAACTATTTCAGGCTGTCGACTCAAAATACTAAGGCGCGTGTCGCACTGGATAAGTTTTTCATAATGCTTGATTAACGCGTCTGGGGGTCCCTGTAGATAATGTTGCCTATTCAAACAATATAAGTCATCCATTAACTTAAGTCAATGGTCAGAGCCATATTTCCATGTCTGAGAAAAAGTAGGTAAAATCTTTCGACTTACATTAATTAATGTAATCTATGTTACAACCATCCTAAGATAAACTTTAAACATACAAGCGACATGCACGCTAGACTTGGGATTTCCTTTTTTTCAAATAAACGATAACGAGTCCTCAACCAATATCAAGCATAGCCTGAAATAACATGGAAGCCTTAAGATTCATATTTTAGTTTTCTTATATTCCAAACTGAATGTGGTTACACTTCCTATGATAGGTTAGTTTGAACAACTTAAAATGAAGAAATGGTGAATGGTTCTTCATCAAAAGTTAAAAATTGGAGGAAAAATGGAAATTCAAGCATGCATGACAAGAGCCCAGGAATTGTCTGGTCATAATGTGGATACAGTACACAAAATCGTGGCAACCCAGAAAAGAGTAACTATGTAAAAACTATGCAAAGATTTCTTTCATGAGGTTCAATCATTGCAATGAAAAGGAAAAAAGAAAATAATATCTTAAAGGCCTTACCTATTTATGCTAGCCTGTCCATCAGTAAAGTCTGAGGATGTCTGCCAGAGAGTGTGTTTTCTGGGTTGTGGATTGGTCTCACGGAAAAAGACAGGCTGCCGGGCCAGCTGGACCACACAAGTTAAAAATGATTATTGAATCAAGAAGAAGATCTGGAATCACATATATACTTATGCTGTTATGCAGTTGAACAAAATTTTATTAATATAAGATGAAAAAAACAGATTACCACTATGGTTAAAGATCCAGGACCATTATCGGGACAGACAGCTTTAAGAGCCATAATATCAGACCACTGGATTTCTATTTTACTCTTGAGACCACCTTCGAGAACTTCCCACACAAGTTTATGCTTTGCAAAATAACACTTAGCCACCAGATCACCTTCATATCTTGATGCATACTGTCAGATAATGCTATGTCAGCAATAGGCAAAAGATTAAACACATTAAAAATGTCTTTGGAACCTCTAGAAGTAGGATCAAATTTCCTCTGTTCCTAATCCAATCTAATTCGGATGAGCCAAATTTAGCAGATCTCAGCTTAGCTCACTTCATTCTAAAATATTGCAAATTATGGTATTTAATGAGAGGTTAATAACACATTTCATCAAGTGATTTCATAACAAGCATTCAACTGTCACTCTTATAAGTGAAAAGCAAATAACACTTGTTAGTTCCAACACCATGATTCAAATAAGTGTCAATCAAAAAATAAGTTCAGATAAATTGGCTTACCATTCTACTTAAAGTAGAACAGTAGTTTGCCAAACACAACTGCAAAATAAATTTGCCTACATTGTCCGTAAATTATTTCTTTTCATAGACTTCTTAATCACGGTAAACATCCAGTTCTTATTTGAGTGTTGTTATGAGTAGATTTATATTTTAAATTATAACAACCTCATTCCAATCAGTTTGCTGGTTCACTAGAAAAGACCCCAGATAATCACATCATCCAAAAACCAACATGAGAAATTATTTCGAACACTGAACACATTAATGACTCAAATATCATATGTTAGGCGAAGTTCATAACCATTACCTCCCAACTGCCAATTCTCAACAATGAAGCCGGAAAATTCGAAGCCTTCAATTTGTCATTTGCACCTGCACCTGAAGCAGCAATTTGCTTCACATCTTTATTGATTTCAGATTTGACAATCCCACTATGTGCAGCAGCAATAGAAGCATTTTTTCCCTGGGAGAGTCTCATCTGGATCAAGTCTAACAAAGATGGGCTCTTCCTAAGCCGCAAGCCCAAAGGACTCGGCTCATCAAGTGGATTGTTATGCGACGGTGGGATTGGAAACTCATGGTTTTGGGGACTCCACTGTTACAAAGGAAGAATAAAACAGTAACTCAAATCAATAGGGTGGCACTAATCACACCTCCAAAATTGATGAATACACCCACCTCCATATAATTGCAAAAATGCCATTCACTTAAAAGACTATATTACCCTTACTTAAAGAAGTTCTAAATACAACCACATCATTCACCCACATTCTTCTTTTTCTTGAAGAAAGTTGAATTTTTTTTTGGTATAAACCCTAGATTTTTCCAACGCCCAATTTGTTGAAAATACGGACAATAAAGTATTCATATCCCAAATAATGAATGTATATTCTTAGTTTTATAGCATAAAATATGTTATTTCTCAAATTTTCAGGTTGAAAAATACGGTCGCATAGTAGCAATGCGACACTTGGCACGATCACGCACTATGACAAAAAATCCATCGTGCCATCGTGGCATGATGGCAAAAACACCATCATCCATTGTGCCATCGTGTCATGTTGCATGATGCGAAAATGCCATCGTGCCATGTGGCATGATGGCAGAAAACCTATCGTGCCACCTAGGGTTTTTTATGCAACGGTAAAATTGGAAATTATGGGGTGTAAAAAGTGGGGGTGGTGTATTTAAAAGGTGGGTGTGTTTAGAGGAAAAGGGGGTGTCAATACTGTCAGCCAAATCAATAACATATAATGGAAATTAACAGAAGAGAAAAGTGAAACTCCAAAAACTCACAACACCAACCCCTAAGCCTAATCCACAACTAAAAGAAACAGCAAAACACAGAAAAACAAGAGAATGTGCGAAGATTACATTCTTGAAATAAATTACTTTATATCCTGATCAGTTCATTTTCTTCAATTTTCATCTAAAATCTCATACCCCCACCCCCACAAAAAAAAAAAGTCGAAAGATTCACATAGCAATAGAACTTGAACTCAATCCCGCAGCCAAACAGATCACATCAATAATCAAGAACTCAAAACCCAGAAACAACAATGGCAATTGGCAAAGCACTTACAAAGCGATACTTTGATAAAAAAGACAAAAATAATAATAAAAATAAAAATAAAAACCTGATTAAGAGAAGAGGCGGTGAAACGAGACCGTTTGGTAAGAGAACCGTACTCCTCTTCGGATAAATCCTCCACCTCCTCGAAATGCAATGATCCCATCCAATGAACCATCATTTTGAAACTCCCAAATCACAATAAACAATTGCAAATATCAGTTAGGATGGATAAAATGCAATATGTCTCTTCAAACACCCAAGGCTGGAATTTCAATTTCTATATTATTTTTTCTGCCTAATAGTTCGTCTTTTGAAGAGAGAGAGCAGAAAAACAGAATAATTTACAGAGGTTTCAAATTGACTTAGTCCAAGAACTTAATATAAAAAAAAGGAAACCTTTACATTGGTTTCAGATATTGAAATGACCAGGTTACCCCTTTTGAAAAAGATGTCTACTGTCCACCTAATTTTTTTAGGGGTATAGTAGGTAGAACAGGCAAAATGCAACCTGACCCGAGGTTTGGGCTAGCCGGACTATGTTATGATTTCTTGACCTGGTTCGATTGGCTTATGTGCCGGGTGTAGCCGGAATTTTAGCCCGACCCAACAAATTTTGTTTACAAATTGTACACACAGGTTGGACTAAGCTAAATATTTTTGTGGGCCAAATTTGTCATTGGCTCCATGGGCTCAGGTCGTGCTAACCCAACCCACGTTTTGCCAGCTCTAACAATAGGAGGTAGAACTCACGCACTCATATAGATTGAAACTGGTTAATTATATTGAGAGCCGAAAGCATAAATTTCTACCACTGAAACACAAAGTTGACCGCTATTGTCCACCTAAGTCTAATTCTCAATATATCAAATATTAAAATATATATAAATATGTATGTGTATGTCTTATGCACATATATAACGTTCCATCCAATAAAAATCAAACAAAAACTAATTTAGTGATACATAGATGTTATGGAAATGATTATAGTTTACTTATTTTAATTATATATTGTGCTTCAATATTGATGAGTAAATTATTCTATTTATAAAGTTATTGCTAATTTGCATTTAACAATGCTATTTAATATCCATTCAAATAAAAAATCATATGTTTTGTACATTATTTACTTTATAATATAAATATAACTTTTGCTAGTCAAATCATTGCAAACTTTTGATGTATATACCTTAGATATAGTTATTGTTATCTGTAACATTACAAGTCCAAATTATATTGGTTTTTTTTTCCATATTTGTGACCAGCATAAAATGATATTATGGATTTCAGATTATAATTCTCTTTTATTTTGTTTTTTAGGTAAGGACATACCTATTACAATTTAATAGTATAAATCCAATAAACCTAACATGCACAATATTGACCTTGCACATGCAATTTGTGTTGTGGTTTTTCATTAGACTGTTTAGTAAAAAATCCAAAAATAATAAAATATTTGGAGGATTTCACTTTTCACATTCTTAAGCAATCATTGTGTGGGTCCAAACACGCGTTTCTTTCGGATAAAAGAACTTCCGAAACACGTTTTCACATTCAATGGAAGTTTTTAGCAAGACACATGCTTTTCCTGTCCTAAGGACCTAAAATGCAAGTCGAATCATCTGTTTTTAAATAGTTTTCATATTTGATAAGATCAAACACAATTCGAATAGATGATTCGAACCTCTAAAAAAAATGGGGTTATTCTTGGAAAAATAGAAAAAAAAATCATTCATATAATTATTAGGTGGAACGTTTACGTACCATATATGCATGAAATTGTGAAAATGGTGATCATATCATTTTTAATTAACTTATTTGAAATTGGAGATTTCACATCTTCTAGGAGTTACATATATCATATTGAAAACTGATTATATAACAAGAAAATGATTGTTTTCTTAAGATTTTCTCCAACTTCACTCAGAATTTAACCGGTGATTAAGATGGTTAATTTAGTGCGACTTGGAAATTGGATTTCTTGAATTATGTTAATCCAAGGGTATTCTTTTTCTTAGTTATTACTTATTAATTAAGCATGTGATTGGAAAAGGATTGTGAAGAAAGTGAGTCTAAGTATTTGACAAATAGTAAAAAGAAAGAGGAATTAACAAGTAGAGTTAAGAATAGTTGTGAGCCACTCCTTGGATGGGTTTTTGAAACCAGAGATCTCAAGTTCGAATTCCCACTTTTGTGTCATTTGGTCGAACCTGTCGCACTTGGCCTATCCAGTATAATTTACCTTACTAGCGTGGATTTCAGGCTATTGCGCCAAGCCCAAGGGTTTACCCAATGCACACCCAAAGTGTAGTGATTGCATGTTTCCCGTTATTAAAAAATAGTTATTTTTCAAACAACTTCACATATAAAGTAATATATCGATTTTTTTATATATAATATAAGTATGCATTCATGTAACAACCATAAGTGAAGAAAAACAAAACTTCCATCTAATATTGAGAATATATATATATATATATATATATGGATGGAATCTCATGTGGCAGCCTCTTACCATGTGGCAGTGTGGACAAATCCCATCCATCCATCCTAATTAATCAATGGTTCAGATTAGGCCTAAAAATACACCATTTTACATTTATTTTATATGTAAAAAGGGCAAATCGGTAACTATCAAAATAGAATAAAATATTACCATAATGAAAAACCTATAATCAAGGGATATATTGATTATCAACTTTCCATAACAGAAACGCTGAATCAAGGGCAAAAATAACGGATTCATGATTTTTCTCTCACCCTTCATTGACGAAAACAGCAGGAAAAAAAGAAATCTGCATCAAAATCATAGAAACAATCCTATCCGCCATTTTTGAACAACAAAGAAGGTGTTCGACATGGGATATATGCGTATTTTGGTATACAAATATTTATAATATTGTGCTCTGGATGCATTGTTTCGTGTATAGATATGTATATTTTGGTGCTAATATAACATGAAATATGACGTGTTTTGGATGTTTATTTGAGAATAAATATTGGTACTTAAATTGGTATAAAACTATTGACAATATTATACATTGGAAGCGTATTTTGGTGTATACATGTGCATACTTTAGTGCTTTATAATCATAAAAATATGGTATAAAAAATAATTCATTTACGGTACCCTGAAATCATATTTTGGTGTACACTTGTCTAATATTTGGTGATAATATAAGTATTCACTAGTGCATTGTTAGATGTTTAATTGAAAATATTGTATACTAATATTGACAATATTGTATATCTTGAAAATTATTTTACGTATACGTTTGACTGATTTGGTGTACAAATATGCAGATTTTTCAACATTACACGCTGCCTGATAATACCCAATTACTTGCAATAATCGAGAGAACAGATCCAACTGAAAAATACATAAAACAAAATTGCTGGAAAAAAAAACAATGTATATCAATCTATAGCTAAGTTTTCATCAATTCGTATCCATAATTAAAAATAAAAACAGCTGAACTAATTGTATACCAACTATTTACTAAATTTATACCAACTTATAGCTAAGTTTTCATCAATTCATTTCCACAGGTACAATAAAAACAAAATGGGCCAAAAAAATATAAGCTACAATTTCCTCGGTTTGGGCATCGAAGATTTCAAAGCAGATTTGGCAGTCTTGAACCTCTTGTTAACATTACGCGCACCCTCGCTCGGCCCTGGAGATGCAGGTCTTTTTTTGTTTCCTCTTGCCATTAAAAATTATAAACCTGGTATTGAGAAACGTGAATTATATTAAAAAATACGGAACTCAAGCACAATATATAAAAAAAAATACACCAATTTAACTAATTGGGCACTGTATGAACTATAATTGTATACGAAATAATGTTATTTAAACACCATTCGCCATTATGCATTGCATGGACATTATATACTCATTACCAAACTTATTAATGCATCAAAATACATATTCATGCCGTTATAAAACACCTTTCACACTGTATACGTGAATGGTATTAAAAAATTACGGGTGTCAAACACATTGTATCAAATTAAAATACCACATCTAAACTAACTGTGTACTGTATGTAGCCTAACTGTCTACGAAAAAAAATTATCCAAACACCATTTGTATGCCGTCTATATACAATTTACCAAACTAATGCAAAACACCAAAACTCTGTGTAATTATATGCCAAAATTAACAAAATATATATCATTTCATGATAACATGTATATCAGTTATAACATGGGAGATTCACCAAAAAAAATAAACAATATAAAAAGCTAATTTAACGCTAAAAATGAATTTAATATTATTTGTCATTATGGATTTCATGGAACATTACGTGTATATATCCAACTTCCATTTTTTTTTCCTATTTGGTCATTGGGAAAATAAAACTGACGACTAAAAAATTGAGGAAAAACCTTTCCACAAGAATCTACAAAACAAGAATTGAAAATTTGAACCTGGGGCTTACCTTGAACGATGTTTCGACGCGTTCTTGGAGTTTTGATGTCGAGAGAATTAGGCCAAACAAAATAGTGTCCCGGGCGCTCGAAATTTACAGAGAATGAAAAAGTTGCAGACGTGTGTGAGTGGGGGAAGAGAAATAAGGAAGAGGCGAAGAAGAAAGGCCTTTTTTTTGGGGTGAAAAAAGTGGCAGGAGGATTAATTGAAATCCCATAAAAGGGGGAATTGTGGGGAGGTTACCAAAATCATCCGTTTCCTATTGTGTACAATTTGTCTATTTTGCCCTTAAATGGGCTGAGTTCAATTAAAAAAAATAAAAAATTCGAAAAAAATCTGGCCTTAGGATTAAACATGGTAACGGCTTAGATTTGTCCACACTACCACATGGTAAGGTCCTTGCCACATATGATCCTATCCCTATATATATATATATATATATATATATATAAAGGACAACTTGATTAAATGAGCGTACAAGTTTTTCATTAAACTATGAATGTATATATAAGGACAACTTGAATGTATGTATAAGAACAACTTATTATCATGACTGAGAAAATTGCGTTGGTGGTTCCATAAGAAAAGCGGTTAAATATTTTTAGTCCCATATTTATTTATTTTGGTCTCAAATAGTTTTTTTAGGAAATTTAATCCCATACATATCAAAAGTTGTAGCTTTAATTTAGTCCTAAAACTAACGAAATATTTAACTTAATGACTCTATTCTCACGAGACCAAAAGTGCATTTCTCCCAAAATTAATCATATGAAAGGAAAAAAACAATGTTTGAATAATCTGAAAAATTGTCTAACATTTCTGAAAAATTATTTTTAAAAAATTGAAAACTATTTGTATTTTTTTGAAAAAAGTTTTAAAAAATCAAGAAAATTGTTTTAAAATATAAAAAATCTGATAATTTGTTTAAAAACCTAAAAATTAAAAATCCGCAATTATTTTACAATCCAAAAATTTACAAAAAATAAAAGATCAAAATTGTTAAAAAGTATAAACTATTATAAGAAAATTGACATTTATTTAAAATATTTAAAAATATTTTCAATTTTAAAATAAAAACTCAAAACTATTTTTAAAATTTTGAAAAGCATTTTTAAAAAAACTCTAAAAAATTTCCAAAATATTTAAAATTTTTAATATTCTGAATTTACAATAAATTTAAGATTTTTAAACAATTTTTAGATTTTTTAAAATAAATTTCAATTTTCTTTAATTTTTAGATTGTTTTTTACATATTTGAAGCAATTGTCAGATTAATTAAAATATTTTTTAGCTTTGTAAAATCAAGTTTTTACTCTTGGATTTTATATAAAAAAAAATCAGAATTCTTTGTAACAATTTTCAAAAGTCTTCAGTAGTTTTCAGTTTTTAATCCATTTTTTAGATTTTAGATAATTTTTCATATTTTAAACAAGTTTCAAGATGATTCTTTTTGGAATAGAACAATTAAATCTTTGTAAAAATGATATCTTTTCTGAAATAGTCATCGACAAGACTTAGCCTTTCTTGTATAAGACAGATAAAGAGTTCTTGTAGACTAGTAATTTATTAGTGTTTCATAGGCGCAATCGGTTAATCCACTCATTAAATTGGTGGCTTTTCTAAAATATTGACAAGTCTTTTTTTCTTCGACAAGTTCTAAAATATTGTTTTTGTCTTTCTTCTTGTTTTTTCTTTCTGTTTCCATAATGTCAAAAAAAATCCATCAATAGACGACCTATGTAGCCATATGCAGTTGGAAGAGGAGGAAGGGGGGCTACTGATTGATGGACCAGAATTGGATGAACAATCCCATGATCTTCGATGGTGTCTTGTTGGTCGATTTTTATCGGAACGCCAAGTTAATTTTTTGGCGATAAAATATGTTTGTTGCCATTTGGAGACCAGTTAAAGGTGTTCATATTAAGGAGTTAGGTCCTAATCTTTTCTTATTTCAATTCCTTCACGAGTTGGATATCACACGTGTTCAGACGAACGGGCCTTGGACTTTAGATAATATATCACAAAACGACTGCATGTGGGTGAACAACTGACTAAAGCTCAGTTATTCGACACTAAAGTGTGGGTACAAGTGTATGACTTGCCATTTGGTTTCATGACGGAAAAAATTGGAAAGAGTATTGGGGACTTCATTGGAGTTTTCTTGGAGTCTGATGAACATAATTTTACAGGTATTTGGCAAAATTATATGTGTATTCGGTAGCTTTTGATGTCCTTACTCCTCTTAAAAGAAGAATGAAGATTAAGAAGCAAGGAGGCGAATGGGTATGGATACATTTTAAATATGAAAGACTACCCACTTTTTGTTTTCACTGCGGATTCCTTGATCATTTTGTTAAATTCTGTGAGAAATTATTCAATGCTCAATCAGCAAAGGAAGAACGAGCGTATGGATCATGGTTACGGGCTCCGAATAGTAGACAACAAAACCAATCTGGTGCCCAGTGGTTGCGTTCTTCTATCCGTGTTGATGATTCCGATAAGAATCAAGATGCCGATAGCAATTATTCCATGGCACAGTCAGGAGCAGATCATGGGCCTAATTTTCAGGCAGAAATTTTTCATGCAAAGGGGAAAGTTGTTGCTCATGGGGCAGTTGCTTCCTATAATTTAGGAACTGATGGGGCAACGATTTCTATATGAAAGGATTTGGCATTATCTGGTGCATTAACTATCTCTGGGGCGGGAAATTCAAATGGACCTTTAAAAGGGAGAACAGGAATAAGCATATTATGCCAGGTATTATCTCGGAGTTTCAAAGTGCTTTTGTACCACAAAGGCTTATATCAGATAATATCATGGTAGCTTTTGAGATAAATCATTGACTTAAAAGAAAATGGCAAGGAAAGAATGGAGTAGCAGCTTTTAAGATCGATATGAGCAAGGCATATGATAGAATCGAATGGTCTTACTTGAAAGCTATGCTATTGAAATTGGGTTTTCATACAAGTTGGGTCGAACTTATTATGTTATGTGTGACAACGGTGAGGTATAGGGTGTTGTATGGGGATTTTGAATTTGATTTTTTTAGCCCGAGTCGTGGTTTGAGACAATGTGATCCTTTGTCGCCTTATTTATTCATCCTCTGTGTGGAGGGTCTTTCGGCTATTATACAAAAATTTGAGTCTAAATGATGGATCCATGGGTGTCAAATTGCGAGAAGTGCGCCAAGTGTGTCCCATTGATTTTTTTTACCGACAATAGTTTCTTATTCTTTATAGCGAATCGAGAGAAATGTGCTCGAATTCAACTTTGTCTTTACTTGTACTCAAGTGCCTCAGGTCAAATTATCAACTATGACAAGTCCTCTATCTCATTCAGCAGTAATACTGATCTTGAGGTTGTTCAGATTATCTGTGACCAACTCAATGTTTAGCCCATTGAAAATCACGGTTCTTAATTGTGATAACCCATTTTTTTATTTGATTAGAGGTTAGTATATGTTAGATAAATGTTTTTATCATGATTTTGATGATTTTGTTCAAATGAGTTTTTATACCAAAACAATGTCCCTAAATGTTGTCCCAACACTTCCGATCGATCTAAAAATGTTTTTACTATTTTTCGGAGTATTTCTTGAAGTTTATATTCGATTTAAAATGGACAACACTTTTGTTTCAGTTCTCGACCGGTCGCCTATATAGGGCAACCCGCACTGAGTTGAGTTTTGAAACAGAAAATGGGGACGTAAGAAAAATGGGAGGCGACCGGTCGACTGTGGTGGGCGACCGGTGAGGCGCCGGTCGACCATCGGGCGACCGGTACCGGGAGTGCCCTCTCAAATGCGACTTCTCTGTTTTGATTTTCTATCAACCCCAACCGGTCAAGACCAAGGGGCGACGGTCGAACCCCTTCGACCGGTCCCCGTGTAAAAATTCGCGAGAATTCAATTTCAATCTTATCTCTCGTGCGACCGGTCGAACCCCATTTATCAAACAAACTATCCGTTGCATTTTGAATGACTTTTCCCTATTTTGTGGGATTGATTTCTAACACTATATTGATGATTTTAAATGGTTTCTTTTGCAGCAAATCACTCCCAAGGAGGAGCCAATATCGGAAATCAAAGCCAAGACCTCTCCTATAAATAGAGGCTTCATTCAAGCAACAATATACAACACTCCATACAAGCAAAGAGCAAACAAAGCAAACACTTTCATATATCTTGTTGTATTAGCCTTAGCACTTTCACTTGCACAAAATTGAGGTCTAGGCTTTCAATTCTTGATTACACTTGTACTCATATTGTATCAATCATTATTGAGTTGTAATCTTGATTTTGGTCATCATTCAACACAAGACATCCTTGTGAGTATTCTTGTGGTAAGAATACACTTGGGTGATCTAGGTGATAGGTGTTTGAAGGTTGTGGTAATCTTCAAAGGTGTTGTAAGAGGATTGTGGTAATCCTCAAGGTGTTGTAAGAGGATTGTGGTAATCCTCAAGGTGGTGTAAGAGGGTTGTGGTAATCCTCAAGGTGTTGTATTAATTTTTGGTAAATTAATAAAATCTTTTTTTTTCTTTTTGAAATCCATCCCGGATATACTGGGGTGGTAGAGCACGTAGTCCCTAGGTGGGGTGAAGCTCTTTAAATCAACGAGTGTTGTTTAATTTCCGCATTTACATTCTCGTCTTTGCTTGATTATTAGAAAAAGAGGGCAAAATCTGAAAAACCGAGATAATCCATTCACCCCTCCTCTAGATTATCGTAGCCACTTGAACCAACAAGTGGTATCAGAGCCAAACTCTTTGGCTAACTCATTCCGAGTAAAGAGGAAAGATCCATGGCTACATATGATGCTCATCTCACCACCGGCGCCTCCACCAACAAGCCACCACTTTTCGACGCAAACAACTACGCATTTTGGAAAGACCGTATGGAATGCTTTCTACAAGGGTGCGGGTTCGACATTTGGAATGTGGTCATTGAAGGAGTTGATCAACCAACTAAGAAATCGGAGGATGGCACCTCGACTCCTAAACCTTTCAAGGAGTTTGATGAAAGCGACAAGAAGGCCTTTTCTTTAAACGGTAAGGCCTTAAATATTTTGCATTGTTCTCTTATCGCTCAACCGAGTACAATCGCATAAGAGGCATAAGGTCGGCACATGAGGTTTGGGAAAACGAAACTATATATGAAGGGACAAAGAAGGTCAAGCAAGCAAGAAAAACCATGCTTGTTAAAGACTTTGAAAACTTTAACATGCATGATGGTGAAAGTATATCTAAGATGGTGGAAAGGCTTGACAACATTGTCAATCCACTTGCTCTCGGCAAAGTCATCTCCGAAGAAGACAAGGTGACTAAAGTTTTGAATGCACTTCCCGGTCATGGTCCGAAAAGGTGACGGCAATCACGGAGGCACAAAATCTTGAGATACTCAAGTTTGTGAGCTCATCGGAAACCTCCTCATCTATGAAGTCTATCTCAAGGAGAGGAAAAATTCCAAACCAACCATCAACCAATCGGGTACGCAAATTATTCCTAAAGGTCTTGCTTCCTCTTCTAATAATGCATACTATGATAATGATGATGATGATGAGGAGACGGCCGCACTTGTTCGGAAATTTGCAAAATTTGTGAATAAAAATAAGGCAAGAAAACCGAGAGATAATGCTTGCTTTAAATGCGGGAAACCCGGGCACTTCATTGCCGATTGTCCAAAACTCGATGAGGAGGAACAAAAGAAGAAAAAGCCTTTTTCGAAAAAGAAGGCTCTAAATGCGGAGGTCAAATCTTGGGATGAATTGCTTGCAACATCCGACGAGGAAGGAGAAACCGAACATGGTCTTATGGCCATAGACGACGAAAATAATGAGGTACGCTCTAACTCTTCTACCTCCTCCTTAGTTGATGAATTGCAATGTGATTTTGATGAATTGCAAATTGAATTTCAAAATTTGATCATTAAATACAAGAGTTTAAAAAAAGAGCATAAAGAGCTTAAAATTGAAAAGGAAATATTATTTACTTCTTATGAATCTCTTGATAAAGCTCATGCTATTACTATTACTAGAGTTCATACTCTTGAATCCGAAAAAGAATCGCTCACCAAAGATCTTGAATGTTTAAAAAGGGATGTGCATCGTTTTAACATAAGTACGGACAAAGTTACAAAAATTTTAGATGCACAAAGAGGTGAGCATTCCAAATTAGGACTTGGCTATAAATCTTTTTCACCATTTTCAAAGAAAAATGACCAAGGTCCGAATTTTGTACGTGCTAAAAGTGCCCATAATATTATTTGCTTTTATTGTGGTAAAGTTGGTCACTATGTTAGCAATTGTAAATTGAAGAACAATTTTAGCTTTGTTTGGAGACCCAAAAGTCTCAAGGCTAACCCCATGGACCCCAAAACTATAGGGTACCTAAAAATGGTTCGTTTGTAGGTAATAGGCGCTATAACAACCATGGAGGATCGAAATGGCTCGTGGACAGCGGATGTTCACGCCATATGACCGGAAAGAGAGAACTTTTTACCAACATCAAGTTCCAAGAAGAGGGTATGGTCATGTTCGGCAATGGCAAAGGAAGAATTCTTGGAAATGGAGAAATTGGTAACTCTTCTTTCTCTCTTAATAATGTTCTTTTAGTAGAAGGGCTTAAATTTAATTTGATAAGTGTTAGCCAACTTTGTGATTCAAATTATAATGTTGTTTTCAATAAAGAAAAATGCCTTATTCGTAAAAATGATGAAATTATTTGTGAAGCAAATAGAAAAGGCAATCTTTACAAAATTTCTACTAGTGATTTGGTTAGTCAAAATGTTTCTTGTCTTGTCGCCAACAATGATTTAACGAGTTTATGGCATAGGCGACTTGGACATGTTGGATATAAAAGTTTGAAAAATATTTACAAAAACCAACATGTAAAAGGACTACCCAAATTGAATTTTGAAAATCTTGGCTTATGTGACACTTGTCAAAAGAACAAATTAGTTAAGAGTAGTTTTAAGCCCAAAAATGAAATTTCCACAACCAAGCCTCTACAACTTCTTCACCTAGATTTGTATGGGGATATTGGTACGGCTAGTCTAAGTGGAAAACATTACACTTTTGTTATTGTTGATGATTTTTCTACTTACACTTGGGCTCTTTTTCTTGCAAATAAAAGCGATTCCGTTAATGAGTTTGTTAAGTTGTGTAGACGCATTGAGAATGAAAAGGAAGATACTATTAAAACTATTCGAAGTGATCGAGGCGGAGAATTTGACGGTGAGTTTAGAGTCTTTTGTGAAACCAAGGGATATACACACAATTTTTCGGCTCCAAGGACACCTCAACAAAATGGTGTAGCCGAAAGGAAGAATCGGACGCTACAAGAAATGAGTCGGTCCATGCTCAATGAATTTTCTCTTCCAAAATACTTTTGGGCCGAAGCCGTAAGTACCGCTTGCTATGTCATTAATCGAGTTTATGTTCGTCCTAAAATGAATAAAACTCCTTATGAGCTTTGGAAAGGAAGAACTCCAAATATTAGTTATTTCAAGATATTTGGATGTAAATGCTTTATTTTGAATACTAAGGATCAATTGGACAAACTTGATCCTAAGGCCGATGAAGGAATATTTATGGGGTATTCAATCAAGAGCAAAGCATATCGTGTTTACAATAAGACTAGTGGAGTTGTTGAAGAATCCATCCATGTCATATTCAATGAAACTTCGGGTGTTGAAAGGATACCAAATGATGAAAGTGATGAAGAGGATATTAGTGAATCCATTGTTCAAAATGATACATCAAATGATCAACCATCCACTTCATATGCTCCTCAAGAAGATAAAGGAGATACCGGATCTTCCGTAGCATTAAAATTTAAGGAGATCACCCAAAAGATCTTATTATTGGTGATCCCCTTGATAAAGTGATGACCCGAAGAAAATTTGCCGAGAAAGCTCTTATATCTCAAAAAGAGCCTAAAAATGCTAAGGAGGCTATTGAGGATGAGGATTGGTTCTTAGAGATGCAAGAGGAGTTAAATCAATTTAAAAGAAATGATGTATGGGAATTGGTACCTTGTCCTCCATCTCAAACTATTATTGGTACAAATGGGTATTAGGAACAAACTTGATGATCAAGGCAACATTGTTCGAAATAAGGCAAGGTCAGTAGCTCAAGGGTATTGTCAAGAAGAAGGTATTGACTATGATGAAACTTTTGCACCGTAGCACGTTTAGAAGCTATTCGTATTTTACTTGCCTATTCTTGTTTTAAAAATTTCAAACTTTACCAAATGGATGTTAAATCCGCTTTCTTAAATGGTATTATTCAAGAAGAAGTCTATGTAAAACAACCTTCGGGGTTTGAAAATTTTTCTAGGCCTAATGATGTTTATAAACTTAAAAAGGCTTTGTATGGTTTAAAACAAGCACCCGTGCATGGTATGATAGACTTAGCTATTTTCTTTTGCAAAATGGTTTTACAAGAGGTAAAATTGATACTACACTCTTTGTTTTTGAAAAAGGGCAAGATTGTTTACTTGTGCAAATTTATGTTGATGATATTATCTTTGGTGCTACTAATGAATCTTTGTGCAAGAAATTCTCCAAGTTAATGCAAGGTGAATTCGAGATGAGTATGATGGGGAGCTAAATTTCTTCCTTGGACTTCAAATTAAGCAATGCCAATAAGGTATTTATATTTCGCAATCAAAGTATACAAAAGAACTTTTGAAGAAGTTCGGCATTGAAGAAGGAAGCTCGACTCTATGGCAAGTTCAAAATTGACAAAGATGAAAAAGGCAAGACGGTTGATGAATCCAAGTATCGAGGTATGATTGGTAGTTTACTTTATTTAACCGCTAGTAGACCGGACATTCTTCATGCCGATTGCCTATGTGCTCGTTTTCAAATCAATCCAAAAGAATCTCATATGAGTGCCGTTAAACGGATTTTTCGATATTTGAAAGACACTATTCAATATGGTTTATTTTATCCAAAGAATGAAAATTTTTCTCTTAAAGGTTATAGTGATTCGGACTATGCGGGTAATATTGATGATCGGAAAAGTACTTCCGGATCATGTCAATTTTTAAGCGATTGCCTAGTTTCTTGGTTTTCAAAGAAGCAAAAGCGTGTTTCTCTTTCAACGGCCGGCCGAATATATTTCCGCCGCATTTTGTTGTACTCAACTTCTTTGGATGAAACAAACCTTAGCGGATTACAAATGCTCTTTTGAAAACGTACCTATCTTTTGTGATAATATATCCGCTATAAATATTGCTCAAAACCCGGTTCATCATAATCGTACTAAACATATTGAGATTCAACATCATTTTCTAAGGGATTGTGTTTCAAAACGAAAAATTGAGATATCGTTTGTGCCATCTCAAGATCAATTAGCGGACATTTTTACAAAACCGCTAACTTCCGAGACTTTTGCGTCAATACGAGCTCGGTTAGGCATAATGCATATTGAATGAGGTCTACGTTTGCATTTTGCATGTTTTTAAAACTTAGGGGCGAAAAATCGGATTTTTGGATGAAAATTCGGATTTTGAAAAATTTGACAAAACAAGTGGGCTGAAGAGGTTGAGGGCAACCGTCGCCGCCCTCAACGTCGACCGACCGTCGCCCTCAACCACGACCGGTCGCCCTAGGCCAAATTTTGGTTTAAGTTCGATTCTGTCTTGAGATTTGTTATTTTCACTTCTTTTTGCCATTTTTCGTCCCCTTTGCCAAATGCACACAATTTTCACTCAAAATTGATTTTCATGCATTCAATTCATATCTTGGACCTTATATAGCATGTTTATCATCATCATTGCTCATCTTTTCCGAACAAATGGTAAGAATTTTCCTTACTTTGCTCAATTGGGTTGAACCTTGAGTTTATGGCTTTCTTGTATATTTCTTGATATTTTTGCTTATGATCTTGATGAGCTTAGTTATTATGTTGTATTGTATGATGTTTGATGTGAATTGGTGATGCAATTTTTGGCTTGGATCATTTACAAGGGCTATATACAACTCTTTTTATTTGTCACGCCCACAATGTGTTCGATGAAATGTCACAATGAAAATTTCAACTTCTACATGATTCTCTCGCTTCCAAAAGTCTTCAATACTCATTGAGATCATGTTTTGGCAAATAAAACGAGCGTATGAACTCTTCATGATACATTTCTCCCATTTTCCTTGGTTTTTAAGCCTAAATTGCTCAATAGTTGATAAACCATTTCTTTGGCGCACTTTGACATACTTCTATGATGTTTTTATCATCCTAACATTTTTTTGATGATTCCAAAGGGGGAGAAACAGGAAATTGGCTCGTTAGCTCAAAGAAGCTAATAAAAGCTCATGATAGAAGCTATAAGCTATGGCTTATTAAGGCCATAAGTTGTGAAGAAAACTCAGTCCAATGATTGTTTTATGAACTTGTTTGCATGGATAATAAGTATTTGTGACAGGGGGAGCTTCTAAGCTCATGGAGTTGTTGTTTATTTTGTAAAAGCTTGTGCTTCTAGCTTATGCAATATTTCTTATTAATGTGCTTGTTGATAGGGGGAGCTTTTGTAAAATGTTTTTAAACGGATAGTTTACTCATAAACCGGAAAATTTATTTTGTTTTTCGAAATCGTCCTCTTGAAAATTGTTTTGGTTTGTAATCATCAAAAAGGGGGAGTTTGTTAGATAAATGTTTTTATCATGATTTTGATGATTTTGTTCAAATGAGTTTTTATACCAAAACAATGTCCCTAAATGTTGTCCCAACACTTCCGATCGATCTAAAATGTTTTTACTATTTTTCGGAGTATTTCTTGAAGTTTATATTCGATTTAAAATTGGACAACACTTTTGTTTCAGCTCGACTCGATCGGTCGCCCTATAGGGCAACCCGCACTGAGTTGAGTTTTGAAAAGAAAATGGGACGTAAGAGAAAATGGGGAGGGCGGCCGTCGGCCAGGTGGGCGGCTCGGTGAGGGCGACCGGTCGACCACAGGCGGCACGGTACGGGAGTGCCCTCTCAAATGCAGACTTCTCTGTTTTGATTTTCTATCAACCCCAACCGGTCAAGACCAAGGGCAACCGGTCGAACCCCCCTTCGACCGGTCCCCCTGTGTAAAAATTCGCAGAATTCAATTTCAATCTTATCTCGTGCGACCGGTCGAACCCCTGTTTATCAAACAAACTATCCGTTGCATTTTCGCATGACTTTTCCTATTTTGTGGGATTGATTTCTAACAGCTATATTGATGATTTTAAATGATTTCTTTTGCAGCAAATCACTCCCCAAGGAGGAGCCAATATCTGGAAATCAAAGCCAAGACCTCTCCTATAAATAGAGGCTTCATTCAAGCAACAATATACAACACTCCATACAAGCAAAGAGCAAACACTTTCATATATCTTGTTGTATTAGCCTTAGCACTTTCACTTGCACAAAATTGAGGTCTAGGCTTTCAATTCTTGATTACACTTGTACTCATATTGTATCAATCATTATTGAGTTGTAATCTTGATTTTGGTCATCATTCAACACAAGACATCCTTGTGAGTATTCTTGTGGTAAGAATACACTTGGGTGATCTAGGTGATAGGTGTTTGAAGGTTGTGGTAATCTTCAAAGGTGTTGTAAGAGGATTGTGGTAATCCTCAAGGTGTTGTAAGAGGATTGTGGTAATCCTCAAGGTGGTGTAAGAGGGTTGTGGTAATCCTCAAGGTGTTGTATTAATTTTTGGTAAATTAATAAAATCTTTTTTTTTTTTGAAATCCATCCGGATATCTTTGGGGTGGTAGAGCACGTAGTCCCTAGGTGGGGTGAAGCTCTTTAAATCAACGAGTGTTGTTTAATTTCCGCATTTACATTCTCGTCTTTGCTTGATTATTAAAAAAAGAGGGCAAAATCTGAAAAACCGAGATAATCCATTCACCCCCCTCTAGATTATCGTAGCCACTTGGACCAACAGTATAGTGGTTATGTTAGGGGTTAGTTTAAGGGGTGAGTTTAGGGGTTATTTTAGAGTATTTAGGGGTTAATATTAATTACTATAAATATGTATAATTTCACACTCAAATTCTACACCAAATTTCAAATAATTATAAGGTATAATATTTTTTTCTACTTATTATTCAAGTTTCCTATGTATATGTATATATATATATATATATATATATAATTCTGAATTCACAAGCTTCTTTCAATATTTATTTTACAAATTATTTCATTAATTAGTACGATTTATTAAAATCACATATTAATTATATAATTTTATTTAATATAAAAAACAAAGGGGTCGAGGACTAGGACTTTTATTGTTCATTTTTCTATATCTAATACCTGCGGTTATTAAGGTAGGGATTTTTATATTATTTGTCTTTATTTAATGTTCCATGATTATACTTCATTGATTGCAATATACGTCAAGGGGAAATAAATTCATATAAACTAGGGGCCATGAAAAGGGTACGGGATCAAATGTATCTTCGGGGTGAACCCGCAATGCTATATGCAAAGAACTAGCGATCGAGAGGAAAAAGTGGAAATTAATGAATTTATTGTTGTAATTATGTGAATGCTTTTCATGTTATATTAAATATTGACAGATATATCCCTACTGAGCGAGATGAAGCTCACCCCTATTATTATTATCATGACTTTCAGGTTGAGGAATCCGGCTGAAAATATGATGTTGTGGATGGTGGAATAAATCATGCTATATTTATATTTTAAATAATATGATCGGACTAAATTTTAGATTTATGTCTTTGATTTTCCGATTTATGCTTAGAACAATTATTGGATATTTAATTTGGAAGATGTATTATTATTATTATTATTATTATTATTATTATTATTATATTTTTTTCCTTAAGAATTAAAAAATTCTCAATCAACTTTTTGATAATTATTGGGATCACTTTAATTTATAAATTTGTGTTTTCTTAATAATATTTTAGAGTACTTTAATTTCATAAAATTGGGTCGTTACATTAATTGGGTCTCCTGTCTTTGGTTGGTCGGAATAAGAGAGATATTTGCCTTCATTAAAGAGAAAGTATGGAATAGGCTACAAGGTTGGAAACAGAAAATACTCTCACGGGCGGGGAAAGAGATATTGTTAAAAACCATTGCACAAGTTGTGCCTATCTATGCAATGAGCATTTTTTACTTCCAAAAGAGTTTTGTGCGGAGATCAAAAGGATGATGAATTCGTTTTGTGGGGGTAAATGAGGGGATGCTCAAAGAGGAATTAATTGGCTTTCATGGGATAAGCTTTGTGTACATAAGAGCTGAGGGGGCCTAAATTTAAGACGCTTTCACGAATTTAATTTAGCTCTTTTTGGGAAGCAGATTTAGAGGATGCGAACAAACTAGAACTCATTTGTGGCTCGCACTTTCAAGGCCAGGTATTGTCCTTCGACAAGTTTGATTAATGTCAAACTTGGTCATAATCCTTGTTTTATTTGGCATAGTGTCTTGGCAGCCAGAGACTTTGTTGTAAGTAATTGTAGATGAAAAGTGGGGAACATAAAAAACATTTCATTTTGGCGCGATCCATGGTTACCTGGGGAAAATGCATTTGTCACTTCTCATTACAATCAATTGGAGGATATCTTTGTTCATAACTTAATGGTGCCTAATAGTTTGCAATGGGATGTTGATATCATAAGGGACCTTTTTAACAACAGAGATCAACATTTAATCCTTGAGATCCCTCTGAGCTCTAGCAATATTACGATACTTGGATATGGACGGGAAAAAAGGAGTTTACTCAGTAAAATCGGGGTATCGTTTGTTGTGTAAGGAGCTGGATAACCGTTTGAATTTTGAGCAGTTGTTCGACTGGAAAGGACTATGGGTGCTGAAAATCCCCGCTAAAGTTAAGAATTTGGTATGGAGAGTGGGTCATAATGCATTACCAACAAAATAAAGATTAATTTCGAGGCAAGTTCATCTATCCCCCTATGCCCTGTTTGTAATGTTGTTGTCGAAACAAATGCTCATGTGTTTTTCTTTTGCCCGTGTACAAAAAGTTGCTGGAGTCTGTTTGGTGTGTAAGAAATTCTTAAATTATGCATAAACGATAATGCCCTGGATTTTGAACTTCATGATTTACACAATATCATGATTGAGAGAAAACATACCTTGCTCCATGTTTTGTTTGAATACACTCTAAAGAAGATTCCGATGAAACCGTGTTTCTCTCTCTTGACCCTTGAGTTCTTCCTATACTCTTCTTGGTGGAGAGAAAAATATCGATTAGTAGGGTTGAGAGAGGACCGGCTTCTACTTGGCTTTATTTATAGGTACACGGTCCATCAACGTGCCATAATTAGAAGATATCTCCACATTAATTAAAGGATTTGACACCTAATGTTATTAAACCAATTAATGATCTCTTGACATAAATAAAAGATTATTACCTTGAATAAGAGATCACAAAGCCACAATTATATCTTAATTAAAATAAAAGATAATTTCCTTAATGGGACACATGGGACATAAAGAAAATATCTTACATTTTCCTACTTGGCCCATGTAGCGTCATTATTAGTAATGGTTTAATAACAAACATAATGCGCAATATACGTCAAATCATTTATTTAATTAATCAAATCATAAATTCATGGTTAAGTTAAAACTAATATGGATCATGGCGGTTGTATGTCATTGGTTCGACATAGTCCCTCCATGTATCACAATACCAGTTCTTATGTATCATGACCTTAATGGAGATAATCATAATGGTCCAACAATAATGTCTTATTAAAGAAAAATCTTGTTGATAACATTATAATCCATTCATGTATATACAAATACATAATATAACAAGATGCATTAATTTATCAGAAACATAATAATTTTGAGCTCAAATGTCAAATACATTAGGAACACAAACATAATCATAAACGTCAATAATGGTTATCACTAATGCCCATTCTTTTGACATGTTCATTAAATGTCTTTGGTGGCAACCCTTTAGTCAACGGATCCGCAACCATAAGATTAGTGCTAATATGTTCGATTGACACTCTTTGTTTCTGAACATCCTCTTTAACGGCAAAGTATTTCAATTCCATGTGTTTAGCACCTTTGGAATACTTGTCATTTTTAGAAAAGAAGACTGTTGCGGAATTATCACAATAAACTTTCAGCGGCTTGGCAATACTGTCGACGATTCCAAGTCCACGAAATAAAGTTCCGCAGCCATAATCCATGAACAAAGTGGCCTCAAAGCATGCCACAAACTCGGCCTTCCATAGTGGATGCAAAGAATGATGATGTTTCGCACTCTTCCATGAAATTGCTCCCCCAACTAAAAGGAACAAATAGCCGAACGTGGATTTTCTGGTATCCACACATCCGGCATAATCTGAATCCAAATATCCTATCACCTCAAGATCACCAGATTTTCTATAAGTGAGCATGTGATCCTTCGTTCCTTGCAAGTATCGCAATACTTTCTTTGCAGCTTTCCAGTGTTCCATTCCAGGGTTACTTTGATATCCGCCCCAACAAAGCCAACAAAGAAATCGATGTCTGGCCTTGTACAAGTTTGAGCATACATCAAACTCCCAACAATAGAAGCATACGAAATTCATTCCATTTCTTTACGTTCTAATTCATTTCTTGGGCATTGCATAAGGCTTAATTTGTCTCCTTTTTGAATTGGAACAATGGATGAAGAACATCTTTCCATGTTGAATCTTTCCAGAACTTTGTTAATATATGCTTTCTGAGACAATCCTAACAATCCTTGTGATCTATCACGGAATATTTCAATTCCAATCACATAGGATGCCTCACCCATATCTTTCATTTCAAAGTTCTTAGAAAGAAACTTCTTGGTCTCATGTAATAAGCCAAGATTATTAGTAGCAAGCAATATATCATCAACATACAGAATCAAAAATATAAACTTGCTCCCACTGACCTTTAGATATATACACCGATCAACAATGTTTTCATTAAATCCAAAGGAAGTAATAGTATCATTAAACTTAAGATACCATTGTCGTGAAGCTTGCTTAAGTCCGTATATTGATTTCTTAAGTTTACACACCATGTGTTCCTTTTCTTCAATAGAAAAACCCTCAGGTTGTTCCATGTAAACCTCTTCCTCTAAGTTTCCATTCAGAAAAGCAGTTTTCACATCCATTTGATGTAGCTCTAAGTCATAATGAGCTACCATTGCCATGATAATCCTCAATGAATCTTTCTTTGAAACTCGAGAAAGGTTTCTTTGTAGTCAATGCCATCTTTCTGAGTAAAACCTTTGGCAACAAGTCTAGCCTTGTATCGTTCGATGTTGCCATTTGAGTCGCGTTTGGTCTTAAAGACCCATTTACACCCAACTCTTTTACAACCTTCTGGCAAAACGACAAGTTCCCAGACTTCATTATGAGCCATTGATTTCAACTCTTCTTTCATGGCATCTAACCATTTAGTAGAATTAACACTTTCTATGGCTTGTGAAAAAGAAACTGGATCATCATCAATTCCTACATCAAATTCTGACTCTTGTAGATAAACTACATAATCATCAGAAATAGCAGGTCTTCTTTGTCGTTCAGACCTTCTTAATGCTATTTGTTGTGGTTCATCAACTATAGGTTCATTAGCAACAATTTCATTTTCAGGAGTTTGATCGTTTATTTGTTGTTCTGGCTGATTGTTAAGTTGTTCAACAACTGTAGGATCAACAACATGAGAAGAAGTTTTAGGTAAAGGAATCTCCACCCTAACTTCTTGAATTTCCACTTTACGTGGTTCTACACTCCCACTAATATCACCATTTTCAATGAACCTAGCATTTCCAGTTTCAACGATTCTTGTACTTTGACTAGGACAATAAAATCTATACCCTTTTGATTTTTCTGGATAACCAATGAAGAATCCATTGGTTGTCCTTGAGTCCAGTTTCTTTTCATGTGGGTTGTAAATTCTTACTTCCGTCCTGGCAACCCCAAACATGCAGTGCCTTAAGTCGGGTTTTTTTTCGTCCCACGATTCAAAAGGTGTCTTTGAGGCGCTTTACTGGGACCCTATTTAATACATACACACGGTTTTTAAAGCATGCATCCACATAGATAAGGGTAAATAAGAGTGACTTAACATACTCCTAACCATATCCATTAAGGTACGATTACGCCTTTCTGCAACACCATTTTGTTGCGGTGTACCTGGCATTGTGTACTGAGCACAAATACCACGCTTTTCCAGAAACTTAGCAAAAGTTCCTGGACATTGTCCAGTCTCATCATATTTTCCATAATACTCACCACCTCTATCAGACCTAATGATTTTCACCTTTTTGTCTAATTTTCTCTCAATCTCATTAATGAATACCTCTAAGACGTCTACTGGTTGAGATTTCTCATGCAACAAATAGACAAAACCATAACGTGAAAAATCATCAATGAAGGTGATGAAGTACTTTTCTCCACCAAAGATGGAACATCAAAAGGCCCACATATATCAGTATGTATAAGTTCAAGGAGCTGTGTGCTTCTTGTGGCTGTTTTCTTAATTGTGTGTTTTGTGTGTTTTCCCTTAATACAATCCACACAAGTACCAAGATCAGTAAAATCCAAATCATGAAGGACTTCATTCTTTACTAATCTTTGTATTCTTTCTTTGGATATGTGACTCAATCGTTTATGCCATAAGTAAGCAGAACTTTTATCCACTAATCCACGTTTAGTGCCAATGTTATGATGCAAGGTCATTAGAGTCTCAGCAAAAATATTATCAAGTTTTAATTTGTACAAACCATCACAAAGAACACCAGAACCAATAAGACGATTATATTTAAACAAACTAAAACATCCATTTCCAAGCTTAAAAGAATATCCAAATGTATCAAGTTTAAATAGAGAAACTAAATTACGAGAAACAGAAGGAACATAAAGAGTTTGAAAGAGATCTAAATGATGTCCAGTGTCTAAAATTAAACGATATGTTCCAATGGCTTCAACTGGAGCTTTGACTCTATTCCCCATGAACACAGAATTTTCATTTGGATTTATGGTTTGGATCGTAAGGAATCCCTGCATCGTGTTTGAAACATGAGTGGTGCAACCAGAATCAATCCACCAAGTATTAAAAGGAACTTCTGCTAAATTTGATTCGAAACATACAAAAGCACTATGCTTACCTTTCTTTTCGAACCATGCCTTGCGTTTCAGGCAGTCTTTTTGATAGTGTCCAGGCTTTTCACAGAAACGACACTTATCATTCTTTTGTTCCTTCTTGTGAATTTGGGTAGATGACCCATCAATCTTTAGTGGTCCTTTATTACCCTTTCCTTTCTTTCCTGGTTTCTTTTTAGCTCCTGACTGACGCACGAGATTAATTGAGTGAATACCTTGCTTCTTAAGCCTTGCCTCCTCTTGAATAAGCATACTTTGCAATTCAGTCACATTCCATTTATCTTTTATGGAGTTGTAATTAATTTGGAATGGACCATATGCAGGGGGCAAGGAGTTGATAATGAATTGCACAAGGAAATTATCACTCACTTTCAATCCCATGGATCCTAATCTTGTTGCTATATTCGTCATCTCAGTGATATGCTCATGCATTGTACGAGAACCATCAAACTTCATGGTGGTTAACGCGTGCCCATTAGTGTCCCAAAGAATGACTTTTATCAAAGAAAATCGATCGAGAATGTTCTTCAATAAACTTCATGAATTCCTTAGCATTATCACTTTTGGGAATCGTTAGCTTAATGTTATCTGCTATCGTCATTCGCATAAGCATAAGGCTCAGCCTGTTGGATTTTTCCCAAGCTTTATGGAAAGACTTTTGTTCAGCACTGCTAGAATCAGTAATAGCAGCGGGCTTATCAGTCGTAAGTGCTAAATCAAGATCCAGAACACCTAGGTGAAACTGAACTTGTTCAGACCATTCAGAAAAATTAAGCCCATTGAACTTCATAATAGACGAAGCTTGCGAATGAAGAGAAGCAGAGATTGGCGCTGCAAAATACATAAAATGCTCATATATTAATGCTTTGAGTTAACTCATAATCTAGATTCAGAAAAGACAATGAATAGACATTGAAGTTCTCCTTTGGGTGATCAACAATGTACTATATTGATTGTAATTGATGCTAAAAGTTAAATTCACTTGATTGGTAAATAAATATACTCAAATTAGACATGTCTGCTATCTTTGGATAAACTAAACACATCTAGCCAAGTATATTTATTATCCATGGTTATGTTCTTGATTAAAATAATTGATCAACCTTTGGGCGATCCGTAAATATTTATAATCAAAGAACTTCAATATACCCATTACAAAGTATCATCATATCATAACATCACATAATCATGGGTAATTGAAAATCTATTTAATTTAACATCTATAAGTACTTTCTAATTTGGTCACTTTGGTGACTAACAAATTATTCATAATATAGACGTCAAATAAATAATAACAATAGACTTAATGATTAGGCCACTTTGATAACAAACTAACCATCTATCACTTAAATTATAAATACATAATTTAATATTTGAATGAAAACATAATTATATACATACGAATCATCAAAACAGATTAATGGCATTAATCCAAAAATTGAAACTCTAGAATAGTTATCAAGTATCTGCCACTTCATAATAGTAGCAAATGATGAATTCATGCCAATCAAATAGAATTTACATCTAATGGTTAAGTGGAACATCATGTACAATCAATGTTCTTATGCCACATAAAATACTATTAAAAAACATAAATCGGTAATATGCCTGTGGAATCCAACAATCTGTCCACCTAACTATATATCCCAGACAAGCAATTCATATTTATATGGCATAATCATGATACATCTTGTAAGCACAAATATATAAATTCATGTCAACACACGAAACTATCAGAATACATGAGAAATTTAAGCCATCTCATTGAATTGTTAATAAAGCCGCATAACATTCTTACGGTCGAAAACTCATGCCGAAAATCAAACCGAATTAACATGCTTTTGACAGTTCAATTGCAGCGGAAAATAACAACTAAAAATTAATAACTTCAATCGGAAAATCACGAGTTCTTAAACCTGGCTCTGATACCACATGTAAGAAATTCTTAAATTATGCATAAACGATAATGCCCTGGATTTTGAACTTCATGATTTTCACAATATCATGATTGAGAGAAAACATACCTTGCTCCATGTTTTGTTTGAATACTCTCTAAAGAAGATTCCGATGAAACCGTGTTTCTCTCTCTTGACCCTTGAGTTCTTCCTATACTCTTCTTGATGGAGAGAAAAATATTGATTAGTAGGGTTGAGAGAGGACCGGCTTCTACTTGGCTTTATTTATAGGTACACGGTCCATCAACGTGCCATAATTAGAAGATATCTCCACATTAATTAAAGAATTTGACACCTAATGTTATTAAACCAATTAATGATCTCTTGACATAAATAAAAGATTATTACCTTGAATAAGAGATAACAAAGCCACAATTATCTCTTAATTAAAATAAAAGATAATTTCCTTAATGGGACACATGGGACATAAAGAAAATATCTTACATGGTGTTGATGAGATCTTCTTGGATAATTTATCGTTCATGTCTTGCCATAACAAGTTGTGGGAAAGCTTATCTTATGAGATGAAGGGTCAGGCGACAACGATTTTGTGGGCAATATGGAATAATAGAAATCAAACTGTATGGCAGCAGAGTAGCAAGACTCCATCTCAGATTGTTAATTTTGCAAGCTCTAACTTGTTTTAATGGCAGGCCGCACAAGTGTCCGAAGTTATGTATGGTGTCAAGGAGTGGAAATTTGTTCCTCCCCTCTTTCTTTGTAATGAGTTGTAGTTCGATCTGCTTTGTTAATGAAATTTCTACCTTTAATTTCAGAAAAAAAAAACAATTTTGAAGATTTTTTAATTTTATATTTTAAATTATTTATTAATATTTGAAATAATTTTCTAATTCTAAAAACAAGTTTTTGAAAATAATTTTGAGTTTTTTATTTTAGAATTTAAAAATATTTTCAAATATTTTAAATAAAGGTTAAAATTTTTAAAACAATTTATAGTTTTTCTTTTAACAATTTTCATATTTTATTTTTTGTAAATTTTGGATTTTAAAATAATTTAGATTTGTTTACAATTTTTAGTTTTTCAAACAAATTATCGTATTTTTTGTATTTTTTTTATTTTTAGATTTTAAAATTATTTAATGGATTTTTGAAAACTTTATTCAAACAAATTCAAATAGTTTTTTATTCCTTTAAAACAAGTTTCCGGGAATTGTTAGACAATTTTTCAGATTTTTCAAATATTTCTTTTTCTTTTATTTGATTAATTTTGAGAAGAATACACTTTTGGTCCTATAAGAATAGAGTTAGCGGTCAGTTAAGTTTTTTATTAGTTTTGGGACTAAAGTTACAACTTTTGATTTGTATATTTGCTAAAAGAAATAATTTGAGACCAAAAGAGCAAATTATGAGACTAGAAGTGCTTGACCCCTTTCTTGTGGGACGAAAAGTAAATTTAATGCATCATGACCACAGTATGAATAAATTAGTGTACTAGTTTTTTTTCCAGTTGAACAATATATTACAACCACATTATGTTCCTAGTCAAAATTATGTTACTTGACATAGTAATATGCACTTATCTATGCTATTAATTTTAAGTTGTTGGAATTGGTCTTTGATAAATGGGGTGTTGACCCGATTTTGACCAATTAATTAAGTGGTTTCCATTTGTGAAAAATGGAATTAAATTATTTGTAAAAATTCTACTAAGAGAGTAGATGAAAATAGCATTTGGAATTTCTCAAAACCGATTCAGGGTGAATGAGAAATTAATGCTAGAAGTTAGCCACTTAACACAAATAAATGGTATGGAAAATGGAAAATGTGGGGGAGGAGAGATGCTCCATCCCACATAGGAAAAAGGATGAAAAGTTTGCACACTTTATTTATCCCAAGTTGGACAAATGGGTTTGGGCCCTGGGGGCACCCACGTTTTTAAAGGGAGAGGACCTACATGCTTGGGGTTTGGTTCAAAGCACACACACACATGTGCCCGGCCGCCGGTCCGGTCGTGGGTCGTGGGTCGAGGGCCTTGGGCTTGGGGGCCCTTATTCTTTTGGACCAAAAACCTTTAAAATTAAATGTTTAATTAATTTTTTGTAATTAATTAAATAGATTTAATTAATTTTCGTAATTAATTAAATAAGTTCAAAGCGGGAGAAGGTTCGACTACAAGACGGGCGGCGCACGACCCCCGTGCGTGGTCGTGTGCCATGCAAGAGTTGGAGCACCAAGACGGGCGAGCGCACGGCCCGTGCGCCTGGTCGTCGTGCGCCATGCAGAGTTGGAGCACCGCGCACGGCCCGTGCTCCTGGTCGTGCTCCCTGCGAAAAAGTGCCTGCTCAACGGCCCGTGCAAATGTGCCTTTTCGAGCCCTGACGACGCGATTTTCCGTGACGGGCACTTCATTGCCTATAATATTGAAGCCCCGCAGATGATTTGAGATACGAAAAACTCGGATAATAACCTTGTCATTTGCATCATACGAGCATATTGATTTTCCTTTTCGTTCAAAAGCTTGAAAGTCAAGAACAACTTGTTGTTCGTTGTTGTTTTGATTTTTCTTTGTCTGGCCGCTAACCTAGGAATCTTGTAAAGTCGTTGTATCTTAGAGGCGAGCGCCGGAATCGTAAGCACTAGTATACGGGGCGTTTTTGCGTCTTGCGGAGATCAGTATCTAATACAGGCCTCGACTAAGCCTTTACACAATCATCCGGCCATTTTCCAAAAACGTAAAAACCATACAAGAAGAAAATTTTACCCAACAATCGCAAGACGAAAACTTTCCTACGTTTCTATTGAAGACGATGGCATCGATTCGATCTCGTTCACACCCATGGTCGCTTCTCCCGCTCACGGCGAAAAGTCGCCCAAGTTTTTTCAGTGCCGACTTCAAACGTTGGCAACGAGAAAGATCTTTGTTCTACCTCACTACTTTGGGGTTGGCTCATTTCTAAAGGCGGCCCCCCCTGCCGTTGAAGAAGACGAAGTTGACAACAACCGGAGAATCGCCGTGGATGCTTGGCATAACAAAGCGATTTTCTATGTCGCAACACGTCTTGAACGGGCTAGACGACACTCTCTACAACGCCTATAGCACGTTCAAGACGCCCAAGGAATTGTGGCGATCCTTGGAGAAGAAGTACAAGACGGAAGATGCAAGCACAAAGAAATTTGTTGTCGGCAAATTCCTGGAATACAAGATGGTTGACACCAAGACGGTTATCAGCCAAGTTCAGGAGATTCAAATCATCCTTCACGACTTAGTGTCTGAAGGGATGCTTTTGAATGAATCTTTTCAAGTGGCTGCAATTATCGAAAAATTGCTGCCATTGTGGAAGGATTTCAAAAACTATCTCAAGCACAAGCACAAAGAGATGGGGCTTGAGGATCTCGATTGTTCGGCCCGATCGAAGAAGACAACCGGAAATCAGATGTTAAAACCAGTAAATCTGGAATTGAGGCTAAGGCCAATCTTGCTGAGTCGAGCACTAGCAAGAAACGTAAGCACTCCGGGAAGGAAAAGGCAAGGCCAAAAAGTTCAAGGGGAATTGCTACAATTGTGGCAAACCGAACCACATGGCGAAGGATTGCCGACACCCAAAGAAGGGCAATCAAGGTGGCAACCAACAAGCCAATGTGACGGAGGACAAGTCGGTTCCAATAGACTTGTCGAGCTCGATCTCTCCGCCATTGTGTTTGAAGCCAATATGGTGGATAACCCAAGGGAGTGGTGGATAGATAACGGGGCTACTCGTCACATTTGTGCCGATAAGGAGATGTTCTCCTCCTACACTCCGATCAATGGAAGAAAGTTGTTCATGGGGAACTCCTCGACTTCCAATGTCGTTGGGCTTGGAAAGGTGGTGCTCAAGATGACTTTGGGAAGGAGCTTACGCTTGTAGATGTCTTTGCATGTCCCGGACATCCGCAAGAACTTGGTTTCGATCTGTTGCTTAGCAAGGCCGGCTTTAGACTAGTGTTTGAGTCCGACAAGTTTGTAATGACCAAGAATGGTCGAGTTTTTATGTAAAGGTTACCTTGATAAGGGCACTGTTCAAAATGTCCAGTAATGTCTGTTTTCCGCCAAGAGGCGAAGAATAAAAACGTTTACTTGTTTACTTGTTGGATTGTTCTAATTTATGGCATGATAGATTAGGACACGTAAACTTCAACACAATTAAAAGGTTAGTGAATCGGAATTAATACCTCACGTTTAAAACCGATTCACAAGACAAATGCGAAATTTGTGTTGAAGCAAAATTGGCCAAGGCACAGTTTCATTCGGTAACGAGAAGTACCAAACCACTCGAGTTATTTCATACGGATGTGTGTGACTTAAAACTTGTGCAAACTCGAGGTGGTAAGAAGTACTTCATAACGTTTATAGACGATTGCACAAGATATTGTTGTGTCTATCTTTTGAAAAGCAAAGATGAAGCTTTAGTAGCTTTTAAAACTTATAAGAATGAAGTTGAAAATCAGCTTAATCTGAAAATTAAGATGATTGAAGTGATAGAGGCGGAGAGTATGTTGCTCCGTTTGAAGAATTTTGCTCGGAAGTGGGTATAATTCATCAAACGACTGCACCTTACTCACCTCAATCAAATGGTGTTGCAGAACGCAAGAATCGTACTCTTAAGGAGATGATGAATGCGATGTTGTTAAGTTCTAGCTTACCCAAAACTTGTGGGGGGAAGCCATACTTTCTGCGAACTACATTCTTAATAAGATCCCACACAAAGGTAAAAACGAAAATCCATATGAGTTATGGAAGGGACGTAAACCGTCATACAAATACCTCAAAGTGTGGGGGTGTTTGGCTAAAGTCGAAGTACCTAAGCCAAAACAAGTAAGAATCGGTCGAAGACGATCGATCGATTGTGCTTTCATTGGATATGCTAACAATAGTAGTGCATATCGCTTTTTAGTGCACAAGTAAGCTATTCCTGATATAAATGAAGGTATGATCATTGAATCAAGGAATGCTATATTCTTCGAGAATATCTTTCCGAACAAAGAACGGAAAGAAGAAAGTTCGGGTAAACGGACTTATGAAAGCGCAAGGTTACCTCAAAGTGATGATGAAGAGGAACCAAGACGCAAAGAAAAGGACAAAAGTAGCTAAGTCTTTTGGTCCGATTTTCTAACTTATATGTTAGAAAACTAACCCGAACTATTCAAGAAGCATTGGCTAGTCCGAAGCTCCTCTCTGCGGAAAGAAGCTATCAATAATTAGATAGATTCCATCATGCAAAATCACACTTGGGAGTTGGTTGATCTCCCACCGGGTTGCAAGCCTTTGGGATGCAAGTGGATCCTTAAAAGGAAGTATAAAGCAGATGGATCTATTGACAAGTATAAAGCCTGATTGGTAGCTAAAGGGTTTAGACAAAAGGAGGGATATGACTTCTTCGATACATATTCTCTGTCACGAGATTACGTCCATTCGTGTTCTCATTGCTATTGCAGACTTTGCATAACCTTGAGATACATCAAATGGACGTTAAGACTGCCTTCTTGAATGGGGAGCTTGAAGAGGAGATCTATATGGAACAACCCGAGGGGTACGTTGCACCTGGTCAAGAGCGAAAGGTGTGTAAACTTGTTAAGTCACTTTATGGACTAAAACAAGCACTTAAGCAATGGCACGAAAAGTTTGACTCGACTATGAAGTCAAACGGTTTCAAGATCAATGAATGTGACAAGTGCGTCTACATTAAAGGTACTACAAATGATTACGTCATAGTATGCCTTTATGTAGATGATATGTTGATTATGGGAAGTAGTCATGATTTAATCATGAAGACTAAGAACATGTTAAAGAAGAACTTTGACATGAAGGATATGAGATTATCTGATGTTATTTTAGGGATTAAAATCTCTAGAACTTCAGATGGAATTGTCTTGTCACAATCCCATTATGTCGAAAGCATACTTAGAAGGTTTAATGCTTTTGATAATCCTCCGGCTAAGACACCTGTAGAACTAAGTCTACACTTGGCCAAGAATAGAAGCGAACCAGTTTCTCAGCTGGAATATGCAAGGGTAATTGGCAGTCTGATGTACTTAACGAATTGTACACGCCCGGACATTGCATATTCGGTGAGTAAACTAAGTAGGTTCACAAGTAACCCAATGCACGGATCATTGGAAAGCCGTGACAAGGGTACTTAGATATTTAAAGTATACCATGAACTATGGAATACTTTAAACAAGATATCCAGCAGTATTAGAAGGATACTGTGATGCCAATTGGATATCAGACACAAAAGACTCCAAGTCCACAAGTGGATTTGTTTTCACAATAGGTGGAGGAGCAGTGTCGTGGAAGTCTTCTAAGCAGACGTGCATAGCTCGATCCACTATGGAATCCGAGTTCCTTGTTAGAGGATATTCCTTGTTGGAATATTCCTTGTTGTACTTTCTTTGTTTTTGATACATTGTGATAGTCAATCGGCAATCGGAAGGGCACAAAGCAAAGATGTATAATGGTAAGTCAGACATATACGTCGGAGACACAATACCATTAGCAGTTGATTTCGAATGGGGTTATTTCGGTTGACTACGTGAAGTCAAAGGAAAACCTTGCGGATCCGCTTACAAAAGGCATAAATCGAGATCGGTGTATAAAGCGCTAAGGGGAATGGGTTTAAAATCCACAACTTAAAGAATGTTCATAGCGGTAACCCAACCTTGTGAATTGGAGATCCCAAGACCTTGGTTCAACGGGACAACTAAGTTATGAATGTTGGATGAACACTTGGAAAATGTGTTAGCTCATTCTCGATACATCCAAGTGTATTTAAACCCGCTGAATGTGGTGAGGTTAAGTTTAAGACTTTTAATGATTCCTATACCGAAAGGTGGAGTATGGCGGGGATACTTCTTCAATAGGAGATCACCTATATAAGTGAGAAGTAATGGCCGCAGAAAAAGAAACACTTATGAATCTAAGATATGGTCCAGGGCGAAATGGACACAACGTGAGAACAACAAGTGTTAGAATTGTTATTGTGTAAATCTTGTTGTCTTGGTTTACACAAACGGTGAGTAGTTCAAGACATCGCGTCACTAAGCGGCTAGTAAATCCGATAGTACCTTACTAAGGAAGGTTCAAAGCCACAAGCTACCTATCTCGATGCAATAACGATTCGCCGAGACTTTCAAGTTTAATCTGCATACACGCATGCATTAATTTCATTCATGTGGGGATTGTTGGAATTGGTCTTTGATAAATGGGGTGTTGACCCGATTTTGACCAATTAATTAAGTGGTTTCCATTTGTGAAAAATAGAATTAAATTATTTGTAAAAATTCTACTAAGAGAGTAGATGAGAATAGCATTTGGAATTTCTCAAAACCGATTAGGGTGAATGAGAAATTAATGCTAGAAGTTAGCCACTTAACACAAATAAATGGTATGGAAAATGGAAAATGTGGGGGAGGAGAGATGCTCCATCCCACATAGGAAAAGGATGAAAAGTTTGCACACTTTATTTATCCCAATTTGGACAAATGGGTTTGGGCCCTTGGGAGCACCCAAGTTTTTAAAGGGGAGAGGACCTACAAGCTTGTGGGTTTGGTTCAAAGCACACACGCGCAGCGTCTTGTGCGCCCGCCGGGCCGGCTCGGCTTGGCCGGCCCGGTCCGGGTCGTGGGTCATGGGTCGAGGGCCGAGGGCTTGGGCTTCAAGGCCCTTATTCTTTTTGGACCAAAAACCTTTAAAATTAAATGTTTAATTAATGTTTTTGTAATTAATTAAATAGATTTAATTAATTTTTCGTAATTAATTAAATAAGTTCAAATCGGGAGAAGGTTCGACTCGCGCACGCGGCGGGCGAGTCGGGCGCGCACGACGACCGTGCGGCCTGGTCGTGCGCCATGCAGAGTTTGAGCACCACAAGACGGGCAGCGCGCACGGCCGCGCGCGTCGGTCGTGCGCCATGCAGAGAGTTGGAGCACCACAAGACGGCGGGCGCACGCCCGTGCGCTGGTCGTGCTCCCCAAAAAAAAGTGCGTCATTCGGTGCAAATGTGCCTTTTCGAGCCTACTGACGCGATTTTCCGTGACGGGCACTTCATTGCCTATAATATTGAAGCCCCTGCAGATGATTTGAGATACGAAAAACTCAGATAATAACCTGTCATTTGCATCATACGAGCATATTGATTTTTCTTTTCGTTCAAAAGCTTGAAAGTCAAGAACAACTTGTTTGTTGTTGTTGATTTCTTTGTCTTTGCTGCGGCCGCTAACCGAATCGTAATGAAAGTCGTTGTATCTTAGAGGCGAGCGCCGAACCGTAAGCACTAGTATACGGGGCCTTTTCGTCTTGCGGAGACTGTATCTAATATAGGCCTCGACTAAGCCTTTACACAATCTTCCAGCCATTTTCCAAAAACAGAAACCATACACCAAAAAATTTTACCCAACATAAGTTCCTTAACCCTTTCAATCATTTTGTATTTAGTATAGCATTCTACAAGAGCTCAATATTTTTATATATTTACCGTTCTACAAGAGCTCAATTTTTCATGTTTTCATTTTGGGATGATTGCAAAAACACCCATGAAGTTTAGCTTAATTATAAAAAACTCCCGTTAACTTTTTTAAAATATAACTAGATTTATTTTGAAATTAGGCTAAACCTCAAGGATGTATAATCATCCCTTTTATAGACTAACTTTATCTAGAGATGTTAAATAGGTTGGTTTTAGCGGACATAGAGCTAAATAGTCTTTGGGCTAAACGAAACACTATCAAACGTGACTGTAATATTGCAAATCTAACTTTAATCTTATTGACTTTTGGGCTAAACGGGTCATTGTTGGGCTAGAGGTCAAAATTATATATTTAAATCAAAAAATTTAAACTGGAACATATATAACATTTAAAGTTGAATTTTTATTATAGAACAAAGTCATCATAATTTATAATTATATTGCATTAACAAAATTATAAAATTTGAATATTATAGGATCTAAATTTTTAAAATAAAACTACAGTAATATAAGCTAAGCATTATATACTCAAAAAAAATAATATTTATTTCTTATAACATTATATGGCTATACATCAAAAATTTCAAAGTAATTAAATTTATAGATTAACTCTTAAATTAAAGATTTAGCTTACTATTCAGAAATATATTTTATAATATAAAGAATTTAGTCAAACTTTGTAGTGTTTTCTTATTTAGAATAAAAATAAAAAAAATAATAAATTAAGTAATGAATAAAATAAATAAAAAAACTTTGTCGATAAAACATAGCTTATTTGGTAAAGATGAAGACTTAAAGATGAAGGAGATGTGAATTTCAAAAATATTTACTATTACAAGGTAATAAAAAAATAGATGTAGAATAGTAAAATTATACTATATTGAAAAAAGGGAATGGTGGGTAGAGATGTTAAACGGTCCGTGGTCCGTTAGCTCAGAGCGTTTAAATCGAGAAAAAGAGGGTGAAGGCCGAATTATTTTGGCACATTTAAATCCGGGTCTTTTTGGCCCGAACCATTTAGCCCGAAGCCCGTCGTTTTTATTTTTTAAAAATAAATAAAATTCTAATATTATATATCTACTTTTATTACCTATTACCTATTACTAGTAAATATACTTTTCAAATTCACATTTTGCTCATTTTTAAGTCTTTATCTTTATCAAAGAAGATATGTTTCTCGATAAAATTCTTTATTTATTACTTAATTTAGCTTTCTGACTTTTACTCTAAATAGAAAAATATCACGAAGTTTGATTAGATAATATAAGATATAAATTATATTTCTAAATGGTATATACTAAGTCTAATTTTATAATTTTGTTAATGTAATGTAATTATAAACTATGCATAATTTTCTTTTATAATGAATAAAATAGCTTTAAATATTATATGCTCGAGTTTGAAATTTTAGATTTAAATATATAATTTTGAAAATTTTGACTTATGGCCATATGAGAAATTTCCAAAAAAGTATTATTTGTTTTCCATTTTATAAGGGTATATAATACTAACTTTTGTTATTATAGTTTTATTTTTAAAATTTAGATCATAAAATATTTAATTTTATAAATATATTAATGCAATGTAAATAGAAACAACGCATGATTTATTTATGATGAATACTTTAACTTAAAATATTAAACGTAAATGTTATATATATGTTTAAATTTAAAATTTCATATTTAAATATATAATTTTTAATTTTTGACTTGTAGCTTGAAAGTGGTCCGTTTAGCTCGAAGTCTGCTAGGGTAGGATTAGGTTCTAATATTGCTAACAACTTCTACCCATGTTTCCAGTTGAATTCCCAAAAAAATTAACCATATATAAAACAAAAAAACAAAACTAATTTCCACTTAAGAAAATAAAACAAGACATAGACATACACATTAGCACATTTAATTAATAAAACCCATAAATTAAAAGACGTGTGGATTATATATACTCAAATATCTCATTTCTCAACACGGTCAAAATTGAGTTGGATTGTTCTGTAACATCTTTCAACGTGTTTCGTGACATTGATTGTACTTTTCTATGTTTGCATGGAAAACTCCTCACGACAAGTGTGTTTTACTTATTATGTACAACAGTCTGGACACATTTATCCAGTTTTGATCTCACTATTGTCACACACTACTGGCCAAAATCTTGCAAACCCGTAACTTTTTTTTACAATGAAATTCATTTCCTAGAATTTGTGAAAATCGGGCAAAAGTAGCTTTTCGGAAAACATTACACGCATGTTTTGAAGGGACTAGATCTCTTATTTCACAATCATGTTCCACTCGCTATTCCACTACGCATTATGCATGCACGATGAGCGAGGCGTAGATAGGGGGGCAGGGGGGCCCTTCAAGACACCCCAAATTTTTTTGTCCCGTTTTTCAGTGGAAAAAAATTAAAAAAATTTATATGTGTTTTTTTAAAGAGAAAAAATAATTGAGCTAGGGGAAAATGAGGGGAAAAATTTTTATGGTAGGTAAGCTACGCCCGACGATGAGTAACACGTGCACAATTATGATATCCTCATGTACGCGTGTCATACATCCAATACAATGGAATAGAAAATGGAACACGATTGTGGAATAGGAAATCTCAATCCATTTTGAAGGTCTTCTGAAATAAGAATGCATTCACATGAGTGATCATTATATGGGTTTTTTCGAAATAGCATTTAAGAGCAAAATAGACAAATTATAAACATTAAGTAACGTCTAATTTGGTAACTCCCCACAATTTCCTATTTTTTTGGGATTCAATCACCAATTTCTCATTTGTTTTGTTTTGGTGTGTATTTTCACCCAAAATTCTAAAAGATTTCTCCCCCCCACAACCCCCCACTATCACACGTCTGCAAACACTTCATCCACCCTAAAAATCCCTCTTACACACGACCGGAATACCATTTTTCTCTGCAAAAATCGAGCCAAAAAGATTCTTCTTTGTATGGGCGGAACTTAGTTGGGCATTAAATCTCCAAGAAGCACTTGTAACTCTCTATTAATGTAAGCCATTGTGTCCATTTTTTCGATTCTTTGGCTCTGTAGTTCACCGTGCAAAGGGTTTTTACCCAATTCCGACAACATGTTTTATATCAATTGAAGATGATTATTTATGGGTTTTCTTTAGTTTTGTCGACCTAGTTGTAGGACTCATTTATTTTTTTTTTTGAATTTTCTAGGGTTTTCACACTCGATTTTTACAGACGCCCTTTTGTATTTGATTTTTGGAATTATATCATTGACTATAATGGGTTGCGATTTATATAGTACAAATTTACGAAAAAATGATGCACACTTAGATAATGAATTATATAATGCGTATGTTTATTGAATTTGTGCTTTTTCATTCATATTTTGGTGTAATCTTACGCAAGCATGACAATTTTCTTAGTGATTTTGGTATATACATAAATCATTTTTGTTGTGCATTTTTTGCACAATGACTAAAATATGGTAAAAAATGAAAGATATGTAGTGGGATATACACACGTAATATTCGTAGACAGTGTTTTGGTGTATATTTTGTTAATTTTGGCACATAGGTACCCAGTGTATTGTGGTTTTGCACTAGTATGGTGAATTGTATATAGACGACATACAATGGTGTTTGGATAATTTTTATTTTCGTATATAGTTGGACTACATACAGTACACATTTAGTTTAGATGTGGGTTTTTTTTCTTGACACAATATTTTGTGGCCTGCTATTTTTTTCATTTTCGTATTACGTACACAATGTGATGTGTTATTTATTTTTTCTCAATTCCAGGTTAAATGGCAAGAGGAAATAGGAAGGGACCTACTTCCCCAGGCCCGAGCGAGGGTCCGAGTGACGTTAATCCAAGGGCAAAGACCGCAAAATCTGCCCTCAAAGCTTCGTTGCCCAAACTGAGGACAAGATCCGTCCCTAATGTTATATCGGGCGCATTGGTTCGGCTCAACAATTTCCAGACAAGAGCTATTGTTGTTTTTCAGTTGAAGATGTTTTAACGAATCGTGTGTATGCATAATTCTTAAGCAGTTTGTGTTCAAGTAACAATGTACTACTGAATGTTACACTTATCACGAAATGGTCAAGCCAATGTATACCAAAATAAAAGTTTATGATACTGTAATGTAATTATTTGTACACCAGAATTTCCTGATTATAAACCACCAAAGTATTCATATATATACACCACAATATGCCCCAAATTTACTATATTTTTGATATTTTGTTGAAGTACTACAATTATTTTTTTACTCTTTGGAAGTCATTGTAATGCTTTGAAAAGTTGTGTATCATCAACAGATAGCAGGCACTCAATAGCAATTATAACATAAAAGTGTTTAGATTACAAGTTTTTTTTATTAAAAGCCAAATGGACTCAAAAATGATATAAAATTAGAATATAATGGCATTCAATTATAATGTAAATGACATTCAATTACAATAGCAATTATAACATAAAAGTGTTTAGATTACAGGGTATTTTTTTTTATTAAAATTCAAATGGACTCAAAAACGATGTAAAATTAGAATATAAATGGCATTCAATTATAATGTAAATGACATTCAATTATAATATAAATGACATTCATTTAACATAAGTCAAAAATCTGATAACAGTTTTTGAAGTGTACGAAATTTGAAAATGCTGGAAAAATTGTAGTTGTATTATGTAGGTTGCTCAGGACATGTTCGGTTGTTGTGAGATGCAATTTTGCCACACGTGACACTCTAGTTCGTTGTTTGGTGTGTGAATTGCTCCCTTCGACACCGACCACAAACGATGTTTGTTTGTAGCCTTCCCTGTTACAAACAATATATTGTACACGGATCTCTTTGTTCTTAAATTTTCTTGACGTGCTTTTCGTATGTCAAAGCCGCATTGTTTACCATAATCCCTATAAAACTCCACACCCTTGTCCAAACTCCCAAAATACATGCCCACTCGCGGTATTTTATCATGTTCAACTTCAGGTATCCAATATTTGTTGTTGCCGGGTGATATTACCAGGCGCTCTCGTATTTCGACATGCTGGATTGTTTCATCACTAGTATCTGCAAAGTATATGCACACCAAATAAGTGAAACGTATACACAATTGTTTTTTTTAAAATTGCATAGTTCAATATTAGCGTACATTATCCTTAATAAAAAATCTAACATATACCCACTGAATGTTTATACTTATCACACCAATTGGAAGCCGATGTATACTAAAATAAGATATCTTTATACTGTTATGGAATTATTTGAACACCATTGTTTGTTCTAATTCTAAATCACCAAAGTATTCATATATATACACCATAATATGTTGCAAATACACAAGTTTGTTGAATGTTGTATACAACTCTATGTGCTAATGTATAGCTTCAAATAAACATTCAAACACACAATATCACATTTTAAATTAACACAAAAATATACATATCTATACATGAAAAATTGCTTTACAGGCATATATATTGCAATATGTGTACACAACTCTTTCACATAAAAGATTTATCATCACCCCTGTCATCCCATACCATATACTGCATGCTTATATGTACACAATAGTAAATATATGTGTACACAAACCTCATATATAATTTGTACATTTCTGTACATTTCTTTATACTAAGATAAACATCAATTATGATTCCATATTTTCTAACAAAAATACGGACAGGATGAATATGGATATTGCGCGATTTTTCGAAACATATACACACATACCAGGAAAAAAAACGCTGAAATCGCACTTCATCATGTTGTGATTCATCGCACTCATCGCCCATTTCGCAAGGTTTTTGTGCTCTTTTTTTCGACTATAGGTGGTGTGTTCTGTGTTTTTGGGACGCGAAACTCGGTGTTTACTGCGAATTTTGGATGGATGCAGAATGAAGAAGATGATAGGAAACGTGTGTTTTGTTGCTATATTAACGTTATTTATGTTATGGCAAGATTGCAATCAAGAAGATCCCTTGATTCTAGGTTATTAATTATGGTATTAATTTACCCCTTTTTGTGGATTACGGAAATGCCCTTTTGGCATTAAAAATAATTATAAAATAGTATTTTGTAGGGCTAATCTAAACCATTGATTGTTTGGATGTAGGGATGCGATCTGTCCACACTGCCACATGGTAAGAGGTTGGCACATGAGATCCTATATATATATATATATATATATAGGGAGGAGATCCTGTGAGACCACCCTCCTAGGTGAGACCGTATGAACAGATTTACACCATGAAAAATAAAAAATCAATGGCATAGATTAAACAAATATATACAGCTATTGGAAGGAAACTATACACTTGCATGGGTAAAATAGGGATTGATGAAAAACAAATCATAACTGTCTCCTACAAATTAGGGACGTGATTTGTTATTGATCACGTCCCCCCAATCACGCGATCCACCCTTCTTCTCTCCTTTTTTCACAACAACACTCTGCATCGCGAACCAAAACTTTACTGCTCCATTCGTTTCTGCAATTCTTCCATTGGATCAAACTTGACAAAAAAATATAAAAGCGTCATATATCATACAATTGGCGAAGAGTTTCATCTATTGGAAGCAATCAACAATCAATGAACAACATTTAACTAAGTATACAATTTCACTGTATTGACTATACATTAAAACATTACTAAGTATACAGAAACATGATTTAATTAAGTATACAATTACACTGAACTAACTATACATTAAAATATTACTAAGTATACATAAATAATTGACTAATTATACAATTGCACTGAACTAAGTATACAATCCCACTGAACTACTTATATAACTAAGTATACAATTTCACTTAAGCAAGATACAATTCTACTGAACTAAATATACATTAAAAGATAACTAAGTATACAATGACATTTAACTAAGTATAAAATTCATCTGAACTAAGTATACAAATTCACTAAACTACTTATATAACTAAGTATACAATTCCACGACATTTTACTAAGTATACAATTCCATTGAAATATTCAATTTTTTTGAAATGAAATAACTGAACAATACGATTGAAGTTGATGGGTTCTCTCTCCCTAAATCTCGGCAAACTGAAAAGGTAAGATTGTTTACCAATAATTATTAAGGATATTAATTTCGAAAATATCAAATTACCCTTAATCCTTCCTAAAAATCCGGCGCCTACTAAAAATAATAGGAAAAATCTGGACCGTTATTTGTTTAGATCCAACGGCCACGATATGTGAATACGGGCTCACCGAGAGGGCTTGGTCTCATTTGAACCAATCCCTACATATATATATATATACACATATATACACACACTAGTCCTGTAATTTACAAGACTAGTGTCTTTGTGTATAGAAACTAGAAATGGAGGTTGGATATGAGAGAAGGGGAACCCAATATAATAAATGCCATATTTTCAGTTGGGAGGAGCAGTAATTACAAATCTGTAGTGTAGTTAAAGGAAAAAAGGAAAAGAGGAGGGAATATTGGATTGGGGAACACAAAGTGATCCACCCCATTAGGGGTGACCACGGTTTCGGAACTGCCAGTTTCGGTTCCTCATTTTGGCGGAACCAAAACCGGAACCAATGCCTCACAGTTTCGGTTCCAAAATTGGAACCGACAGTTTCGGTCCGATTTGGAACCCGATTCTTCCACGGTTCCATTTCTGGTTTTAACCGAAAACTGTTTGTTTATCTTTTGATTACAAAAAAAAGGAAAAATAAAGAAAAAGATTTGTACTTAATTATCAATTGAGTTTTGTACTTAATATTAATATTATTAAATTAACTGTATATACTATTAGAGCATAAAGAAATTAAAGTTGTATAGTTTGATTACAACATTTAGTTTGAAAATTAAAATGTGTCTCATGTTGTTACGAAAATAAAATATTATAATAAACATTTAACATTTCTTATAGCATATTTTACCATATAAAACTAAAAAATATTGTTTTAACATTGAAACCGCCGATTCCACCACGGTTCCACCGATGGTTCCACATACGGTTCTAATCGACAGTTAAACCATCGGTTCTACAGTTTTTGAGACCAAGGAACCAGAACCGGAATCGACATACACAATTTTTATTTCGATTTGGGAACCGTTGATCGGACAATGGTTCTGGAACCTTTTACTACGGTTCCGGTTTGGAACCAAATTTCGGTTCCATTTAGCCATCCCTACATCCAATCGTACATATAGTTGTCAGAAATAACAATTGCTAAAGTAATCAATACTGTAGCTCTGTCTGAGAAAAATTAAAAGAAAAAAACAAGGAACATTACATGGGCTAATTCGATGCTAAATTGTCCGACTCCATTCATGTGATGACACGTGTTATGTATTGATTTATTTTTCTTAATTAAAAAAAATCCACCAACTGCATAACTCTGGTTTATCTAAATTTTATTGTCTTCAAATTTAAGAATCTTAAATTCTCAAATTTGAATCTATTCAACGTTTTAATTTCAATCCTTGTATATGTAACTGATAGTCTCCATTCAGATCCATCCACAAAAAATAAATGAAAAGAAAAGTGAACAAAAACAATACTATATATTAGGGTTTCTGTTCTTTCTTTAAAAATAAACCGTTCTACCTATGTTTCCAGTTGAATTCCTGAAAAAATTAACCATATATAAAACAAAAAACAAAACTAATTTCAACTTGAGAAAATAAAACAAGACATAGACATACACATTAGCACATGTAATAAAACAATAACTTTAAAGACATATGTGGATTATATATACTCAAATATCTCATTTCTCGACAAAGTCAAAACTGAGCTGGATTGTTACAGTTCATGTAACATTTTTCAACGTGTTTCGTGACATTGATTATTCACATTTCCATGTTTGCATGGAAAAACTCCCCACGTCAAGTGTGTTTTACTTTTTATGTACAACAGTCTGGATATATTTATCCTGTTTTGATCTCACTATTGTCACACACTACTGGCCAAAATCTTGCAAAATCGTAACTTTTTTTTACAATGAAATATTTAAATGTCATTTCCCGAAATTTGTGGAAATCGGGCAAAAGTAGCTTTTCGAAAAACAATACTAGATCTCCTATTTCACAATTGTCCAGCTTCTTCCCCTTTTCGATCTTCTCTTCGCATTCGTCAATCCTATCTGGGCCTTTCACTTGATATTTCTTCGATTAAGCTCTGTTCCCTGTAAAACGTTACAAGAATACACAGTATCATGCCTTCTAAGGAAACCAAGTAAAAACACACTAAATATATATCCAAATGTATCAATTATATATCATTTTAAGCCCCTAAATGCACATATATTTTACACGTATCAACAATCATATTCCACTTTCTATTCCACTAAGCATGCAAGATGAATAACACGTGCACAATTATGATATCATCATGTACGCGTGTCATACATCCAATACAATGGAATACAAAGTGGAACACGATTGTGGAATAGGAAATCTCAATCCATTTTGAAGGACTTCTGAAATAAGAATGCATTCACATGAGTGATCATTATATGGATTTTTTCGAAATACCATTTATGTGTAATGTAAAGTGTTTGTAAAATTAACATAGGGATGGCAATTCGCCTCACCTCGCCTCGATCGAATCCTTCCTAAAAGAAAGCCCCGCCTCGCGACCCGTGGCAGGGCGAGTCTGGGTACTGCCTTCGTCCCGTGGGTACCCGCCCCGTGTAATTGAGAACTACATGTGTCACGCCCCAAACGCAACGCGACGACGATCAATCACTTAAACAGAAATAAATCCAACATTCTAGAAAACGATGCAACAATCCCAAGTGAAACAAGGTCTAAAGCAGCGGAAAAACTACAAGTACAACACAATTACAATTACATCCCAACAACTTAATAGCTTACGGAATTTAACTAGGAATAAAGTACACATCATATCACGACTTAAGTGTCAAACGGGTCCTACGCCCTTAAATTACGATCCGAATTTCAAAGGAATTAAAAGAGTCCAACATCAAGTAAAATAAAAGAAAATAGTCCAAAGAACATAGATAACGATAGGAAATGAGTCCAACGGGCGGAGCTCGAGAGTTCAATCCAAGGCAGGTCCAGCTTCTTCGACAAAGTCATCTTCTATGGTTAGAAAATAGGAGGGAGTGAGACAGAGATCTCAGTGGGTGGGGTGATCGTGTGCAAGTGTGGCGATATATAGTTAATGCGAGAAATTAGTTGTATGAAAACGCGTGAGAAATGATGCATGAATTCACACACCATCCACAAGCGTCGTGATAAATATATTTATGTAATATACTTATACAGTTTAAGAAAATAGTTCGTGGTCACGCAGCACTATGGTTCAAGCGATCGGGGAGGATTGCGCGGATTTGTAACGCCAATCCTATGCAAGACAAGTAGCGGTTGCGTACGGATTTGTAGTGCCAACCTATGCAATACAAGTAGCGATTGCGTACGGATTTGTAGCGCCAACCAGACGGGTCCGATTAACTCCGGAATCGTTTGGATCAGACAACGATTCTTTCGTTCTTCCTTGTAACTCCCTGAGTAAGATGGTCCAAGACCTGTCACCTTATCGCTCCGTGGGCAAAGACAAAATCCACAAAGTGGAGCTAGCAAGGCTCGGATCTGTCATAATCATGATTATACCTCAAGTACTACGATCCGCTTCCGCCCTTGGACAAACTCCGTCCCTCGGTTGCGGGATTAGGGCGATGGGACCAGGAAGAGTGGAATAGCGGCCGAGCTGCCGGTTCCATCCCCCGACGTATCCATTCCGATCGTGAGCTCGACACACCAAGTTGACTCAGCGAGAAATTAAATACACGTTAGGGTAGTCAACCAGCAAATCAGTATATTGATTCGGGAAGCGAGTTCATAAAAAGTTTCGAAAATTTGCGTAAGGTAATTATGGCGTTGGTGGAGTTATTTGGATGAAGATGATTATCAGGAGGATAAGAAATCTTCGATATCTTGAAAGATTAGGTGGAACATAAGTCCCGTTATAGATTCAAATCGCAAGACGAGGAAGTCGCCCGTGATCGGGTATTAATCGGTCAAGGCGGTCCGATAAGTCAAGGAGTTTTTGAGAAAATAAAATATTTTAATTAAGAATTGAAGTCAGAGGGTCCAGGACTGTTTTAGTAAAAGAAAAATAATAATTTGAGTTAGGTCCTTGATAAAAGAAATTTTACAATTTAGCCCCGTTTTGTAAAAACCAATACTTTTGGGGTTAAAATTGAATAAATAAATATCCCGACCTTGAAAAATTATGAGGTCAGTTCCTAAATTCTCCAAATTGTTCAGAGATTCAGGTTTTTGAAGTTTTGAGGTCGAATTTTTATAAAATTCTCATATTGGCCCCAAATTTGTTAAAATTGCCATTTCGGGCTCTAAGTTTAAAATAATTGGAACTCATAAACCGGAAGGGATTTTAATGTGTTTCCAGTTGGAAAATGTCACTATGGTTAGTGGGATATTGGGACAAAATCAGTTTTAAAAAGAAATAAGTTTAGGTCCTTTAACTTTTGAAAGTTTCATTTTTGTCCCATTTTGAAATAATTGCCTTTAAGGCTTTTAGGGGTCCAATTGTTATGAAATTTGAACCTTGGGTCCAAGGTATAATTATGTTATAGTGAAATTAGTATTTGCAGGTGCATGCACTGCATAAGTCCTGGAAATTGTATTTTGGTCCTCAAGTTTAATCTTTTACAATTTGGTCCCTCAATTTTTATAAAATTACTTTCCAAGCTCTAAACACTTGGATTTTTGAAATACACTCAAAATATGTTATTTCCAGTCCCTTAATAGTTAAAATTTCAAATTTTAAAATTAGGGTCTGGTACAGTTTCGAAATTTACAAAATAGCCCTTAAACTTCTCAAATTTTACAATCTAGTCCTTGGGCTTTTAAGGGTTGATTTTATTTATCTAAAAACTCTTAAAACTTTATTAAAATGTCAAAACATAATTTTTGAACCTGAGTTCAGTCCCAAAAATCGAAATTTACAGAGGAGTCCATTAAGTTTTATTTTCTTGCAATTAAGTCCACCAACTTTCCATTTTTGCATTTTAAGTCCAAAAGTTGAAATTTAATCAATTATGCTCGACTTGTCCAGGTTATAAATCATTCAAAACATAGATTTAAAGAGTCATACACATACATATCCTTCTCATACAAAATTTCATCAAATATAACAATAAAGTGTGCATGTATGCCCTATTTTTCGTTAAACCGCATTTTTGAGCAACACTTGAGAATTTTTCCAACTTGATACAAGAAAATAGCATGCAATACATAATATATATCTCAAGTGCTCAATAACAAAATACTACATGCATATTTTCAATTTAAAATACCTAAAAGTTGAAAGGATTTTTCCACCCACCTTAAAGATCGGTTTGTTGGTGAAAATGGGATAAATCTCTCTCGATGAAGGAATGACTTAGGTCAGCCCCTAATTCAAGGAATATCAAAAAAATATAGGAGTTATAAGAATGTGGTTAAAAATTTAGGGAAAAGAAGAAGATGGTGAGAAAATTGGAAATACTACACTTACCTTGTGTAGTGAGTAAAATGTGACTAGTAATGGCTTCCAAGTATAAGGTTTTGGTCACCCTTAATGTCAACCACCAAGGTCAGCCCCTAAAACTCCAAAAATGAAAATGGAGTGTAAAAATTTGAAAAATAGAAAGAGAAGAAGGAAAGGTACTAAAATTTCCATTTCTTACCTTGTAGTCCAATTTCTTCACAATTTTTCTCCAAGATGACTAGTCTCTTAATTTCTTCAAAGGTCTTCTAGGTATACCTCAAAATCAAAAATCAAACTTAAATTAGAAGGTGAAAGAGATGAGTTAGGTGATATAAAAAATGGATTGAACAATAAATGTTTCTTACCTTTGGAGTGTAGTTTCGAAATTTTTGAAGAAAATGGGAGATGAATTCTTGAAGTTTTGGTTAAGTGTTTGTGAAGAAGAAGAAGAAATAAGTAGAGAGATGTAGGGGGATTTTTTAGAGAGAGTTGAGAGGATTCAAGGCTTGAAGTTGTGAAGAATGAAAATTGAAACAATTTTTTTTGGTTACTAATATGGGCATTGGCCGTCCATTAAGGGGTGGGGAAAGATAAAATTTTGTTTTGTCGATCAAATGATTAGCTAGAATAATAATTGAGGGAATTAGGGAAGAAAGTAATATTTAGGTATCTTTATTAGGGACAATGGGCCAAAATGCTAAGCTTAGGGGAAATTTTTAATTTGGTCTTGTTTGACCAATTGGATGATTGAAATGGTGGGATTAATTTAAGATGTAGGTTTGAATTAATGGTGTATAAATACACAAGAGGAATACACAAGGTGTACATGTACAAGAGTTGAGAGATATTTCTACACCAAAAAAAATACACCAATGCCGTCCCCCTAAGGGTATTTTGGTAATTCCATATTTTTTTTGTCCCAAAATTGATGATAATAGATGAATAAATATCAATCTCCAAAATAATTAGTGATTTCCTTGATCACTTATAATTCTCATGATCACTTAATCTAAATCGAATTCTTAATTCTATAAATTATAATCCCTAAAATAAATAGTCTCTTAAAATTCTAAGGTGACTAATAATACACCAATAATAATAATGATGATCAACCAAGTGATCATAAATGCGAATTAAAATTAATAAATGATTATGATCACAAACAGAAATTAAAAGAATTAAATGCAAAATATATTTATCATTAATATCTACCCGTCAAAGCGATGCGGTAAAATAGTCAAATTAATACAAAGACGATGCGAAACAAGTACATGATCGAATAAAAATCGGGGCTTCACAACATGTGTCGATCACGTGATTGAAATTCAGTGAAATTAGTACCAAAATTGAGATTTCCATATAGTTACAAGTCCATTTTGCAAATCGTGCATTTTGCGGGACTAAAATCGAGAGTTTGATATAATTACAAGATATTTTTTGCAAAATATAATTTTTAATGGACATTTTGCTATCGCCGTACGTATGTTGTAATTTTGACTATATATATACATATATACACACACTAGTCCTGTAATTTATAAGACTAGTGCCTTTGTGCATATAAAGTAGAAAGGGAGGTTGGATTTGAGAGAAGGGTGTGGGTTTGGGGAACCCAATATAATAAATGCCAGATTTCCAGTTGGGAGGAGCAGTAATTACTAATCCGTAGTGTAGTTAAAGGAAAAAAAAAGATGAGGGAATATTGGATTGGGGAACACAAAGTGATTCATCCCATCGTACGTATAGTTGTTAGAAACAACAATTTCTAAAGTAATCAGTATTGTAGCTCTGTCTGAGAAAAACTAAAAGAAAAAATCAAGGAACATTGCATGGGCTAATTCGATGTTAAATTGCCCGACTCCATTCACGCGATGACATGTGTTATGTATTAATTTCTTTTTCTTAATTGAAAACAAACCCACCAACTGCCTAACCCTGGTTTATCCAAATTTTCTTGCCTTCAAATTTAAGAATCTTAAATTCTCAATTTGAATTTATTCAACGTTTTAATTTCAATCCTTGTATATGTAACTGATAATCTCCATTCAGATTCATCCACAAAAAATAAATGAAAAGAAAAGTGAACAAGAACAATAGTATATATATTAGGATTTTTGTTCTTTCTTTGGAAATGAACTGTTCTGCCCATGTTTTGAATTCCCGAAAAAATTAACCATATATAAAACAAAAAACAAAACTAATTCAACTTGAGAAAGTAAAACAAGACATAGACATACACATTAGCACATGTAATTAATAAAACCATAACTTAAAAGACATATGTGGATTATATATACAGGGCCGAACCTGTGATTCTGATATACACACACTAGTCTTGTAATTTACAAGACTAGTGCCTTTGTGTATAGAAACTAGAAAGGGAGGTTGGATTTGAGAGAAGGGTGTGGGTTTGGGGAACCCAATATAACAAATGTCAGATTTCCAGTTGGGAGGAGCAATAATTACTAATCCGTAGTGTAGTTGAAAGAAAAAAAGAAAAGAGGAGGGAATATTGGATTGGAGAACACAAAGAGATCCATCCCATCGTACATATAGTTGTCAGAAAGAACAATTGCTAAAGTAATCAGTATTGTAGCTCTGTCTGAGAAAATCTAAAAGAAAAAACCAAGGAATATTGCATGGGCTAATTCAAAGCTAAATTGCCCGACTCCATTCATGCGATGACACGTGTTATGTATTAATTTCTTTTTCTTAACTGAAAACAAACTCATCAACTACCTAACCTTGGTTTATCCAAATTTTCTTGCCTTCAAATTTAAGAATCTTAAATTCTCAAATTTGAATCTATTCAACGTTTTAATTTCAATCCTTGTATATGTAATTGATAATCTCCATTCAGATTCATCCACAAAAAACAAATGAAAAGAAAAGTGAATAAGAACAATGGTATATATATTAGGGTTTCTATTCTTTCTTTGGATATGAACTGTTCTAAGTAGCACGTTTAAGACCGGCCCATTTAGCCCAAATACCGTTTGACCCGCCCGCAACTGCTAGGACCAGCCCGTTTAACATCTCTAATGGTTGGCAATCGGCTAGCCCTAATGGACTTTGGGCTAAATGGTCCAGTCCAAGAACACTTGTGTCCCGTTTAACATCTCTAACTTTGTCCCTGCATTACCAATCTCAATAAGAGTGAGACTAGTGAGAAAATTTCGGCATGCTTAGTGGCAGCAAACAAATGCTTCAGGTAGCAGACTAAAATTTCATTTTCTATGGTCATTAATGGTCCGATTTACAACCATAGAAGTAAGAACAAGCCCATACCAATATAATCTAACAAAATCTTCACAATAAAAGAATAATCTGTTAAATAACCAAGCTGAAGCAGCTAAAAAGTAATGCTCATAACAAATTAACCATTATGCATTTGGAAAGCAAAATGATACAAGAGAGAAAAAGAAAATGAACAGATCACTGAAGTTGAGGGGATATTTCAATCCCCTAACAAAAAGTGAGAATACCCCTAGTCATGAAACAACAAGCTCTACATATTAGTGCATGACAGAATCCATCCGCTTTAGTTCGAACGGTTTACTTTCAAATACGGCAAGGCACCTATCACATTGTTATAATCACTGCGATCCACTTGCATCTGTAAATAACAAACATATAGACGTAAGAGAGAGCATAGTGTTGGCCACAAAGCGAACGACTAATTCATAAGGTAAGAGGTGTGAAAAAGCGCGATTGCAAGGAAAAGAATGAAAAAGAAAAATCAGTCGAGTGGGTTAGCAGTTAACTCGGGACGTTTTGAAGCATTTACTGCTTATCTGCCCAATGAGTTAAGAGTGCAGGATTTTGTGTGAGCACACTTTTGCAACATATTCAAACATAATATCAGCAAGAGTCGACGAAACTATTTGTTATATTCATTTCTCCTTTATTTCCTTTAAGTGGTTTAGCTTAATCTGCCAACTCCAACGGGTTGAACTTAAAAACATGGTGTTTTCACCACCTTGCTATGCATACATATCAACAAGGGTTGAAATAATTCTGTCCCATTCATTTCCATTGTTTTTCTATTTATGTAAATCACCAATATGAGCTCCAATCATAGTACATTTAGAATATGAATTTCAATCTGTGTCTTAATTAATTACTTGTATGCTTATTCAAGGAGGCAACTTTGTGCACACATGTCTACTTGGAGACTGGAAACAAAAGATGTTGACTAAAAGGGACGATTTTAAGAAAGCCAAGTCTTTCTCACACCTTGAGTACTTACATGTAATGAATGATTTCTGCAGAAGATAATCAAATAGTGGCTTTAAACAACAAATATGATTATTATCCATGCAATAACATGATTTCACATTAATGGCTAGTTAGGCAACAGTGGCCAATACAGAAACTCCAACTCATACCCCAAGGGGGGGGGGGGACACTAGCAGCGGCCACCCCCTCAACTCCATAAAATCGATAAAATTAATATAAATTTGATATTAGCAATTTTTTAAAATTTAACACATATCAGATCTGAGTTACCATTAACTTACACGTATGAATTTAGGAACATGTTTCTGAAAATATATCCATATCCCATTTCAACAAAATTGTTGGACCACAAACCTCCATAATTAACAGCAAGATGATAGGAAGCGCATATGCTGAAGCTAAAATGAACATAAGGACTCCACAATAGTTGGACACCGGAGCATGGATTAACATTCTTCAGACAATTTTGCTTTATCGCAAAAGTATACAAACATTTGGCATCTGCCATTCCTCTCATCAAGAGCAAATTATAAAATTCCCAAAAGAAGATCCACTTCATAGCTACGTACCAGATTGATTGACCTCTTCCAAGCATGTCGTCCAAAATTAATTTCCCCTTACTAAGCAAAATTGTACTAAATTCCACCAAAATGACGTATATGCCCATATATAAAGGTCACCATCAAAACCTGTTGTGTGCCACGACAACCTCTGTACCTTTTCAGAGAAAAACTTGAAAGACATTCCTATGCAACAGTTTTCACGACTTTAATATCCGTACATGGAGCTCTAATTTCAAATGTTAAACTTGAACTTCACTATTTAGTACACTCTTTAAAAAAATTACTAACCCTTTTCTTTCTAACTTCATAATAAAGTTCATCCAGCAAATCCTAACAACCAATTTATCCCACTTGAACCAGTTGAAAACCTACCAGTTCTTGATTTCTTCATCACTCCTACTCTTTAACCGTCAAAAATAACTCTAGTCAATGGAACTCTTCTTGTCCTCTAAGGGATATTCATTGATGCTCTACAAAAACTGTGACATTATCTAAAGTGCTTGCCTTTTATATTTTTCAGACGAATTGGTCCAATTACTCATCTTTCATGCCCTCCCTCCTTGATGCCAAGAATTCTTCTTTAATAAGTAATCTCAGATATATATTATTTGCATTTCAAAATTTTTTTCCCAAATACCAATGAATAAAACTAAATCTAATTCAAACTTTAACATCAATTTCATTTCATCCATTTGCTACAAATATTTTCAGCTATTACCACCATACTGGTTATAAAAGGGTGAATAATCAGAGCACAATGAAGATAATACCAAAAGGAAGGTAAAATCAACTGTTCACATTTAAAAAAAAAAAGCAGAAAAATCAAGAAAAAATGAGCCCAAAAAACTCAAACCATTTTAGAGAGTCTAGTTCTCCTCTTAGTATTCTTCTTCCTGAGCAAATGCTGCTTCCCTGCTCTTCTCCTCATTATCTTCCCACTCCCGGTAACCCGAAATCGCTTCGCAGAAGCCTGAAAACTCATTTAAAAACACCAATTTTGAAATTCTTAAAACCCCACGTCATTAGAACACGAAAATAAACACATACACACACACCCCAATTGAAATTCAAAGAATTACCTTGTGAGTCTTCATTTTGTAGCCCTTCGCACACACAACCGTCAGCGGCTGTGAATTTCTCTGAACGGGACTGGCAATAGTAATTTTTTTGTTAAGAACAAGGGGGCGAAGCCCGCAAATAGAGTGCGAGGAACTGAGGTTGAGAGAAAATGTGTGTTTATTGACAAAGGGTGTAAATGGAACTGTTACTGATCGGATAGCTTTGTGTGGAGAAGAAGATTTCAAACCAAAGGAAAACACAGTGGTAGCCATTGTTGATGTAGCCATGTTAGCTCTTTCGAAGCAGTTATGGTTTTTCTTGAGAGTTTGTGTTTATGGATAAAGGGGTGTGGCAACCAGTTTTGTCCACAGACGATTGGGAACCTCAAATCTTGTTTGAGTAATTCGGAAATGAAACGGGGTAAGCAAAACTTTTGACAAGCGTAAATCCCAATTTACCCTACAGTGAAAAGCGTAACAAGCAGACGTGCGGGTGCTCAGCGGTTTGGAATCGCCGGTTCCAAAATGTATTCAAACAAAAATGATAAATGTAATAAGTAAGGGAAGAATAAAAGAAATCGGTTTTCAACTTAATTCTAATAGTTAGATTCACCTTCAGGCTTCACTTGCCAATTTTGTTCTACAATATGAAATCAAAATAGAATTATAGAAACTAAATAAATAACCAACAATTATTGGAATTTGAAACATTATTTACCAACAATTATTGGAATTTGAAACTAGAAATAATGTAATTCACAAATTGAGATTTGAAATTGTGTAGGAGAGATCAGAGAAATGGGAGATTAGAAGAGTGTTAGTGTAAGAAAAAAATGGTGGGGGTATTTATAGCCAGGTGAGGGAAAAAATATGAGAAAAAACCCGACCTAACTGCTGGTTTAAGGTTTCAAAATAGAGGAATCGTAACCAAACTGTGTCAAAACGGTTCCTGGTTACGATTTTAGCTGAAACCTTGGCCAACGATTAGCTGAACTGTTGACCACGGTTCGGTTCCAGTTCGAGCCGAATTGGTGAACACCTCTAATAACAAGTGGGTTTTCAAAAAAATTAGTCTCCTTTAATGAATAAGTTTGTCCACATAGGTGGCTTTTATTAGTCCCCAATAGATGACATTTGTTTTCAGTTAAATAAGTTTGCCCTTTATGTGTGCTTTTACAGATGAGTCATTACCTTATTTTCGTTGCAATTTTCTAAATCTACGAAACAATTAGATTTATCTAGTTTTAAATTTTTTGTTTTAGACATGTATAAGTTTTTGATCTGTAGGCATTGCAACTGTATCCTATTTGATGTTATAATTAGTTGTAAGTGTTAGGGCGATTTTTTATTGCCCAAAATAATTTCCTAAATTATAAAGATTGGTTTTTGATTTGTTTTGCCTTTCTAGACTTATGATATATTTAGAACTTTTTAGATAAGGGAAGAAATCATATTGATATGGTACTGATATATTAGGATTCTTGATAGTTATCTTGTTTCCTAACATAAGTGATTTACTTGTCATATATTTGTATATATCTTCTTTCCTTGTGTATTAGGTCTCTTGAAGGGTTTGGACGTCTATATAAAGAGAAGTTGACGTCCATAATGATTACACAAGAAAGATACCAGAGATACAAGAGCCTTGAGAGAGTTAAGAGTCATACAAGCACAAGGAGTCTCGCTGCCCTGGATGTGATCTCGAATGTGACTACATCTGAGATAACATTCAGCCCTGCAGTTGTGTTTGTTAGGTTTTTCATCCATTGTTTTTGTTTTGTGATTAACGAAGTCCACACATGTCTATTGTTGGACGAGTTGAATTACACAGATCAGATATACTCTAGATAGGAGTTTTTCGTTGAGTTTCTACTAGTTGGATTTTAGTATTTTTGTATACGGGATCAAACAGTTTTTATTAGTGGAAAGTTTTGCCATATTGGCATGTCTACAAGCTTGTTGGCTTGTAGACAATTTTTATTTTGTGTGTCTCTTTACTGCTTTCAAAATTCCGCTGCATGTGATTGTGAATGTGACCACATCTGCAATCACATCCTTACTCTGCAAAACTTTTGGTAAATATCCGTGCTTTAATTCTTTCAATTGGCATCTAGAGCCTACACTTGACGACACTAAGTGTTGATCCTGAGTGTTTGTTAGCATGGATACTCAAAATAACCCCACTTTTTGTCCCCCCATTCTTGATGGCTCCAATTACTCTATTTGGAAAGTCAAAGTTCGAGCCTACATCAAATCAATTGATGAAAGGGCCTGGCGTACAATCCTTACTAGGTGGTCACCTCCAAAACTCATCGATATGGATGGTGACTACAAGGACAAAGGAGAAATCGATTGGACTATTGATGAATTAATTTTGTCCAATTACAATTCTAAGGCTTTGATGGCAATCTTTGGTACTGTGGATCAAAATATGTTCAAAATCATTGCAAATTTTACTGTGGCCAAAGATGCATGGGATACTCTGCAAAGTCACTGTGAGGGATCTGCAAGTGTGCGAAAAACCAAACTTAGGTTGCTCACCAATAGGTTTGAAAACCTGAGAATGCGTGAGGATGAGAATATCACCACTTACAATGCCAAATCGTGTGATATAGCCAATGAAGCTCAAGCCCTAGGTGAACCCATCTCAAATGAGAATCTTGTGAGCAAAATGTTGAGATCTCTTCCCATTAGGTATAATATCAAAGTTTCATCCATAGAAGAAGCCCATGATGTGTCCACTTTAAGTCTCAAAAGACTTGTTGGCATTCTTCAAACCTATGAGATGAACATGGCTCAACAGATGGAGAGTTTGGGTCACAAAATTGCTTTTTAAATTGAGTCTCCTTTTCAACTTGAGTCCCAAGTTACAAATGATTTTACTGACCTTACCAATGAGATCGAAAAATATGATCTAGGAGATGATTCTATGGCCATGTACTCGAAAAAATTTGATAAGATTCTTAAGCTCAAAAGTCAGAAAAAGTCTCAAAATTCCACCAAGCCTTTTAAGTCTGGGTCAAGCAAGTTTCCTCAAAAGCACACCTTTGATAAAAGCCAAGAACGTTTTTCTGGTGATAAATCGAACAAATCTGACAATAAAACTCTTGACTCCATTAGGTGTAGGGCATGTACTGGGTATGGTCACTATGCTGCCCAATGTGCTAATACTCTTATGAAAAAGGGATTGAGTTTGACTATGACCTTGAGTGATAACGAATCTGACAGTGAGAAGAATGAACAGGAAGAAACCAAGGTTATGACCACTTTGGTGAAAGATCGAAAGTCTCTCCAAATAAATCCTTCAGGTGTCGCCAGAGGTGTGGCCCGAGATGTGATCACACCTTCACTGATCACATCTGAGGTCACATCTAATGAACAGGATCTCTTATCTGTCTCTAACCTTTTTTGTTTCAATTCTACCTTTGTTCCTGATGATGTTGAACAGGATGATGAATCTGATGATGAAAGTCTGAAGGACACATACGCAAATCTTTACAAGGATTGGCTGAAAAGGATTAAAGTGAACGAGATGCTAAAAAAAGAGAATGATCGACTCATGAAGGAGAATGATGATCAAAGAGAAGTGGTTACCAGGTTGGAGGCCTCTCTTACAAAGAAAGAACTTGAGTTCGAAAAGGTAAAGTCTAAACTTGAAGAGTCTCTTGAAAGCATGAAAAAGTTTAATTCTGGGAAAGCAAAACTGGATGATATTCTTTCCGTGGGTAGTGATGATAAGACTGGCCTTGGTTATAAAACTCTAGCTTTTGTAAAAGTAAAAGAACAAAGAGAATCATCAGATTCCTCCAACAATCAAAAGATTTTTTCCCAGAAGTCTAAACCACGGAAACGACACTTTATCTGTCATTATTGTCAGGCTCCTGGACACATAAAACCATTTTGTTATAAACTGAAATCGGATTTAAGGTCTGGATGTCAGATGTCATCGCAGATGTTACGACATCCTCGTAATCATTTTTCAAAATCTGTCTGGGTCAAAAATTCTGATGTTAAATGTCATGTTATCTATACTTCCTTGAGATCTAATGTTGCAGGATCTTGGTACTTCGATAGTGGATGCTCACGACATATGACAGGTACCTTGGAGTATTTATCTGACTATGAAGTCTACAATGGTGGCAATGTTACCTACGGAGGTGGAGCCAAAGGGAAGATTGTTGGGAAAGGGACGCTAAACGTTGAAGGACTACCCAAGCTTCGAAATATGCTTCATGTAGTTGGTCTTAATGCTAATCTCATCAGCATAAGTCAACTATGTGATGATGATCTTTACGTAAAGTTCAACAAAAATTATTATGAAGTGTTTGATGAAGCTGACAAGTGTATCCTTACTGGCTTGAGGTCGTCTGACAACTGCTATCAGTATTGTAATGAGCAACTCTGTAATAGGGCACACACTAATGACACTGATTTGTGGCATCAAAAATTAGGTCACGTTAGTCATAAAAAGCTAATGGAACTTGTAAAATTTGAAGCTGTTAATGGTTTGCCTAAACTATCTACGAAAAGTGTCAGTGTGTGTGAAAGTTGTCAAAGGGGTAAACAAAAGAGAACGTCGCATCAAATGACATCACATTTCCACACCACTTGATGTCTGGAGTTAGTTCATATGGATCTCATGGGTCCTATTGAGGTTGAGAGTATGGGTGGTAGGAAGTACTCTTATGTGATTGTCGATGATTTTTCACGTTATACGTGGACTTATTTTTTACGTGAAAAATATGAAACTTTTGATTTCTTTAGAAGCTAGCATAAAAAGGTTTGTAACTTGTATAATTTAACTGTTGCCAGAATTAGATCAGACCATGGTAAAGAATTTGAGAATTCTTCCTTCTCGTCCTTCTGTGATAGAAAGGGGATTTCTCATGAATTTTCCGCACCTAAAACTCCGCAACAAAATGGAGTGGCAGAAAGGAAAAATCGTACATTGCAAGAGATAGCCCGTGTTATGCTTAGTTCAAAAAAACTTTCTAAAAGGTTTTGGGCTGAAGCTCTGAATACTGCTTGCCATATAGCTAATCATGTGTATTTGAGGCCTGGATGTTCTATGACCCCGTATGAAATACTTATGGGAAAGAAACCTAACCTCAAATATTTTCATGTTTTTGGGTGTGTGTGCTATGTTTTGAATGATCGTGATAATCTTGGTAAATTCGATTCCAAAAGTGACAAGTGTCTTTTTCTAGGCTACACTTCGAATAGTCATGCCTATCGAGTTTATAATCTTCGTACTAAGACGATCATGGAATCTGTAAATATTGTCTTCGATGATCTCTCAGATATTGCAGGTAAGAGTGAAGAAGATGATGTTGTGGATCGCTTTCGAGTTTGTTGAGGCGCCCCAACAAAGGATGTAGGCATAAATGTGATGGAGAATGCGATCAAGTCCCATCCACGGTATGTCTTAAATGCGAGAACCAAATGTGACGGCATCGAGCCCACATCCGTACTGCTGCGGTGAGTCGACTCGACTCGACTTTGAACCTGTTGAAGAAACTAATAATCCAATCGTGGATCGTGGCAGTGACATACCTACAAGGATTCAGAAAAATCACCCTACGTCTCAGATCATTGGTAACACTACTGATGGTATTAAGACAAGAGGGAAATGTAGAGTGAACTATCGTGATATGGTAAGAATGGTTTGCTTGTCTACTGATTGTACCAATGTGAGAACATGTTGTTTTGTGTCCAATGTTGAACCAAAAAATGTTGTTGAAGCGCTTAAAGATGAATTTTGGATACATGTTATGCAAGAGGAACTAGATCAATTTGTCAAAAATGATGTGTGGTTTTTAGTCCCTAGGCCAGAGGATGTTAATGTGATTGGGACAAAATGGATTTTTAAAAATAAAACGGATGAATCTGGCAAAATTGTTCGCAACAAGGTTCGATTAGTTGCTCAAGGGTACACACAGGTTAAGGGGGTGGATTTCGATGAAACCTTCACTCCTGTAGCCCGTATTGAGTTCATACGCTTGTTGCTTGCTATTGCATATTACTTGGGTTTAACTCTTCACCAAATGGATGTCAAAAGTGCCTTCTTAAACGGTTTTCTAGAAGAAGAAGCTTTTGTTGAACAGCCTAAAGGCTTTGAGGACCCTTTTAAGCGTAACCACGTGTATAAGCTTAAAAAGGCTCTCTATGGTCTCAAACAAGCCCCTAAAGCTTGGTACGGTAGGCTAACTGAGTATCTTCTTCAAATTGGTTTTAAACGTGGTGAAGTTGATAAAACCTTGTTCATTCAAAGGAAAAAGCACGACATCATGATTGCTCAAATCTATGTCGATGACATTGTTTTTGGTTCCTCCTCTGATAAATTGTTAAAGGAATTCATTGCTTGCATGTCCTCCACTTTTGAAATGAGTATGGTAGGTGAGTTAAGTTATTTCCTGGGCTTGCAAATTAAACAGTTAAAGGAAGGAATTTTTATCTCACAAAGCAAGTATGCTAAGAATCTTGTGAAATAGTTTGATCTTGAAAATGCCTCTCACTTGAAGCCTCCCATGGGGTCGAGTCAAAAGTTGAGTAAAGAAGATGTGGCTGAGAGTGTTGACCACACCTTGTATAGAAGTATGATAGGAAATTTGTTGTACTTGACTGCCAGTCGTCCTGATATTATGTTCAGTGTTTGTCTTTGTGCTCGTTATCAATCTAATCCCAAAGTTACTCATTTAAAGGTCTTAAAACGTATTATTCGATATGTAGGGGGCACAACTGATTTGGGAATTTGGTACACTAAAGACACTAAAACTAATCTTGTGGGATTTAGTGATTCTGATTGGGCTGGAGATGTTGTTGATCGAAAAAGTACAACTGGTGGATGTTTTTATTTGGAAAATAATTTGGTCTCATGGTATAGCAAAAAGCAAAATTGTGTATCTCTTTCGACTGCTGAATCTGAATATGTAGCAGGTGGGAGTTGTTGTACACAACTTTTATGGATGAACCAAATGATTGAGGACTATGGTTTGCAAAGTGAAACACTAATTGTGATAATATGAGTGCGATTGATATTTCCAAAAATCCTGTCCAACACTCTCGTACTAAACACATAGATATTAGACATCACTTTATTCGAGATTTAGTTGAGAAAAATATAATTCGAATTGAGTATATTGCTACTGAAAATCAGCTTGCTGACATCTTCACCAAGGCTTTGGATTTTGAGAGATTCTCCAATCTAAGGAAGTCTCTCGGTTTGTGTGTTCTCTGAAATGTTACATGAGATATCACAACATTGCACATCACATCCGTTGTGACATCCAAACTCTGCATCCTTTCTCTTCTCCTCTATTTCTTTTTGTTTTTTTGGCATCCCTGCATTGTAAGCTTTCATGCATATCTGCAAAAAGTGGATTGATGGTTCGAACTAGTCACATATATTGTCTCCCTTGGAAAACTGGTGTGAGTCGATCTCTCCAATTCAAAAAATGATGATGATATTTTTCCCAGTAGCTGAGTTGTGAATAAAGTCTTGATCATGCTTGGAGGTCTTCTAGGAAAAAGCTACCAACCCATGGTGTGAAGCTATTCCTTGTGACCAATTTCTTCTAGCGTATTGCTGTCTAAAAAGGCACGATCATGTGAAAAAAAGCTACCTTTGGCATTTGAGTGAAAGCTACCTGTTGGTTAACTCCCTCATGAGACTCGGAAAAAGTGAAGAAAACTCGAAAGATACGTTGGGATTTTGGATTGCGATTCATTGAATCAGCTAGTACAGGTGTGACTCAAAATGGGACGACATTTAAACCTACATCCATTGCTGCAGCACTTTCACCTTGTGCGTGTGTTTTGTTTTTTTTTGCTGCATTAGACATATTAGGTTTTGCATGTCCTGGTGATTTTGGATTCTTTCCTGAGATTTGGTTTCCATATATAGTTTGAGGGTGATATTTTTCTCTTCCCAAATCTTGATGGATATATTTTGTGGGTTGAACCGATTTGGAGGATCAGGGTAAATCTTTTTTTGATTTTATCACAAGTTGACATAATGTGAACACTTTATGAACCAGAGTTTGAGATTAATTGGGATCCTGATTCTTTCCTTATTTTTCGATTTTTACCATGAGGAATTCTTTCCTAATTAAAACTCTTCCTATTGTTTCTTGATTAATGTGCCTGATTTTGACTCTATTTGAATCCCTATTTTTGCAGGCAATCAAGTGCATATCATCTCACTCTCTCTCACGTCTTTCGAAGCTTTTGTGTGGTTGAAATTTTTTTTCAGGTTCAAAGCTTCTCCTCCTTACCATGGCAAGGTTTGTTTCCTCCATCAAGAACCTATTTGGCAGCCCCAGCAAATCATCCTCTTCCTCGCATAATTCCGAAAGCCCCAAGTCTGAAAAATCCATGGAAGCAAGTACTGTTGCAGATGTTGTCAGAGATGGAACCCCATCTGACACTGCATCTCCGTCTGCCCAAACTCCGACCCCTTCTCCAGTTGAAGAGGGTTTGTTACCACCTGAGGCCGTCACGACTCCTTCCCCCACTCCTACCGAGGTCGTTGCGGATATCACCACTCTTCCATCTGCGCAAAACCCTGCACCCGCTTCTATTCAAGATGCCCCTGCCTCTTTGGCTGAAGATGTCCCTGCATCTGGGACTGCATCTCCCACTGCTCCAACCAAAGATCCAGGTTTGGATTATTCTCTCCCTGAGCACTCATCCCCTCCAAGTTCGACTCCAATGGCTATCATCCCTGTTCTATTTCACGATGAGGCCCTTGCCTCTGTTCTTCCTGGTGAGAAAAATAATGAAATTGATGTCGACAATCCTCCGGATTTTGAGGTCATTCGCACAGTTCATGGACCTTTGGGAAACCCTAATGTGCGCCGTTCGAAAAGGCTTCGTGGTTACTCTCCAGAGGACTTCAAAGATTCAGACTCTACTCCTGAAATTTCTCCAAAGAAGCAAAAGACCGCTGCTGAGGGTACTTCGAAGACAAGGGGAGATGATTTGCCTATTCCTTTTGTCCCTTTTAGTGATTCAGAGGACAATGTGAACCAGTTTGTTGTTCAGCCCATAGAACGAGTGCAACCCGAGTCCAAAGATAGTGATGATGATGTGCCTTTGGCACAAATGGTGGAGAGGGTCAGAAAGGGCAAAGGTGTGGCCAAGGATGTGACCACATCTAGGCCAACACCCATTGCAGCTGAGTCAAGTTCAATTCGATGACTCAAGTGATGAAGATTTTGATGCTTCAGAAGAACCAGACCCTGAGATTGATCTTGATGCCATGGTAGAAGAAGTGGGTGATGAAATGATTGCTGAAGAACTAAAGGAGGTTGCTGCTGCAGATGTTGAGGAAGATGTGATGTCATCCGATGACACATCTGATTCTGAGTTTGATATTGCAAAAGCTCACTCCGAGCAATTTTACACAGCTTCTGCCGCTTCCAGGTTTCATGCTATACTTTCCCATTCCTTTATTGATGAGAAAAATCGAGATTATGAGCACTTTGAGAAGTATAACTTGAATCGATTTTTTGAAGAACGCAATTTGTTGACCACGATTGACATTGCACTGCCTTATATTGATTCTATGGTATGTGAGTTTTATGCTAATATGTCTACTGGTATTGCTGTTCGTTGATCTCATAAGTTTGGGAAAGTATTTGTTCGCAATAAGATATACGAGTTCAGTCCCTAAGTCATTAACCGGTTCTTTGATATGCCTGACTTTGAGGAATGTGAGGTACACTCCGATTACAATGAAATGGCTCGATTTCTGACTGGTGGGCGTATGCAAGATTGGCCAGCTCATCCCCAAAAACTTGTCTCCTCCTGCCTTACGTCCTTCTATGGGTTTTTGCACAAAATGTTGGGAAATTATTTTGTAGATTTTGATGAATGCCATGTAAAACTTAGAATAGGATGTTGGCACCCCATTTTTCTTGTAAAGCGCATTGTAATAGATATAAATTTGGTCGAGTGAGTTATGTCGATTATGCCTAAGCATGCAAGAAGACAACTAGAGACTAGAAGGAAAACTCGTTGCTGCGAGGCAAGGCGGTGAGTATGGCAAAGAAGAGAAGACGGGAACTCGACTGAAGATGCAGCTGAGTAAAGTATGAGTCAAGTCAACTCAAGATAGCCAAGTCTCAAGTTGAAGTGACAGAAGAGTCATCCAATGATTGGAAGCTGACTCTAAGTCACCTGGGGAAGGCAAGGAAATGCAGTCAAGTCGAGATAACTGAAAGAGATCCGTTGCACATAAATCAAGAGAATTACTTAAACAAGTAATACCTCCATACTACCTTTCTTGAAGTGCTCGGTTCGAAGCGTGCAAAAGGAATAAACAATGGGAAGCTCTGCACCATGTCAGAACTCTGAAAAGCTGAAGAATCGTTCATACGAGGAAACGTAAATTCCAAGGACTGCAACAAGACAAGCCAACGACCACAAGTGTCTTTTGAAAATAAGCCTATCTCTTCAACGGGCAAATTTTCAAAAGAACACTATAAAAGGCTGAGGAGTTTATTTGAGAAGAGGTTACCTTGACAACCTGAAACACAAACATTCAAGCAAATATTTGAACTGTAACCTAAAAACATTCTCAAGTCATTCAAGATCAATCCTCAAGCCTACACTACGAAGAAAATCAATCCAACACTCACCTATGAAGGAAAGATAACTTCAATCAGTTGAAGAGGAAACTTTTGAAGAATCAAGGGGTCTACATTCCACGGAGGATTATAGGAAGGTTCAAGGCCGAACCAGTCTCAAGTTTTTGGAGGGCTTCGTGATCAAATCCAAGAAGCTTGAGCAAGTGGGCTGTAGTAGCAAGGCAAGCGCCCTGTGAAGAAGGCTCCGAGTCGCACGAGAAGCCGGTGAGTGACCAAGGCATCTCTCAGGATCGAGTCCCAAAGGATCAAGTCATTTGTGTGATCAAGACTTGTATCGGATTTATTAACCACTCAGTATATCTTGATCAATACTTAGTGGATTTCTCCAGGAGTTTGAGAAGAGAGGAGTAGAAGAATTACCCCATCTTGAACCTCTATAAAATCTATTGTGTTATTTACATTTCAAAGACTTTAAATTCTGCATCTTATTGTTATATCTCATTTGATAAATTTGCTATCCAATTGATAATCAATCGTGTGCTAAAACCAAGTATTAAAACAAACTTAACCAAATTCAAGGGTGTTAAGTCTTCCAATGAAAACAAATCACAGTCGAGTTAAGTCTTTAGTCAAAACAATTTGAGTTATTCTATCAACGGCTCGGTCAGTGCGTTGAGTGACTAACTCATTGATGATTAACTAACTTTTGTCCATCAAGGACTCACCATTTGTGAAGTATTAACTCGAATATTTAAAAGGACTAAATTGAAAAGTTGGTAAGGTTTATTCAACCCTCCCTTCTAAACCTTACACTCACACCCCCTTGGGACTACAAGTGGTATCGGAGCGGTTGGTTCATTGAGCCTTCCATGACCGGTTACTAAACTAGATCTCCAAATTTTTCAAAGTCCTGTTTTAGTACTTAAGTTTTCAAAACTCTTTTTATCATCAAAAGTTATTATCATGGAAGCAAATTTGACACGCATCCCTATGTTCACAATTGAAGAATTTGATGATTGGAAAATTCGTATGCGGCTCATCTATCAAAGCATTACATGATGAAATGTGGATAGTGATAGAGGATGGGCCATTGCAAATTTTAAAAGTGAACACAATGTAAGGAGAGTTGCGGTGAAGGTGAAGAGGATTTGCTCCCGGACAGTCATGGTTGAAAAACCAAGAGCTGAATGGACAAATGATGACAGAAAAAGATATAACTTGGACAATGTGGCCAAGGACATTCTTTACAAAACCCTGGACAAAGCTATGTTCAACAAAGTCAAATCATGCAAAACGGCTAAAGAAATCTGGGACAAGCTAACATTGATTTGTGAAGGCTCGTGAGCAAATCAAGGAAAATAAACTATCGGTTCTTTGTACATAAATTTGAGAATTTCAAAATGATCGCAGGAGAGACCTTGGATCAACTGGATGCTCGGTTCACAGAAATTACCAATGAGTTATCTGTACTTGGAAAAAAATATGCACAGAAGGAAATGTGTATGAAGATTCTAAGAAGTCTCCCAACTGAGTGGGATATGAAAGTCATGGCCATGAGACACTCCATGGACCTATCAAAGACATCCAACCATGAGCTATTCTCAAATCTCAAAGCCTACGAATTTGAGCTGAGAAGAAAAGACCAAGAGGAGGGCGGTTGTGCCCAAAACATTTGCTCTAATTGTTAAGGATGGCAGAAGAGAGAGCCGAGGTCAAAGAAGTTATTGACCAAGAGGAAATAGCCATGATGGTTAAAAGGTTTAACAAGTTCTTCAATAAGAACTACAAGAGAGGCAAGGGCGAATCCTCCGAAGACACTCGGCTCCTCCAAGTCAAGGGAAGATAGGCCAACCAAGAGAACAGAGCATCAAAAAGTTGAATATCAAAGGGGTGACAATCCAAGAATGGAAAGAGTCGATCAAAAGGTTGAAAATTTATCTTTGAACCGTAGGCAACCAGGTCACTATGCCATTGATTGCCCATATCCTGTAGTCAACAAATACGGGAATGAAGAAGAAAGAAAGGTCTTGAGAAAGAAAGAACAAGAAAAGAAAAAGGCAATGTTGGTGCGCAGAGATCTTGAGACAACAAGTCAAGAGACATAGGCCGATTCAGAGAGTAGTGGGCGACTACTCAAGTGACTCTGAAGAAGAAGCCTTGATCTGTTTGATGGCCAAGGAACAAGACCAACGACCAAGAAGATGAGGTTCAAGGAACAAAGTGAGTGCTAAGAAACCTGGTACATGGATAGTGGTTGTTCGGACACATGACAAGAAACAAGAAAAATCTGTCAAAATTCAAGGAAGTCGAGGTGTAAAAGTCATATTTGGAGGAAATGAAGCTCAGGAGAAATAAGAGGCATTGGATCCATCAAGAAAAATGGAATAGAAATCACAGATGTTGCATATGTTGAAGGACTCAACTTCAACTTGCTAAGCATTAGCCAACTCTGTGACAAGGGTTATAATATTGGATTTAACATGGGTATATGCCAAATCAAGGATACTGAATCAAATGAAGTTGTGTTGCAAGGATGCAGACAAAAGAACATGTATGTCGTGGATTGGTCAACCGCAACACCCAAAGACTGTCTATTAGCAAAGAGCACAAATTGAATCAAGTTGGTCGTGGCACAAGAAGTCGAGTAACCTAAATTTCAAAACGATTAACAAGCTTGCGGAAGCAATCTTGTGGAAGGACTTCGGACTCAAGTATACAAGAAGGAGAGTATATGTGACGCGTATGTCGAAGGAAAACAAATCAAATCATCATTCAAAGAAAAGACATGTCCATCCTCAACTAGAATATTGCATCTGCTACATATGGATCTATTTGGTCCAGTTGAACGAGCTAGCATAAGTGGAAAGAAATACACCTTGGTGGTAGTAGATGACTATTCAAGATATACATGGACAATATTCATGTGTAAGAAGAAAGAAACTCTCTGTAAAACTACCCACGGTGATAAAGAGGATTCAAAATGAGAAAAGCCAAACCATTATCAAAATAAGATCGTGAGGAACCGAGTTTGTCAATGGTATAATAACTCGATATTGTATAGAAAATGGTATTGGTCATGAATTATGCAGCAAGGACTCACAATGAGAATGGAGTTGCGAGAAAGAAGGAAGCAGAACTCTCAAAAGAAGCAGCAAGGACCATGTTAGGTGACGGGGCTACCTAAAAGATTTTGGGTGAAGCAATAAACACAAAGATGCTAAACTCAAAATAGATGCATGATAAACAGACGGTGACAAAGACTCCTATGAGATTTGGACGGGGAGAAAGCCAAGTGTTGCATATTTTAGAATATTTGGATGCAAATGCTTCATCCATAACAATGGCAAAGATAATTTAAAGGCTTTTGATGCTAAAGTCGATGAAGGTATTTTCTTGGGATACTCCTTGAAAGCAAAGCCTCTGAGTACTCAACAAGAGGACTATGGTTACTGAGAGGAATCCATTCATGTGGTGTTTGATGAGCAAATGTAAATGGAGAAGACATTGAAGAGTCGGTGATAAGATAAATCAATCAACCATGCGAGAAGAGTCCATATCTCAAGTGAAACTGGAATTATAAACCCGGATGAAGATGAGATAGCTGAGTCTCAAAAATAGCTGGAAAATTTGCAGCTAAGTGATGACAAGAGAGCTGATCAAAGCAACATAGCTGCAAGACGACTGAATCCAGCTAACTTACTCCAACCTGATGTAAGATGGCTGAGAGACCATCCACCAGAACTGGTCATTGGAGATGTAAGAGAAGGTGTCAAAACAAGATCCAGAACTCAACAAGAAGCAATGTTCACCTGCTTCATCTCACAAATAGAGCCTAAAGATGTGTCACAAGCACTGGATGACACACATTGGATTCAAGCCATGCAAGAAGAGCTGAATCAGTTTGAAAGAAATAAAGTGTGGGAACTGGTTCAAAGACCTACCCATCAAAATGTTATTGGCACTAAATGGGTATTCAGAAACAAGATGAATGAGGAAGGTTACGTGGTAAGAAAAAGCAAGATTGGTAGCCAAAGGATATTGCCAAGAAGAAGGAATAGATTTTGATGAAACTTTTGCTCTGTGGCAAGATTGGAAGCCATAAGGATGTTTCTTGCCTATGCGACTCACAAGAACTTTATTGTATATCAAATGGATGTAAAGAGTGCATTCCTTAATGGTTTATTGGAAGAAGAAGTATATGTTGAACAACCTCCAGGATTTGAGCGAGAAGATTCTTGGAGATAAGGTATACAAACTCAAGAAAGCTCTATATGGATTGAAACAGGCCCAGAGCATGGTATGACACATTATCACAATTCTGATGAGAATGGATTCACAAAAGGAAAAGTGGATAGAACACTCTTGAGAATTCAAGACAGGAAGAGCATACTTTGCTTGTTCAAATATATGTGGATGACATCATTTTTGGATCCACAAACAAAGAGTTGTGTGATAAATTTTAAAACCTCCTGCAAAGCAAATTCGAAATGAGCATGATGGGAGAGCGACATTCTTCTTGGACTCCAAGTGAAACAAAGTGAAGGATGGGACCTTCATAAGTCGACAAAATACACGAGATTTAATGAAGAAATTTTGTATGGAAGAGAAGTCTTACGTGAAAATACCAATGAATACATCAGTCAAAATGGATATGGATGCAGACGGCAAGCACTGTAGATCAAACAAGATATAGAGCACTTATTGGATCATTGCTCTATCTCACAGCCAGCGAGCGGACATCACTTTCTTTGTGTAGGTGTATGTGCAAGATTTCAATCTGCTCCAAAAGAAAGCCACATGATTACAGCTAAAGAGAATCTTGAGATATGTGAAAGGAAGCCAAGAAGTTGGCTTATGGTATCCAAAGGAAGGTGGATTCAAGCTAATTGGTTACTCGGACTCGACTATCTTTGGATGTAGAGTTGACGGGAAGAGTACCTCGGCACATGTCAAATGCTTGGAAATAGGTGATTTCTGGTTTAGCAAGAAGCAAAATTCAATAGCTACCTCCACGGTGAAGCAGAATACATAGGCTGCGGGCATTTGTTGTGCCCAAGTCTTATGGATGAGACAACGGTGAGAGACTATGAAGTTGAAGAAAAGGAAATTCCAATCATGTGTGATAACACAAGTGCAATTGCAATCACTCAAAATCGTGTGTTGCACTCAAGAACAAAGCATATCGATGTCGGATATCACTTCATAAGAGATCATGTTGAAAAGAAGGACATCACCTTGGAATATATTTCAAGCGATAAACAGGTTGGCGACATATTCACAAAACCATTAAGTGAGTCAAGATTTGAAGAACTCAAGCATGAGTTAGGATTAATTGAAATTTGAGTTGACACTCGGAAGAGACTCAAAGAAAAGAAATGAAACACGAAAAGGGAAAAGAGAGCTGAACTCTCAAATCAGCTAAGTGAATTAGCCGTATCGGAAAGACAGTTGTACCGAATTAGCTGACAGCTGAGTATTTACATGCGAGGAAAGAAGAGTTAAATCAGCTAAGGGGCAAGCTGAGTCATTTATGAGCAAAGTGACAAAAACGCAGTCGTTTTTACTAAGCCGGAATGTTTTTAAGAATGACGTCAGCATAATTATGACGTGTACAGGCAAAAGCTGCACACCAAGCTTATGATTGGATATAAATATTGCCGCATTAAATACGAGACATTAAATGAAAATTGGCGTGCAAGATCTAAGCCGTTGATTTTGATCACATTTCAAAAACCACCCGCACGTCCTTTCATGAACCATACTTAAACCATTTTCGTCCGTTTTTCTCACACTTTACCAAAAACTGTTCATCTCTCTCTCGAAAGCAAAAGCAAAATTTTCTCTCAAAACCCTTTCAATCCTCAGATCATTTTCTAAAGTTTCGTTCAGTAAAATATTGAGAAATGGCATCCACTCATGATTTTGTCAAGCTAGGAAAGCAAATCCACACCGGGTCTACTGTGGATTTCGATGGTATGGTGAAATAGGGGTCCGATGACACCCTAGTGAAGAAGATTGCTGAGAAATTGGAAACGTCTGGGCTAAAACCGTTTCTGACGTTGGAGTTTCTGATGACCTATGTGGAAGAGGTTGCACAGTTCTACGTGAACATTGAGGTTCACGATGAGGGCATCAAGTCCTCTGTTCATGGAAATGAGTTCATCATCACTGCCAAGGATTTGGCGAGAACACCGCTTATTTACCGGCGGAAGGAATGTTGGAAATCAATGAAGGCGATGTTGACGACTCTTCGCTTGGAAGGAAGTAGCCAAGTCCGACTATCTTTGAGAAAGTAGTCTACACAACTAATAAGAGGCTGCGAAGGAGGACTACCACAAATTCTTTGGACATCGTTGCCAAATGCATAGACATCAAATTTGGCGGCTTTGACCGGTCTCAGCAAAGTTGATCGTAATGGCTGCGATCATTGAAGAACGAAAAGTGAAGCGAGGTGAGGTTGTCTACAAGCAGACTCGCGCGAACGTTGGGAACAAATCCTTCAAGGAGGATGGAATGTTTGGAAGTTCCCTACGATACGGCCTGGTGATTAGCCGACTAATGGAGATAAAAGAGTCCATCTTCGACATGGAAAGGCGTTCCATGTAAATAAGAGAATGTTGAGATCAAACCTCTCTCGGCGCACAAGAGAGCCTACGCTAAGAGAGCGTCACGAGTGAGGGGAATCGGTGACCCTCAAGATACTGTTGTTTCCCCTCCTCCAAAGAAAAAGGTGCTCTCGCTAAGCTAAGAAGATCATGTTGCTCTGTAGCAAAGAAAAAGAAATCTGCTCATGCCCCTGCGGCCCGACTCACACCGCCCCGCAGGCCGTGTCTTCCGCCCCTCCCACGCGGTGGAGAAGGAACCATTAATTCCTTCTCAAAGTGATCAAGAAGAAGAGGATCGCCACAACAAGGAAAGCGGCTACCTCTAAGACATCTGCGAAGGCATTCACCTTCAATGAACCGGAGGAAGTGGAGCGGATATCCCTTTGGTAAAAACAAAGAGAAGAAGAAGACTTTCCAAGCTCTCCGAGCTTGAGAAGACATTGAGTCTGTCACTCATTTGGAAAAGATACAGAGACTACCGGAGAAGTAGAGTCTCGAAGTGATTGATGAACGGCCAAGTCTCTTGAGGTGATCGGCAGAGGCAACTCAAGAGTTTGTAGATAGAACGGACTTAGGAACAAAGAATGGCCGAGGCAAACCGAATCACCTGTTGTGGGGTTGTTTCTCCACGATGTGAGAGGCCACCGAGGATGTCGGCGGCGAAGAATGCTACCCTTAATCCCCGGAAACGAGGGCCGGCAAGAGAATGAAGAAGGCGATGTAATCATGTACTCTCCATCGTATCCGGACATCCAAAATCGTTTGCGAGAGTGGAGAAAATGGAAAGGCGAGCCTATCCCAGTACAGATTTGAAAATCCGAGTTCATTGTTGAGGAAGAAGAACTCTTGAGGTTTCTTGAGGTGGACACGAGTCTTGCAAGCCCTTGATGAGGATAATTGCATCAATATCCGCAGATTCGAAAAAGAAAATGAGCGGGCTAAAAAGCGGTGAGACGACGAGAGGCACGTGAGAAGGCCAACATCCGCCCTCTCACTGGCACCACCGATCATACACACCCTCACCTTGATGTCCTATCGAAAGTGATGAGGATCGGACCTTTATTTGCGCCACGAGAAGAGTTGCAAATGCGGCAAGCAATGCAAGAGTCGAGAATCCTTCATGAGCAAAGAATGATGGAGGGACCAGGAGAGTCCTCCAAATCACGGTGAAATAGACCCAATGGGAGTGGTGCGACATATTGCAAATGTCGTTCTCGCCACTACTTGACTCATTCGAGGAGGAAGGTATTAAGGGAGCTGGCGATGAAACCGGGAGTGTGGGGACCCCGGTCAAGCCAACCCCTAATGAAGGTGTCTTACCACCGCCCCAACGGCTGAATACTCGGTGGGAGCAGTAGCCGAGAGTTTGGAGACGAGTGACCCCACTCCAAGTCACTCACCGGTGGTATGCCACCGGGGGAAACTCCCTCCACTGCGCAGAAGGTCGGGGTCATTGCGGTGACTCCACAATGAATCTAGGAGGCGAAGTGGAGAAGGATCAATCTGAGAATACACAAACAAGTTGTCAGCGATGAGGCTCGAGGCGATTGTGATGTCTCGGCTAAAGTGCCAATCTCTGCTCGCAGCTAATGACGCTGGCGATGCGATCGAGACACGAGGGAAGGCGCGCCCGGGAGTTAATACTGCAGGGCGATGAAAGTGCAATCCATGGAGTTGAGACTCCAATGGATGCCACCTCGAAAGACCCCAAGACAAACAGACACACGTCGAAAGGGATGTCAGGCCTCATTGCAGGTTGAGACTGCAGGAGGTAATGAAGGCCAACGGGAGGTTGAGACTTCGGGGTAGAGAAATCGAAGCACATAACATCCTTCCCGCTATCATTGATCCATCGAGAAAAGGAGATAAGTGATCTTCACGATTCCTAGGATAATCGATGTAACCTTTCGGGATCGGAAGGAGACGATGAAGGCCGAGTCATCCCCCGTGGATCGATCCCAAAGACTTAGCCGAGGATGTTCTAACCACGAGTAAGTCGACCTCAAGACTACTCGCCAAACTTTCACCTTTGATGTTGAGCCACCCATGGAAATCTCATCATCGTCCGATGACGCCCGATAAGGCCGAGGACGATCAACTCATTTGGAAAAACCGGTGAGACCAACGGTTTGTTGAGACATGTTGAGGCTCGGTTAGTGGTCGACTTCACAATGCAGACCCAGGTGAAAAGAGTCCACCGCTCGGGCTCCCAAGCCGCAGCAAGTTCGACTCCACAAGGAACTTCACGAGCACCGCTTATAATTGAACAAATTCGGCCGCACTTTGATGATTCTTTCATAGAGTCATTTCCTTCTCTCTCTGGAGCAGTACTGACCTCCTCAAGAGTCGACTAGAGATCGCGAGCGCTTCCACGCACTGATCCTCGTTATTCCATCGACACCATTGTTCCGCCTAACTATGACTTTGATCTCTGCTTGGCGTCACCGCAATGAGAGGAAGCAGTGAAGTTCGGGAGGTGTTCAAAGCCCTATTTGAGATTGAATGGATGGAGAGGCACCAGGCCTCTTTGGACATGAGGATGGATAACGGGGACGCCAACCTCTTGTTGATTTGAGAGGCATCATAGTCGAGGATCCGGGAGTGGTGGCAATAGCGAAAAACAATGCGTGTGGAACAAGCTCGATATTTCGAATATTGTTCAACAAGTTGTTGGTCCGGCGAAATGAGAATGCCGATGCAAAGACAAAATCGCAAAGAGCACATTGAACAAATGCATGAATCTCATACTACGAGAGATAAAGCTGCTGCGTGAACATAATAAAAACGAGCTCTGCGTGTGGAAGAGAATATGGATCGAAAATTCAGTCTCCTCATGGCCGAGATGAAGTTGATAGCGGTGAATCAATCCAATGCCACTCGCTCCGAGTTTCGTGGCAAACTTACTCTGCAGATTGACGGAGAACTCAACTATCGCCAGACTCGACTTCTTGCTTGCTAGCTTGTTTCGGGGTTCCTCTCTCCTTTGATGATGCCAAAAAGGGGGAAGATAAATACCAAAAGGCAATGAAGGGATCCGAAGTCGAGAAGAAGAAGCATTTGTGAAGGGAAAGACAAAGTGAGGCGATAATAAGAGAGAAGAAAGGAAAATCTGTTGAGGGGGAAGGCTCGAAAGATGTGACCTTGATGATTGCAAAAACCCCCAACAAGGTTTTGTCACAACCGATATTATCAAGCAAACTCCCAAATGACTCGCCACTCCAACACTGTACCAATGGCCGAAAAGAAAGAAAAGACGATCGAAGCGGGGATAAAGGAAATGGAAGGAATGATGGATGTCCGAGTTATGGATATTCTCAAACAACATGGAGGCATTCCAAAGAGACAGAGACACCTATGCCATTTCAGATCGGAATCGAGCAAGATCTCGTTGATGAATTTAAGACGCTCGCATCCGAAGGTTACTTCGCAAACATGTCCATGGCTCAAGCTTGGGATTTGTCTTGGGAAAAAGGTCTCACACTATGTGAAGAAGCGACAGACAACAAACCACCGGGATCGCTCTGCTGGTCACTCTATAGTCACTCATCCTGGGAAAAAGAAGGCCCCAAGATACAATACACGCCTGAGGCGGATGAAGAAGCGATGGTGGAGGAAGAGGTTTTAGACCTAGAACTCGCCCAAAAACATTGAGTACATAGATCCAGGCAAGAAAGGAGGGATCTATTGGGTGATTTGACGAACTAGCCAATACGCAGCAAGCTAAGAACAATCTTGAGTATGTGAAGAGAATTGAAGAAGAAAATAAAACACAAACTCGGCTATGGGAGGAAAGACAAGAAAGACTAAGAAGAGATGAAGTCGCCTTGGAAGGCGTATGAGAAAAAGAAAGCGGCATTTGAAGATGAGAAGAAAAGGAAAAGGTCGAAGATGACAGAGTCAAGAAGATAAAAGAAGGAGGTAGCGAATGAGATGAAGTGTTCTTTGTCCACCCCTTCATGTATTTTACTATGTAAATACACTTTATGTAAGTCTTACGTATACATTGAATAAAATTATGCAATTTCAGACGTGAGTAGATATAGAACAACATGGTTAGTCTAAGCTCCATTTAAGCTCGATACATTTTTTTAAGCTCGATACACACATGCTTGACTATGTAAAGAACAAGGATGTTATGATCAATAAAAGATCGATTCTAAACATACATTTCGTGGTTCTACATTTGTCGTATGTATCTTTCTTTGTTAAATAATTGTATGGATGTTTTAAGTTTGGCATCATCAAAAAGGGGAAATTGTTGGGAAATTATTTTGTAGATTTTGATGAATGTCATGTAAAACTTAGAATAGGATGTTGGCACCTCATTTTTCTTGTAAACCGCATTGTAATAGATAGGGCTGGTCGAGTGAGTTAAGTCGCCTATGCCTAAGCATGCAAGAAGACAATTTGGAGACGGGAAGGAAAACTCCATTGCGAGGCGGTGAGTATGGCAAAGAAGAGAAGAGGGAACTCGACTAAAGATGCGGTGAGATGCGGTGAGTAAAGTATGAGTCAAGTCAACTCAAGATAGCCAAGTCTCAAGTTGAAGTGATGAGAAGAGTCATCCATGATTGGAAGGCGACTCTAAGTCACCAGGGAAGGTAAGGAAATGCGATCAAGTCGAGATAATCGAAAGAGATCCGTTACGAGTAAATCAAGAGAATTACTTAAACAAGTAATACCTCCATACTACCTTTCTTGAAGTGCTCGGTTCGAAGCGTGCAAAAGGAATAAACCAATGGGAAGCTCTGCAGCATGTCAGAACTCTAAAAAGCTGAAGAATCGTTCATACGAGGAAACGTAAATTCCAAGGACTACAACAAGACAAGCCAACGACCACAAGTGTCTTTTGAAAATAAGCCTATCTCTTCAACGGGCAAATTTTCAAAAGAACACTATAAAAGGCTGAGGAGTTTATTCAAGAAGAGGTTACCTTGACAACCTGAAACACGAACATTCAAGCAAATATTTGAACTGTAACCTAAAAACATTCTCAAGTCATTCAAGATCAATCCTCAAGCCTACACTACGAAGAAAATCAATCCAACACTCACCTGTGAAGGAAAGATAACTTCAATCAGTTGAAGAGGAAACTTTTGAAGAATCAAGGGGTCTACATTCCACGGAGGATTGTAGGAAGGTTCAAGGCCGAACCAGTCTCAAGTTTTTGGAGGGCTTCGTGATCAATTCCAAGAAGCTTGAGCAAGTGGGCTATAGTAGCAAAGCGGCACGCCTGTGTGAAGAAGGCTGAATCGCACGAGAAGCCGGTGAGTGACCAAGGCATCTCAGGATCGAGTCCCAAAGGATCAAGTCATTTGTGTGATCAAGACTTGTATCCGGACATTAACCACTCAGATATCTTGATCAATACTTAGTGGATTCCTCCAGGAGTTGGAGAAGAGAGGAGTAGAAGAATTACCCTATCTTGAACCTCTATAAAATCTTATTGTGTTATTTACATTTCAGCACTTTAAATTCTGCATCTTATTGTTATACCTGCTGGTAAATTTGCTATCCAATTGATAATCAACTATGTGATAAAACCAAGTATTAAAACAAACTTAACCAAATTCAAGGGTGTTAAGTCTTCCAATAAAACAAATCACAATCGAGTTAAGTTTTTAGTCAAAACAAAGTGAGTTATTCTATCAACAGCTCAGTCGAGTCTGTTGAGTGACTAACTCTGCTGATTAACTAACTTAGTTGTCCATCAAGGACTCAGCTGTGAAGTATTAACTCTGAATATTTAAAAGGACTAAATTGAAAAGTTGGTAAGGTTTATTCAATCCCCCCTTCTAAACCTTACACTCACACCCCTTGGGACCTACACAAAATATGTTGTGCAAATTGGTCTCCTTCGAAGAATAATTCCATAGTTACACGGACACATGCTCGAGTTCTATATCAAATTGGGAAAGGACTGTCGTTCAATTTTGGGAAACTGGCCTTCGAGGAGGTCACGTTCTTTGCTACCAGTGAATCTAAAACTTGGTCCCTGCCATTTCCCCGTTTGATCTATAAAATCCTGGTGTCGCAAGGTTTTGAGCCCAAGAAGGATGATCATTTTACCAACCACCTGGGGTCTTTTATGTGTCTGAGACCACCGCTCGGCCCTCAAAATCGCATTGTTGATTTGCTCTCGTCCATCCAGGAGATGCTCCGCTGCTCGACTCCGACTCGATCGACCGCCGCTTCTCCGGATGTTGCTACCCCTGTGGTCTGGCCCGAGGATGTGGCCCTGGATGTGGTTCCGGATGTTGGCCACATTCTCGCTCCCATTTTCTCTAACATTTCAGCTATTCTGTTTCTCGCTTTTTACGAGTCCAATCGGCTTTTTCTTTGAGCAACAGATTGCTCACTTCATCGCTCTCCGATCTCGTTGCAACAAATCCTTGGCTCGCTTTTCGGCCAAAAAGGGGAGAGCATGCCGCCGCCCAAGCATCGCTTTTCTGGGGAGTTATGGAGCGAGACTCCCGGAATCGATGCTCACATTTCGAACAGCCGCAGTGCGAGACCAAGTGATGTTCGATTTTGCACCACCACGAGAATAAAGCGCGAAGGCCTTGATTTGATTTTGAAGGACAATTGGACACGAATGTGTCTACTGATGAACTTTATAATATTTGATTTGGGATGTACTAAGACTACTCTTCTGGTAGGTTTACTTGTTTTGTTTGTTGATAACCTGATAAACTCTCGTTTGTTAATTATTGCTGCAGTTATAAATGTGACCTGAAATGTGATCGCATCTATTTCAATATTTTTACTCAGCATGATATTCAGGGGGAGTTGTTACACTTAGGGGGAGTTTGTTTGTTTTGTGCTTGATAAGTGTTTTGTCCAGAAAGGCAAAAAGGGGGAGATTGTTAGGGCGATTTTTTATTGCCCAAAATAATTTCCTAAATTATAAAGATTGGTTTTTGATTTGTTTTGCCTTTCTAGACTTACGATATATTTAGGACATTTTGGATAAGGGAAGAAATCATATCGATATGGTATTGATATATTAGGATTCTTGATAGTTATCTTGTTTCCTAACATAAGTGATTTACTTGTCATATATTTGTATATATCTTCTTTCCTTGTGTATTAGGTCTCTTGAAGGGTTTGGACGCCTATATAAAGAGAAGAGGACGTCCATAATGATTACACAAGAAAGATACCAGAGATACAAGAGTCTTGAGAGAGTAAAGAGTCATACAAGCACAAGGAGTCTCACTGCCCTGGATGTGATCTCGAATGTGACTACATCCGAGATAACATTCAGCCCTGCAGTTGTGTTTGTTAGGTTTTTCATCCATTGTTTTTGTTTTGTAATTAACGAAGTCCACACATGTCTATTGTTGGATGAGTTGAATTACACAGATCAGATATACTCTAGATAGGAGTTTTTCGTTGAGTTTCTACTAGTTGGATATTAGTATTTTTGTATACGGGATCAAACAGTTTTTACTAGTGGAAAGTTTTGCCATATTGGCACGTCTACAAGCTTGTTGGCTTGTAGACAATTTTTATTTCATGTGTCTCTTTATTGCTTTCAAAATTCCGCTGAATGTGATTGTGAATGTGACCACATCTGCAATCACATCCTTACTCTGCAAAACTTTTGGTAAATATCCGTGCTTTAATTCTTTCAGTAAGTTAGAGCTTGTCTCCTGTTAGACGGTCTAACGGATCTAATCCGTTAGATGGAGCCCCAACAACCGACCCGATCCAACCTAAAAAAACATAAAAACTAGACCTGGTAACTCGGCTTCGTTTGCACTAGCCGCCTCCATTGAGTTGCTCGTTTTTACCACCGTGGTTGCTGTATTTTTTTTCCTTTGAGATAAAAATCACAATTTCATTAATTAATCAGAGCATACATCAGCTTGTAGGATACCTTCCATCGCGGGAGGTCCTTTTTCAGTCCAGAACATTTCCATGGCTGCTGTATCATTTGCTTTATTTTGAGAGCATATTTGGTGGTATTCTTCTTTTTCTTCAGATCGGACTTGCACCAAGGATTGATGATATTTAGGGGGATTGCTCCATATTACAAGTATATAATGATAAAAAAGAAATTTTTAATAAAGTCATTCATCGAAATACAATTCGCAACTCATTCAATTCATAATGTATTCCACACCTCGATACGATGGCATTAAAATACAAACGACATAATGATAAATTGTTAGTAGACACAAATACAAAATACATAGAGAAATAAATGATAAATCCATAATGTCCATCCATCACTCATCATCAAGAACAACATTATAATCTTCGTTAGACAATTGTATCTCTTCCAAATCTTGTGCATCTGTAAGAAAGAAAAGAGAAATAAATATTATCAATTTTTATTTGCATGTAAAGAGAAAGAAACAACTTTTTATAGTGAAAGAAAAGAAAAATCTATAAATAAGTTGAATTGAAATTACAAAAAAGAATTATTATCAATTTATTATTCCAAAAGGTTTTTCTTCTTTGAATCCATTCAACCAACTACAAGTAAAAATGAGGGATTGCACATTCTCGGGAAGTAAGCAATTTCTATACTTGTGCAAGATACGACCATAATACTAAATGAGGATTCTGAAGCCACTGTTGTGATTGGAATGCTTAAAATATCACAAGCCATAATTGCAAGTTGAGGGAATCGAAGCTTATTTATCCTCCAATATTCAAGCACGTCAATGTCACTTCCAATAGTGCATCCTTCTTCCAAGTAAATATCAAGTTGAGATTTGCCTTCACTTGTAGTCATTTGCCTCATTTCTAGATGATATTCCTAAAATTAAACAAACACATAGGCTCCAATATACATGAATAAACACTATAAGGTTCTTATTTTTTATATGCACTATAACTATGCAAGGTCTTGATTTTTTATATGCTAAAAATTCAACTTCATATACAAACATATGTGCATGCCTAAAAGGAATTTGAAAGGAAAAACATGAGCCAAAACAATGATGCATTAGAAACATTCAGTTAACTTATTTTACTCATGCACAAGTAGAAGCATAAATAGTATGTATGCTAAAAAGTTTCCCTAAACATCATAATCTAGAAAATACGAATATTAAACGAGAACCTCCGAGGCCTGTGGCTGCTTGGCTTGAAGTAACTGCGCGAAAGTACAAGCAGGCGTCGAATGGGTAGAGACAGGTAATCCAGAATTCAAAGGAGGCGCCTGCGAAGATTACTTAAACCTACATCAAGAATGGATATCATTGATGATTGAGCTTGATTCACTTGCCATTGAATGTGGTTGTGAATGAGATAAACTGGGACCCTCTTTTGATGAACTATGAAGAAATGAACTTGATGCGGCCCCATTGTGTTCATATTCACCAAAAAGCTTATATAAAGTCTCATTTATTGTATTCATCTTCTCCCTATAATTAAGTGAGTAAAGTCTTCTATAGAAAAAGTTCAACAATTACAACTTTGCGTTTGAGTCAAGAACACATCCAAGTGCAAGAGTGACACTATACTCATTCCAATACTTATCAAGTTTGCCTTTCATCCTTGTAGCTATATCTCTGATCACCTCATCTTCACATGCCAAATTTTCTTTCAATTTCATTTCAATGCTTGCATCTTGCATGAAATACAAGTTTGAAGTGGGGTAAGATGATTCAAATACCAAGTTAGTAATATGATAAAATGGGGTTAAGAAAGCATACACTCTTTCTGCTCTTTCCCACTCTTCATTAGTTGGACATGATTTGTAACTTCTATCATTGTAGCTTAAATTAGTGAATGCACGACGATACATAATAGCACTTTCAAGCATCATATATGTAGCATTCCACCTAGTTGCCACATCCAATCTCAAGAAACTATCACCAACATTACTCAAGTGCACTTCTTCAACGCATATTTGAAATTGTCGCAATCTTCCCTCCGAAATCCTCACATATTTAACACTTTCTCTAATTTTTTCCAAAGCTTTACTTGTCTCCTTCAAACTTTCTTGAACAATAATATTCAAAATATGTACACAACACCTCACATGGAAAACTCACCTCTACATAACAAGCCATTTTTCAAATTAAACATCTCTTTTATATTTTTTTGCATGATATAATTGTTTGAGGCATTCTCCAGTATGATAGAAAATATTTTAGAGTCAACCCTCCAATCCTTAAGCACTCCAAGTAATCTGCCTGATAATTCTAACCCTGTATGTGGATTTTTCAAGACACAAAATGAAAGTAATTTACTATTTAGCTTCCAATTTTCATCAACATAATGAGCAGCATCCATATAACTTTGTGTGGTCATAACAGTCCATCATTAGAAGTCAAACAAACTCTACCAGGAAGAGTAGCTAACACACTCTTTAGCTTTGCCTTTTCACTCGAAAATACACTCTTACAAATAGCTTTTGTAGTGTTTCTACTAACATGTTTAAATTAAGGATTCAAGATTTTATTGACCGCAGAAACCCCCTCATACTCGGCATAATTAAATGGAACATTGTGTCTAATAATACATCTAGAAAATGCATTTCGGTAACCCTTACTATCAAATTTCCACTTTTTCAACAGTGTAGTTTGGTTATCCAACAAAGAACCGACATCATAAAATTGTGGAGCATTATAACATTTAAGAAAATGAGTCTTAAATGAGTGGTGCCTGATAGTTTACAAGTGTATAATTTATTACAACGTTTGCATTTACATTTCTCTACCCCATCTATTGTACCAATTTTTTAAAATAATTCCAAACCTCGGACTTAGCTTGTTTAGCATCTCTTGCATCAACATCATCACTATTTAATCTATCATTCCTAGTACTATTGCTCTTTGACTTCTTAACTGCACTACTACGATCAACAAAAGCATTAGAACTTGCAGTATTGTACTCTTTGTGATTTGAGTAGTAGGAGATCTCAACAATTCCAAATCATCATCCATATCCTCCAAATTTTGCTCAAGATCCATATCTGTAATAATTTAATAAGACAAAATAAGCATACTGATCAATAATTATTATTAAACATAAAATAACAAATATGAAATGATGAAAATAATAAACCAATATGAAATGACAAACACAAAAAAAAAACCAGTAACAATGAAAATAACAAACTAATACGTTTGCTAGCTATTAATTGAATATTTCATCTTTTTTACACACTTCCTTCTAACGAATAATCAATAGTAATAATTTGCTCAAATGATACCTTAATTACAAGCTTCAATTATTCACCAAAAAAAATAAAAATTGATAACACAACAAACTATTGTGGAAGCTTTTAATAATCTGCCTAAATGTAAGTACATAAAAGAAAAAGAAAATAACACACACAACTCAAAACTGATATGGAAGCTTTTAAGACATGATTTTTCCAATAACACAACAAACTATTCTAGATAACAAAATCAATAACAAAAGTTTAAATTTTTTGATGTTGTTACCATAGTGTTTGTTCAAAGAAGGAAAAAAGAAAAAAAAATTAAAAGCATGAGATCTATACATGTACCAGCGGCGACAATGGCAGGAGAGGTGGCTGGAGCAGCGGCGCCGACGAGGGGGAGGTTGGTGTTGCAAAGGACGGTGGAGGACCTGGAGGTGGTGTTGGCAGCGACTTGGGGTTAAGTGTTTGGTTCATGTGAGTCGTAAGGTGAGGGTATGGGCTAGTGTTTATTTTGGTTTTGTTTGTAAAAATTGACAAAGTGGGCCTTGAGTTGACTAACTGAATTGGAGTGCTTGCTGGACAAGAGAATCAAGGAAAATCTCTGCAACAATATTTTTTTTAATTTAAATACTATGGGGCTCGGACCAGCCCAAAAATAATGCATTTTTTTGGCCCGAGCCCGACGGGCCTACTGGATTGGGCCATTTAGGCCCAATTTTTTCGGACCTTAAAAAATAAAGCCCAGCCTAGCCTTTTATCAGGCAGGCTGGACCAGCCCATCGAACAGGGCTAATTTTGCTAGTTGTAGATACTATACCACTACAATCCCATCTTCGGATACAATCTACCTAGAAATGACCATTGATAACCACTTAAACTCCAATACTCCTCACTCCCCAACCATTTCAAACACCCTCTACCCCAACCCACTTACAACAATCCCTTTCTCATTCATATCCCTTTGAACCTTGATACACCAGCTCATAAAATTGCCCACAGATTCACTACCTTTTGGAAAATTTCCTTGGCCCTAATGAATACGCCTACATCCCAAACTAAAATAAAACTATATAGGTCCCAAGGGGTGTGAGTAAGGTTTAGAATGGGGGGGTTGAATAAACCTTACCAACATTTCGATTTTAGTCCTTTTAAGAATATCACAGAGTTAACTCAAACAACTGTGTCCTTGAGGGACAGCTAAGTTGGTTATTCAAAGAGATTAGCCACTCAGCGGACTTGAAGGAGAGTGTTGATAGAATAACTCAGTTGTTTAACCTGAACTTTAACTTGGTTGTGTTGGTTTTATCAGCGGAAGACTTATCACCCTTTGAATTATTTTAAATTTGTTTTAACACTTGATTTTAGCACTTGGTTATTAATCAGTTGGATAGCAAATATAAATTTATCAGCAGATATAATGTAAGTATGCAGAAATGTAAATGTGCTGAAAAATAAATGACACAGTTGATTTTTATAGAGGTTCGAAGATGGGTTAATTCTTCTAATCATCTCTTCTCCAACTCCTGGAGGAATCCACTATGTAAAAAATATGTTTACAAAATGGTCAACAGTCTAGAGACAACATTGGTCACACAGTTGCCTTCTCTTTCGACTTAGCTTTTTCACAGGGCAGCTGCCTTGCTACTTCAGCTTACTTTCTCAAGCTATTGGATTTGATCATGAAGCCCTCCAATAACTTGATACTGGTTCGACCATGAACCTTCCTACAATCCTCCTTGGAAACTAGACCCCTTTTGATTCTTCAAAAGTTTCATCTTCAACAGATTTGAAGTTGTCTTTCCTTCACAGCTTGAGTTGGATTGATTTCCTTCGAGTTTCAGGCTTGAGGATTTGCTTGAATATACTTGAGAATATTGCAGGTTAATAGCTTGAATATTGCTTGCTTGTTCGTGGTTCAGGTAACCTTTTCTCAATGAATTTCGTCAGCCTTTTACAGTGAACTTTTGAAATTTTGCCCGTTAAAGAGATCGGCTGATTTCAAAAGTCACTTGTGTTCGTTGGCTTGTCTTTTCTTGGTCCTCAACCTTGAGATGTAGACCCTTCCTCTTATTAAATGAATTTGCAGCTTTTTAGGTTCTGACACGAGGTGCAGTCTTTCCATTGGTTTATTCCTTTTGCACACTTCTGGGATGAGCACTTTAAGACCTGGCAGCATGGAGGTATTACTATTTTAAGTAAAGTTCTTGAATTCTGTGCAACGGATTTATTTTAATTAACTCCTCTTGGATGTTGCCTTTTTCCCAGGTGACTTGAGTCTGCTCCAATCATTGGATGACTCATCTGTCACTTCAACTTGAGACTTGACTTCTTGAATTGACTTGACTGACTCTTCACATAGGCAGTGTTTCACGTTGATACACCTTCATCGAGTTCTTGACTTCTCTTCTTAGCCATACTCAGCTGTCTCGCAGTGGAGTCTTCACTTCAGTCTTCGGTTGACTTCTTGTATTTCCATTCCTAGCTGACTTGACTCAGCTTTTCCAGCTCTATCTATTACAAAGTAAATTATAAGGAAAATGGGGTGCCAACTTTCTAGTTTAAGTTTTACATGGCATCCATCAAAATCTACAAAATAAATTTCCCTACAATTTCCCCCTTTTTGATGATGCCAAAACTTAAAAACATTCAACAAAATATAAACAGCAAAGATACATACAGATAATGCAGTAACAAAGAATGTATGCGTAGAATAGATCGTTTTATTGATCATAGCATTCTTGTTCTTTACACAGTTGTTTACATTTGGTATCAGAGCATTCTATATCAAAGCAAAAATACATACATCTATGCTGAGATACTAGAATAAATACAAAGTGAAAAATTACAGAACACTTAACTAAGTATACAGATGACTTACATGAATGTATTTACATGAGTAATATACATGAAGGGTTCGCAGCAATACTTCAACGCCTTCGCTACCTCCTTCTTTCTTCTTCAGCTCTATCGAAGTCATCAGCTCTCTTCTTTTTTTCTTTCTTCTTCTTCAACTTTCTTCTTCTTTTCATAGGCTTGTTTGGAAGCTTCATCCCTTCGCTTCCTCTCAAGCCATTGCTCTGTTTGCCTTCTGTTCTCCTCTTCCTGTCTTCTTACAGCCTTTGCATTCTTCCTTGCCACTTCATCATATCCAGCCCAGTAGATCCTCCCTTTCTTTCCGGGATCTGCATATTCAATATTTTTGGGTTGTGGTCGAGGTCGAAAACTTCTTCCACCACCACTTCTTCCTCCTTCTCTGGGTGTATATTGTACAGAGTCTACGCTTACCTACAGTGAGTGGGCTTTGGTAAAGTTCTTTGTTTTTATGCTTCTTCGCACAACGCAAGACCCTTCTCCCAGTACAAATCCCAGGCATGGGCTATTGACATTCCCTGAAAATAGCCTTTGGATTCAAGCATTTTGAATTCTTCAATTGATCTCGGCTTGGATCCATTGTTAGGTGCAACATCTTGATCTTTCCCTGCCAGAATGCCGCCGTATTGTTTCATCAATTCTTCGATGCAGGCATCCGTCTTCTTGTTGAACTCCTCAATCCCTGCTTCTATAATTCATCTTTTCTCCAACATTGGCACATCAGAGTGCCCAATGGGTAGGGTTATGGGGAGTTTGCTCAAGATGGAGGCTGTAACTTGACCTTGCTGAGGGGTTTCAGCAATCATTAACGTCAAATCCTTTGAACGTTCCCCCTCAGCTGTCATGTTCTCAACTGCAGATTCTTTCAATTTTTCTTCTTTCAAACTCCTTAGGGACTCCTCTTACCCCTTTTTGGCATCATCAAAGGAAAGAGGGATCCCAGGGAACATGCCTTCAAGCATGAAATCGAGTCTTCTGAGAGCGAAAGATTGTTTGGAATCTGCTGCAGCATAAGTTGTCCGAAATTCTGAGTGAGTCGCCTTGGACTTGGCTACCACCAACTTCATTTCAGCCATGAGTAGGCTGAACTTGTCATTCATTGCGTTCTCAAGGCGCAAAATTTCTTTTCCTTGGAATTCTTGCAACAGCTCCATTTCTATTTTGTGAGACTCGTGTAACCTTTCGATATTCGTCTGCATCCTTTGCTTCAGATCAGTGTTGTCAGCTATCCAGACGAGCATTCTGCCATACAGTGCTTTGAAATAACGAACTTGTTTGAGTCACATGGCAGATTGCTATTGAGACCATTCTCGGATCCGCACCACTTTCCCTCTCTCAAGTCTGTTTGTATGGGTAAAGGCCCCTGTTGTCGATCTTAAGTCGAGTGAGGCTCGATGTCTTTCAATCTTCTGAATCTCTTCACAGATCTTCTTGAAGATCTCACGAAACTCAGCTGTCTCACTTGATTCAGCTGCAGGCCACTCTTCAGCAAAGTTGAACTCGGTTGGAACAATGGTGTCAGTAGGGATGATTGGATCTTCTCTCATAAAGAATCTTCGTTGTTCGGCGGTCTCTTATTCCAAACGGTAGGATCGGCGTGAAAGGAAATACCTTGAAAAGACATCATCACTCACATATGGGATAGTTTGTGAGGGTTGTGCTGTGATGATTGACTCTTCGTGCCTCGGTGAGATAGCTTCATATGCAGTGGTCACAGCTGTGGGAGCCTGTGACGGAGCTGGTATAGTCATTACTGCTGCATTTGTGGAAGCCTGTGCAGTGGACTGTGTCTCAGCTGGGGCAGTTGAGATATTTTGCCCAGTTGACTGAGCCTCAGCTGTCTTAACAGTGTCTTCGGTCTTAGTGGATTTTTCTAAGTGAATAACCGGTTCCTCTGCTGCATCATCAGCGTCATCGGATGATGATGAGACATGTGGGTTTGGCTCATCATCAAAATTAAATTTCTAACGAGCAGCTTTATCACTTAGTTGGCTCGTAGTTTTGAGAACATCCTCAGTTGGGTCCTTTGGATCTGCAACTGGAGTGGACTCAGCTTCATCTTCAGACCCCAAGAATGATGTGTCTAAATTCTGCTGGGAGTCATGAAGTGCGCTTATCTCTTCTTCTATTTCAGCGCTTTGAACTGGAGGAATGTTTTGAGTCCCTTCACCCTTACCTAAGGAAGTCTCAACCGCCCTTAGGCATTCAATACCTCCAGCAGACTCAACTGCTGTGAGGCCTTCAATATTCCCTTCGACAGTCACAGTTGTCTTAGGGTCTTGGACCATGGCATCCATAAGAGTCTCAACCCCTAGGATTGCACTTTCATCGCCCAGAGTGTTAACTCCCGGGGCATCTCCATCATGTGCCTCGACTGTAAGAACAGTGTCATCAGCCTTCAAAACAGCTGACATTTCAGCTGGGACAGATTCAACTGTCCGAGCTTCGTCAATGTCATTATGCTATGGTTGTTTCTCAGTTTCCACTTCGCCTCCTTGCTTCAAGTTGGAGTATTCCACATCATCCTCCAACCCTAATGTGGTGGAAAGAGCTTTCCCCTCAGCTGGCGCACCAGCTGAGTGACTAATGGTGGGGTCACTCTGCTCCTGACTCGCGGCTTTTTCCTTTGAGTGCCCAGCCGCTGGGGCAGGTGGTAAAACTCCTTCTTCAGGGGTTGGCTCAACTTGGGTGCCCAAAATCCCAGTGTCATTGCCAATTCCCTTGGACCCATCCTCCGATTGCACCGGGGACATGGCTGCAGTGATGTCTGTGGCAATCTGTTGCACCACTCCCAAAGGGTCGATTTGCAGGAGAGATTGTGAGGACTCTCATGGGCCTTCATAAAGTTGGTGCTCATGCAACTGCCTGGATTCTCTCATAGCTTGTTGCATGTCTGACTTCTCTACTACAACAGTGGGATCCTCATCACTCTCTGAGTATATATCTAGATGTGTATGAGTGTGAGATGGAGAGTTTGTCAATTCACACATCTTGGCTTTTTCTAGGACACGGGCTTCCTCTTCAGCTTTGTCTTTCTCATCTGCTTTAATGATGCTGAGGATATCCATACAGTTATCTTCGTCAAGGGCCTGTCGAACAGTCGAGACCCCAAAAAATCGAAGCAACTCTTCTTCTTCTTCAATGTACTCAGGGTGAGAGAACTGTACCCTTGAGTGATCAAGTTTGCATGCCCTCCACTCTCGTAGATGTCTCTGGATATCTGGATACAGTGGAGAATACATGACAACATCATCATCCTTATCTTCACCCTCTCCTCATGTTTCTTGAATTGGCGGCAGAAGACTCTGTTCCTCCTCACCTTCAGCAGCGTCAGTAAGAGGTGGAGAGACAACCTTTTCAACTAAAGATTCAATTGTCTCAGCTGCTTTACTTCCCTCAGCTGTCTCTCGTACAGCTGCATCTTCCACGGGTATCTGCTGATCATCCACAGCAGACTTCCTCGTTTAATCAGTTACTTTAGGAGACTGCACTTCCTGAGTGTCAATAGTCTCGGATGCTTTCTCCAGCTGAGTTGCGGATTCAGCTGTCTTCTCCAGTTCAGAGTGCCTAACCAATCTTCTTTTTCTGGGATGAACCAGAGGGACTTCTGGTTCAGATTCAGTGGTTTCATCACCGATGGGGGCTTGGGTGTCCTTCTTGGAAGGAGTTGCCTTCATCGGCTTGGCAGCCCTCTTCTTTCATATGGCTGGAGAAGGGATTTGGGGTTCCTTCTCGACTCATTTGTAGGGGTAGGGGACTGTTGTAGAGAGCGGCGACTCGCAGTGAGCAGTGCATCCTTTTTCTTAGTTGCAGGGGCAACCTTCTTCTTCAGAGCTGCAGGGGAAGCTTTCTTCTTTGGAGGAGGGGTAGCAGCTATGTCCTCGAGTTCAGCTGATTCCCCCTCATTTGTGTCTGCTTTCTTTGCATGGGCTCTCTTCTGGGCACCAGAGAGGTTAGCCCGGAACATCTTTTTGTTGACATGGAAAGGTTTGCCTTGTCGAAAGGCAATACCCTTCACTTCCAGCAGGTGGCCAATCACAAAGGCCATACTAAGAGATCCTCCAAAGGATCCATCCTCCTTGAAAGTCTTATTCATCACATTCTGGCAGAGTCTGCTGTACACGAACTCAGCCCAGTTAACCTTTTTGCCCTGCATGATCACATCCATGATGATCAGCTTAGTCTTTACATATTTGGTTGAAGCGCCAAACTTCATGTCTAGAGTGGCAATGGGGTGGGGGTGGGCATTGACCCGGCCGAACCCGTCGGGCTTTTGCCAAATTCGGTGGTCGGGCGGCCCGATTTTGGTCGGCCACGAAAATGATTGCCCAAATTGACCCCATGCATAAAACCTATGTACAAATTTTTGGGCCAACCCAAAAAAGTCGGGCTAGCCCGGCCCGTCGGACCATTTGGGTCGGGCCAAATAGGCCCGAGTTTTTTCGGAACTGAAATTTTGAAATTCTGCCCATTGACCCACCCAAATCTCGGCCGGTTGGGCTCGCCCGTGGCCGGGCTGGGTTTTGCCACCTATATTCATGTCAATGCACTTGGAGATGACATCCATCAGCTTATCATAGTCGTCCTTCAGCAGTTTCTTGTCAGCTGTGTAGACCACTTTTGCAGCACACTCCGGTTTGGCTACCTCTTTCCATACAGCAGCCAAGTCTACATCAGCTTCATTAATCTCTTTTATGCCTTCCGATGGCACAGCGGTGCGTTCGCAAGGTCCTTAGCATTTATTATTATGTCCTTGCGGTGGACAGAAGACTTGATCCCTTCGTCCTGCACCTCCGTGTTAACATAGAACTAAGATACCTCCTCAAGGTAGGTGTGCGAGTATTCCATGGTTAGAAAAGCCTTAAGACCTGACTTTTCTATCATTTCAGCGATCTTCTTGACAATGGTTTCATCAGAACCCTGTTTCACCATGCCTTCGAAATCCACTGACGCACCTGAGTGGAGTTGCTTTGAGAGCTTGACGAAATCGAACTTTGGTGCCATTTACAGTGATTTTTACCGATTAAAACTGACGAACTTGCTTCAGAGTACTTAGGGTTTCCGAGAGAGAAATGTGCCTTGCTTTTGCCCTTCCTGAAGACGAACAGTTTCTGTAAGGGAGAGAGAAGGCTGAAAAATGTATATATATAAAGGTTATGAAAGGACGTCTTTGGTTTTTGAATTTTGGTCGAGATCAACGGCTCAGATTAGAACGTTAAAACCGCATTTAATTCCTCGCATTTAATGCGGCAGCATTTATATCCAATCATATGCTTATTGTGCGACTTTTTTTGTACTCGTCATTATTATCTTTGACATCATCCTTAAAAACATTCCCGCTCATTTAAACGCATTGCGTTTTTGTCACTTAGTTCATAAATGACTAGAAACTTATATCAAATATGACTTAACTCGCTTCTCTCTTTTCATTAAGTGACTCAATTTGTCGCACTAACTAGATACAGCTGATTTTCCGACATGGCTATTTCACTTGGCTGAATTGTGAAACTTGCTCTCTTCTTATTTTTCATCTACTATCTCTGCTAATTGAGTCTTCTGAGTGTTAACTCAGCTCAATTAACCCTACCTCATTCTTAAGCTCTTCAATTCTTGATTCACATAGGGGTTTAGTGAATATGTCAGCTAACTGCTTATCAGTTGAGATATATTCCAAAGTGATGTCTTTCTTTTCAACATGTATCTCTTATAAAGTGATATCTGACATCAATGTGCTTTGTTCTTAAATGCAACACATGATTCTGAGTGATTGCAATAGCACTAGTGTTATCCACACATAATTGGAATCTCTTTTTCTTTAATCTCATAATCTCTCGGTGATGTCTCATCCATAAGACTTGGGCACAACAATGTTTGCTGCTGGCTATGTACTGCTTCATTTGTGGATGTGGCTATTAAGTTTTGCTTCTTGCTAAACCAGGAAACCAATCTATTTCAAGCATTTGACACGCACTGAAGTACTCTTCCCGTCAACTCTACATCCAAAGCATAGATACCGAGTCTGAGTAACCAATAAGCTTGAATCCACCTTCCTTTGGATACCATAAGCCAATTTCCTGGCATCCCTTCAAATACCGTAGGATTCTCTTAGCTACAGTCATGTGGCTCTCCTTTGGTACAGATTGAAATCTTGCACATACACCTACTGCAAAGGTGATGTCTGGCCTACTGGTTGTTAAGTAGAGCAATGATCCAATGAGTGCTCTATATCTGGTTTGATCACACAGCTCTTTATTTGTGGATCCAAAAATGATATCATCCACATATATTTGAACAAGCAGTATACTCTCTCTATCTTGAATTCCGAAGAGTGTTCTGTCCACTTTGCCTTTGATGAATCCATTGTCAGTTAGAAATTGAGACAATGTATCATACCATGCTCTTGGTGCCTGTTTCAATCCATATAATGCTTTCTTGAGCTTGTACACCTTATCTCCAATAGTCTTCTGCTCAAAACCTGGAGGTTGTTCAACATAGACTTCTTCCTCTAGTAGTCCATTTAGAAATGCACTCTTTACATCCATTTGATATACAGTGAAGTTCTTATGTGCAGCATAGGCAAGAAACATCCTTATTGCTTCTAATCTTGCAACAGGAACATTTTATTCCCTCTTCTTGGCAATACCCTTTGGCTACCAATCTTGCTTTTTTTCTTGCCACAGATCCTTCCTCATTCATCTTGTTTCTGAAAACCCATTTTGTGCCAATAACATTTTGATGGGTTGGTCTCTGCACCAATTCTCATACGTTGTTTTTTTCAAATTGATCCAGCTCTTCTTGCATGGCTTGAATCCAATATGTGTCATCCAATGATTGAGACACATCTTTTGGCTCTATTTGGGAAATAAAATAAGTAAACATTGTTTCATGATGTGCTCTGGATCTGGTTCTTATACCATCTCTTACATCTCCAATAATTAACTCTGGTGGATGGTCTCTCAGACATCTCACATCAGGCTGGAGCAAGTCAGCTGGGTTCAGCCGTCTCGCAGCTAAGTTGTCTTGAACAGTTCTTTCATCTTCATTCAGCTGTAGACTTTCCAGCTGTCTTTGAGATTCAGCTATCTCATCTTCATCTTGGTTGATTGCTCTTACTTCAGCTTCAACATGTTTGATAAATGTTTTTATCATGATTTTGATGATTTTGTTTTTATACCAAAACAATGTTTTTATAGGTTGTCCAAATACTCCTAAATGATTTAAAATGGTTTTAATATTTTCCGGAGTATTTCTTCAAGTTTATTTTTCGACAAAATTGGACAACACATTTAATGATTTTATGTCAATGGGTTTTTACATTGAAACTATGCTTATAAATGTTGTCCTAATACTCCCGATTGGTTTAAAATGCTTTTACTATTTTTCGGAGTATTTATTGGAATTTATATCGAACAACACTCTTTGTGTTAATGTGTTATTTCATCAAAACTATATTTATAATGTTGTCCTAAATACTCCCGATCGGTTTAAAATGTTTTTACGAAATTTTCGGAGTGATTCTTGAGGTTTATTTTCGACAAAAATCGGACAACATTTCATTTAAGAGGTCGACCGGTCGACCAAAGAGGCGACCGATACCTGGGAACGCATTTCATGTAACAGAACTCCCAGAACTCCTAAAATTGGTCAGGGTGACCGGTCACCATGGTGGGCGTGCGACCGGTCGACCCCCATGGTGACCGGTCACCCTGTTGAAATTTTCTTTGCGTTCTTTTCAAATCTTATTTGTCTTGTGACGGTCGCTCCTCAAGTTTTGACAAAATTCTAACCATTGTGTGACAGATGACTTTTCCCTGAATTGTCGGATTGATTTTTAACAACTATAATCTTGATTTTAATTGCATTTTTTTGTAGATATCAGATTCCAAGAGGAGCCTATCAAGTATCAATCATCTCCTATAAATAGAGGAAGATTTGAAGCACAACAATAAGAGAGAACAACACAACACAATAAGATATACTCAAGCAATCACTTGGTCTTCTATTGTCATTATTCTTGTTGTAATTTGCCTAGCTTATCACTTTCACATTCTTGAGGTCTAGGCTATTCTTGATTACACTTGCACTCAATTGTATAATTCATTATCGAGTTGTAATCTTGAATTTTTGGGTTATCATTCAACACAAGATATCCTTGTGAGTGTTCTTGTGGTAAGAACACACTTGGGTGATCTAGGTGTTAGGTGTGAGAAGATTGTGGTAATCTTCTTGTTGAGGTGTTGAAGAATTTGGTATTCTTCAAGGTTGAAGATTGTGGTAATCTTCACAAGGTGCCGTTGGAGATTGTGGTAATCTTCAAGAGAGATTGTGGTAATCTCAAAGGTGGTGTTGAAGAAGAGTGTGGTGCTCTTCAAGGTGTCGTTGTAAGTTGATGTTGTATTAATTTTGGTAATTAATAAAATCTTTTTTCTTTTTGAAATCCATCCCGGATATACTTGGGTGGTAGAGGATTAGGCCCTAGGTGGGTTGAACCTCTATAAATCGATGTGTGTTGTTTACATTCCGCACCTTCTCTATTGTTTTGGCTTGTTTTGTTCAAAAAAGAGGGTAAAATCGAAAAGATGGAGATAATCTATTCACCCCCCCTCTAGATTATCGTAGCCGCTTGGACTTACAAGTGGTATCAGAGCCAAACTCTTTGGCAAGCTCGTTTCACATCGCGAGTGAAGAGGAACGATCGTCGGCTACGAACGAAGCTCAACTTTCCGGCACCTCCACCACCAAGCCACCACTATTTGATTCCAAAAATTTTATATTTTGGAAAGAAAGAATGGAATGTTATCTACAAGGTTGCGTGTTCGATATTTGGAACATCGTCATAAATGGAGAATTCATTCCGATGAAAGACACACCACACACCTCCAAAGGCCTCAAAGAGCTAAATGATGAGGAGAAGAAAATCATCTCCTTAAATGGTAAAGCTCTCAATATTTTATATTGTTCACTTACTAATTTGGAATTTGATCATATCGTAGGAATTCGATCGGCTCATGGAGTATGGCAAAAATTAGAAGCCATTCATGAAGTATATGCAAATGATAGGAGCAACTCAAAAGCATCTACTTCTTAAAGGGATACAATGTCAAATCTAAGGAACAAGCCTCTTACAACTTCCAACTATGAAGAAGTTGAACAATGTCTTATGGGCATCGAAGAAGAAAACGAGGTATGTCTTAAACCCTCTACTTCCTATGATATTGTTATTCAAAATGATTATAGTGATTTGCAAAATTATTTTGATGATCTTCAAAATGAATTCCAAAATTTACTTGTTAAGTACAAAAATTTGAAAAAGGAATTCAATGTTTTAAAAAATGAAAAAGATAGTTTATTTACTTCCTATGAATCACTATCATGTGCTCACACCACCACACTTGACAAGGTTAGAAACCTTGAAAAACAAAATAGTACTCTTGTTGAGAATATGAATTGCATGAAAAATGATTTATCAAAATCAAACTTGAGTACCAATAAATTGCCCAATATTGTGAATGGTAATGGTTGTGATAATTTGAATAGTGAACTTGATCATGAGCCTAATATTGTCAAGCATATGAAAAAGAATCAAGTTCATATGCATGTTAGCAATATTACTTGCTTTTATTGCGGTAAGAAGGGACACGCCGTAAATACTTGTAGGGCTAGAAATAGCTCAAATTATTGTTGGAGACCTAAAAGTCTCAAAGCTAATCCCAAAGGACCCAAGCACTTGAGGGTACCACAAAACAATGTTCTATTAGGTACCCGGCGAAATAATAATCGAAGAAAACTCATACCGCCAAGAAGACATCAAATGACCATTTCATTTGATCAAAGGAGAAAACACCTTCAACAAAGTCATTTTCCAAGAAGAGGAAATAATCAAAATGGGATGAACAAAATCCTTGGAAATGGCAAAGACATCATCAACAAGATGATTTTCCAAGAGAAAGACACTTTCGAAAATGGGAAGGCCACAATGCTTGGAAATGAAGTAATTGGAGAAACCACCATCAACATAAAGATTTTCAAACGGGAAGATATCATCAACAATGGGAACGAAACAACCCATGGAAATGGCGAAATTGGTAAATCGTATCTCTCTATTTAAATATGCATTTTGTTTTTGCATGTTTTTTATTTGTGTTTAAATCGCAAAATGAGTTTTAAAATTTATAAGGTCTCCTACATATATTTATGTATTTTTAAAATACTTTGAAAAATGAGACCTTACATGTTGTGGACTTACTTAGACTTATATGTTTTTTGGATTTTTATGGCATAAGCTTATTTATGATATATCTTATTACTTTAAGCCTACACTTGTATCATATTGTTTTGTGCTAGTCTTGTTTTAAGAATTGTGTAGGACTCATGTATCCTCACAAATGGCTATCTACGTCATAATATATCAAAAGTGACATAAACTATCGAGGTACGCTCATCATTGGTATTCATCTTATAGACTCGATACATTTGTGCCATATGACTATGTGCTTATTTTATACAAGTGCCATTAAGAGGATGTGTTGATTTTTTTGAAAGGCATTATTTGACATAGCTTGTTTTATCCAAGATTTGTAAAGGATTATATTTTGTTTTGATAAAACAATTGATCTACTAAGTTATGCATTTTATTGCACATATAAATGCCACTATTCTTGGATACTTATGTCAAACCTCTTGTTCATATGATTCTTGTAAATGAGGTCTCAACTATGTGCTCTCTTACTGTCAAATTTCAAAAGAGACCTTGTGTAGCTTTCTTAAGCTTATTTGAACTTGAATGATTTATTAGACTCTTGATGATGCATAGTATGTGGTGCTTAAAATAGTGTATCTATTATTCGATATTATTATACTTGTGTGCAAAATATCTTGTTAAGATTTTGCAGAAATTTGAGATATTTCGCAACAAGTTTGATGAACAAGACAAGGTGAGTAGCTCAATGATATTGCCAAGAAGAAGGTAATGATTTTGATGTAATACTTGCACTCATAGCACATTTAGAAGTTATTTGCACTTTACTTGCCCATTCTTGTTTTGAGAAAATTTCAAGTTTTACCAAATGGATGTTAAATCCAATTTTCTAAATGATTTTATTCAAATAGAAGTCTATCGGAGTTTAAAATTTTTAGGCCAAATGATTTTTATAAAAAGGCCTTATATGGTTGATACAAGTACCCCGTATATCGTTTGAGAGACTTAGCTATTTTTATAATTTTACAATGGGTAAAGTTGATACTACACTTCTTGTTTTGAAAAAGGGCAAGGTTGTTTACTTGTGCAAATTTATGTTGATAAATATTTTTGGTGCTACTTATAAATATTTGTACAAGATATTTTTCCAAGTCAATGCAAGGTGAACCTAAGATGATCATGATGAAGGTAGCTCAAATTTGATCATTGGAATTCAAGTTCAACAATGCCAAGAAGGTGACTATATTCCACACTCAAAATAAGAAGTGAGGCATTGAAGAAGAAAGAACCATTTCAACCTATATAGCCACAAATGTAAAAATTGACAAAGGTTGAGGTAGGCATGTTGATTGACAAACAAATTCGAGGTATGTTTATTCGTCCTTAGACTCGACATTCTATATGCCTTATGTCTATATGCTCGACTTAAAACAATCCCAACGAATCTCTTTAAAGTGTCGTTAAAAGAAATTTTCAAATATTTGTAAGGCACTTTTTCTTATGACTTGTTGTATCCAAAGTCTTAAAACGTTATTATTTTTCGGGATAACAAGTCCGATGATAATAATTTTTCAAAATATGGTTCGTCATAATCGTACTAAACATATTGAGATTCGATATTTTTTCAAAGGGATTGCATGTTTAACAAAAACTTGATATATGTTTAATTCCGTCTCAAGGATAACTCGCGGACTTTTTAATCGCTCACCGCTGAGTATTTTACCTCATTTCGAGCTTGATTATGACATAATGTATATTGAATGAGGTCTACGTTTGCATTTTGCACGTCTTCAAAACTTAGGGGCGAAAAATCGGATTTTTGGATCAAATTTCGAATTTCAAAAGCGAAGCAGAACGGTGGGCTGCCGGGCAGGGGCCGATCGTCGCCCACTAGCTCGACCGGCCGCCCTATGCCCTGACCGGTCGCCCACAGCTTAAGATTGGTTAAAACCGTCTATGTTCTTGTATTTTGGCAATTTAAGGTTTTTCCTCTCTATTTCGTCCCCTTTGCAAATTTCACACACATTTCACTTCAAATGTATTTTATTGCATACATTTCATATCTTGGATGTATTTAGGCTCGATTATCATCATCATTGCTCGTCTTTACCGATTAAATAGTAAGAATTCTACTTCCTTATCTCAATTGGGTTGAACCCTTGAGAACTTGGCCTATATGTATTTTCTTGATGAAATTTGTATATGTCTGTGATGAGATTGTTATTTATGATATATTGTATTGCGTTTAAACTGATTTGGTGATGAAAAACTTGGCTTGATTGTATTTACAAGGGCTATATATATCTTCTTCAATTTTTGACGCCCGCCAAGTGTTCGATAAAATATCTCAATGAAAAATTCATCACCTACATGATTCTCTCGATTTCAAAAGTCTCATATATTTATAGAGATCATGTTTTTGCAAATCAAATGATTTTTCATAAGCTTCTACAAGTCGTATTATCGACTTTTCCCTCCCATTTGGCCTATAAGCTTCATTGTTCAAATAGCTCGATACATCGGTTTAATTGCGTGATTATATGATGTTTTTATCGTGCTAATATTCTTTTTGATGATTCCAAAGGGGGAGAAACATGTTATAAGCTCATTAGCTCATAAAAGCTAAGTTAAGCTAAACAAAAGAAGCTATAAGCTATGGCTTCCTAAAGTCATAAGTTGTGCATTATACTTAGTCCAATTGTTGTATGATGGACTTATACACTTGTCTAATGATGTTTTGTTGATAGGGGGAGCTTGCAAGCTCTTGTAGTTAAGATCAATATGTAAAAGTTAAGCTTTTAGCTTGTGGTTGATTGCTTTTACATTACTCTTGTTGTGCATATTGATAGGAGGAGTTTTTGCTATATATGTTTGAATATCTCTACTCCCATCCTTGTGTTTATATTGCATGGAATGTTGTCGCTCACAACGGATAGTTCTCTTTAACCGGTAAAATTGTCTTGTTTTCAAAATCGACCTCGTTAAAATTGTTTTGGTTTGTAATCATCAAAAAGGGGAAGATTGTTTGATAAATGTTTTTATCATGATTTTGATGATTTTATTTTTATACCAAAACAATGTTTTTATAGGTTGTCCAAATACTCCTAAATGATTTAAAATGGTTTTAATATTTTCCGGAGTATTTCTTCAAGTTTATTTTTCGACAAAATTGGACAACACATTTAATGATTTTATGTCAATGGGTTTTTACATTGAAACTATGCTTATAAATGTTGTCCTAATACTCCCGATTGGTCTAAAATGCTTTTACTATTTTTCGGAGTATTTATTAGAATTTATATCGGACAACACTCTTTGTGTTAATGTATTATTTCATCAAAACTATATTTCTAATGTTGTCCTAAATACTCCCGATCGGTTTAAAATGTTTTTACGAATTTTTTGGAATATTTCTTGAGGTTTATTTTCGACAAAAATTGGACAACATTTTATTTAGGAGGTCGGCCGACGGTGTCGACCAAAGAGGCGAGTGCACTGGGAACGCATTTCACGTAACAGAACTCCTAAAATTGGTCAGGGTGACCGGTCACCATGGTGGGCGACCGGTCGCACCCTAGGGCGACCGGTCGACCCCCCTTAGGACCGGTCACCCTGTTGAAATTTTGCTGCGTTCTTTTCAAATCTTATTTGTGCGCGACCGGTCGCCCTCAAGTTTGACAGCAAAATTCTAACCGTTGTGCGTGACAGCTTTTTCCCTAAATTGTGGGATTGATTTCTAACAGCTATAATCTTGATTTTAATTGCATTTTTTTTTGTAGATATCAGATTCCAAGAGGAGCCTATCAAGTATCAATCATCTCCTATAAATAGAGAAAGATTTGAAGCACAACAATAAGAGAGAACAACACAACACAACAAGATATACTCAAGCAATCACTTGGTCTTCTATTGTCATTATTCTTGTTGTAATTTGCCTAGCTTATCACTTTCACATTCTTGAGGTCTAGGCTATTCTTGATTACACTTGCACTCAATTGTATAATTCATTATCGAGTTGTAATCTTGAATTTTTGGGTTATCATTCAACACAAGATATCCTTGTGAGTGTTCTTGTGGTAAGAACACACTTGGGTGATCTAGGTGTTAGGTGTGAGAAGATTATGGTAATCTTCTTGTTGAGGTGTTGAAGAATTTGGTATTCTTCAAGGTGCCGTTGGAGATTGTGGTAATCTTCACAAGGTGCCGTTGGAGATTGTGGTAATCTTTAAGAGAGATTGTGGTAATCTCAAAGGTGGTGTTGAAGAAGAGTGTGGTGCTCTTCAAGGTGTCGTTGTAAGTTGGTGTTGTATTAATTTTGGTAATTAATAAAATCTTTTTTCTTTTTGAAATGCATCCCGGATATACTGGGGTGGTAGAGGATTAGGCCCTAGTTGGGTTGAACCTCTATAAATCGACGTGTGTTGTTTACATTCTGCACCTTCTCTATTGTTTTGGCTTGTTTTGTTCGAAAAAGAGGGTAAAATCGAAAAGATGGAGATAATCTATTCACCCCCCTCTAGATTATCGTAGACGCTTGGACTTACACAACATAGGGACTCTTCTGCATAATTGGTTGATTCATCTTGTCAACTAACTCTTCAATGTCTTCTCCATTCACATTTGGTTAATCAAAAACCACATGGATAGACTCTTCTGTGACCATAGTCCTCTTGTTCAACACTCTATAGGCTTTGCTATCAGCTGAGTATCCCAAAAAGATACCTTCATCAGCTTTAGCATCAAAAGCCTTCAAATTATCTTTGCCATTGTTGTGGATGAAGCATTTACATCCAAATATCCTGTAGTACCCAACATTTGGCTTTCTCTCTGTCCAGATTTCATAGGGAGTCTTGGTTAATTGCCTGTTAATCATGCATCTATTTTGAATATAGCATCTTTGTGTTAATGGCTTGACCCAAAATCTCTTAGGCAATCCGCTTGACTAACATGGTCTTTGCAGCTTCCTTAAGAGTTCTGTTCCTTCTTTCAGCTACTCCATTCTGCTGTGGAGTTCTTGATGTAGATAACTCATGAGCAATTCCATTTTTAACACAATATTGAGTTATTATCCCATTGACAAACTCAGTTCCTCTGTCCGACCTTATCTTTATAATGGTTTGGCTCTTTTCATTTTGAACTCTTTCAATCAGCTGAGGTAACTTCTGCAAAGTTTCCTTCTTTTTGCACATGAAGATTATCCATGTGTACCTTGAATAATCATCTACAACCACTAAAGTGTATTTCTTTCCACTTATGTTGGCTGGTTCAACAGGACCAAATAGATCCATATGCAACAGATGTAATATCCTTGTTGAAGAAGGATTTGGTTTGTCCTTAAATGAAGATTTTATTTGCTTTCCCATCTGGCATGCATCACATACACTTTATTTCTTGTATACTGAGTCTGGTAATCCTTCCACAAGATGAATCCTTGCAAGCTTGTTGATTATCTTGAAGTTCAGATGACTTAGCTTCTTGTGCCACAGCCAACTTGATTCGGATGTACTCTTTGCTAACAGACAAGTGCTTGGTGTGGCAGTAGACCAATCTACCATATACATATTCTTTTGTCTTGATCATTGCAGCACTATTTCATTTGATTCAGCATCTTTGATCTGGCACACTCCCATATTGAATCCAACATTGTAGCCCTTGTCACAGAGTTGGCTGATGCTTAACAGGTTGAAGTTGAGGCCTTCAACATAAGCAACATCTGTGATTTCCAATCCATTCTTCTTGATAGATCTTGTGCCTTTGATTTCCCCTAGAGCTTCATTTCCTCCAAATATGACTTTTGCACCTCTAATCTTCTTGACTTGACAGGTTATTCTTGTTTCCTGTCATATGTCTGGAACAACCACTATCCATGTACCAGGTTCCTTGGCACTCAGCTGTTCCTTGAACCTCATCTTCTTGGTCTGAATGATCATGTTCATTAGCCATAAGACAGATCATGGCTTCTTCTTCAGAATCACTTGATTAGTCTGTTGCTTCTTTAGACTTAGCTGTCTCAGCAGCCAACATGGCTTTCTTCTTTTCCTGTCTTCTTTCTTTGAAGACTTTTCTTTCTTCTTCATTCCTATATTTGTTGACTGGTGGATAGGAACAATCAAATGCAAAATGTCCTAGTTGTCTGCAGTTCCAACACAGGTTCTCATCTTTTTGATCAGCTTTTTATGTCCTTGGGTTATCGGCTCTCTGATATTCAGCCCTTTGATGCTCAGCTCTCTTGGGTGGCCTATCTTCCCTTGACTTAGAGGGAGTTGAATGTCTCTTAGAGGTTTCACCTTGTTTCTTTTATAGTTCTTATTGAAGAACTTTTTTAATCTTTTAACCATTAGGGCAATCTCCTCCTAGTCTATGGCTTCCTTTGGTTCTTCTCTCTTTCCATCCTTGACTATCAGTGCAGTTGTCTTGGGTACAGCTGTCTCCTCTTGATATTTTCTTCTCAGCTCAAACTCATAGGCTTTGAGGTCTGAGAATAGCTCATGACTGGATGATTTTGAGAGGTCCATTGAATGTCTTAGAGCCATAGTCTTCATTTTTCATTCAGCTGGGAGGCTCCTCAAGATCTTCATGCACATCTCATTTTGTGTGTATTCCTTTTCCAAGAGATGAAAGCTCATTTGTGATCTCGGTGAATCTTGCATCCAACTGATCCATAGATTCTCCTGCAAATATTTTTGAAATTTTCAAATTTTTGAACATCAACATATAATTTATTTTCTTTAATTTGCTCTGATCCTTCACAAATTAAAGTCAACTTATTCAAGATTTCTTTTGCTGTTTTGCAAGATTTGATTTTGTTGAACATTGCTTTGTCCAAAGTCTTGTAGAGTATGTCCTTGGCCACATTGTCCAAGTTGTATCTTTCCTGTCATCATTTGTCCACTCAGTCCTTGGTTTTTCAACCATGGCTGGTCTTTCTTCAACAAAGAGACTTCTTGTCCTTCAAATTGCAAATGTTTTTCTTCTTCTACGGATCGTGTTCACTTTCAATATTTGCAGTGGCCCATCCTCTATCACAAGCCACATTTCATCGTGTAGAGCAGATAGATGAGCCTGCATACAAATTTTCCAATCATCAAATTCTTCAACAGTAAACATGGGAATGCGTGTCAAATTTTCTTCCATGATAATAACTTTGCTAAAAATGAAAGATTTTTGAAAATGCAAGTGTTTGAAACCTTTTGAAATGATAAAGATCTAGTTCAGTAACCAGTGCGGAAGGCTCAATGAACCAACCGCTCTGATACCACTTGTAGGTCCCAAGGGGTGTGAGTAAGGTTTAGAAGGGGGGTTGAATAAACCTTACCAACTTTTTGATTTTAGTCCTTTTAAGAATATCACAGAGTTAACTCAAACAGCTGTGTCCTTGAGGGACAGCCAAGTTGGTTATTCAACAGAGTTAGCCACTCAACAGACTCGAAGGAGCTATTGATAGAATAACTCGGTTGTTTAACCTGAACTTTAACTTGGTTGTGTTGGTTTTATCGGTGGAAGACTTAACACCCTTTAAATTATTTTAAACTTGTTTTAACACTTGATTTTAGTACTTGGTTATTAATCAGTTGGATAGCAAATATAAATTTATCAGCAGATATAATGTAAGTATGCAGAAATGTAAATGTGCTGAAAAATAAATGACACAGTTGATTTTTATAGGGGTTCGAAGATGGGGTAATTCTTCTAATCCTCTCTTCTCCAACTCCTGGAGGAATCCACTATGTAAAAGATCTGTTTACAAAGTGGTCAACAGTCTAGAGACAACCTTGGTCACACAGCTGGTTTCTCTTCCGACTCAGCTTCTTCACAGGGCACCTGCCTTGCTACTTCAGCTCACTTTCTCAAGCTCTTGGATTTGATCACGAAGCCCTCCAATAACTTGATACTGGTTTGACCTTGAACCTTCCTACAATCCTCCTTGGAAAATAGGCCCCTTTTGATTCTTCAAAAGTTTCCTCTTCAATAGATTTGAAGTTGTCTTTCTTTCACAGCTTGTGTTGGATCGATTTCCTTCGAGTTTCAGGCTTGAGGATTTGCTTGAATATACTTGAGAATAATGCAGGTTAATAGCTTGAATATTGCTTGCTTGTTCGTGGTTGAGGTAACCTTTTCTCAATGAATTTCCTCAGTCTTTTATAGTGAACTTTTGAAATTTTGCCCGTTGAAGAGATAGGCTAATTTCAAAAGTCACTTATGTTCGTTGGCTTGTCTTTTCTTGGTCCTCAACCTTGAGATGTAGACCATTTCTCGTATTAAATGAATTTGCAGCTTTTCAGGTTCTGACACGAGGTGCAGTGCTTCCCATTGGTTTATTCCTTTTGCACGCTTGTGGGATGAGCACTTTAAGACCTGGCAGCATGGAGGTATTACTATATTAAGTAAAGTTCTTGACTTCTGTGCAATGGATTTATCTCAGTTAACTCCTCTTGGCTGCTGCCTTTTTCCCAGGTGACTTGAGTCTACTCCAATCATTGGATGACTCATCTGTCACTTCAACTTGAGACTTGACTTCTTGAATTGACTTGACTGACTCTTCACACAGCTGCTTCACAGCTGATACACCTTCAGTTGAGTTCTTGACTTCTCTTCTTAGCCATACTCAGTTGTCTCGCAGCGGAGTCTTCACTTCAGTCTTCAGTTGACTTCTTGTATTTCCAGGCCTAGCTGACTTGACTCAGCTTTTCCAGCCCTATCTATTACAAAGTAAATTACAAGGAAAATGGGGTGCCAACTTTCTAGTTTAAGTTTTACATGGCATCGATCAAAATCTACAAAATAAATTTCCCTACAAACTCCAAGTCGATGGTTTTGAATCTGAACTAGAAGTCATCCCTGTTGAAGTTATCAATAAACATCCCAAAAATAGTTCTTCTGACCCTATCGATGTTGACCTTCTCTCACTCTCTGATTCAACCACTACTCCATTAGCGGAAGCTGGCTCGAACCAGCTCCACCAATCACCATGAAAATCATCAGTTGGAACTGTCCGGGATTTGAGAAACCTCGAACAATTCAGGAACTTCGCGATGTTATTCGCGCAAAGTCACCTGATGTTGTATTTATTTATGAAATAAAATGCAACATCCTAGAGGGCTGGCACATCTGTCTATTGCGACAATCGTGTTTTTAAAAAAACAAACCCCCACCGACATCCACCCAACCCCCAATAATTACCCCACACTCACACACACGGGTCTATATACTCCCCATCCCCCATACAAACACACCAGCACACGTTACACACACAAAAACACACAAAAATCTAAGCTCAAGGCAGTAGGCGACAGCGACAATTCGGCGAAATTCCGGCGACAGCAGCAATTCCGAGTGACAGCGGCAAGAGCAGTTTTTGGCGATAATAGAATTTTTCAAGTATGTTTTAGCTGTTGTATTTTAATTTCATCGTAATATATTGTGTGTTAAGTTTTTTGCAGAATATGTTGTAATTGTTACTATTTTGTATGTGTTAATGTTTTCTAGACATTGTAATACATTTTTTTTATGTAAATTACTTCGTATTTTTTAAATAAATTTTAATATTCATATTATTTATCGTATAATACTTGTTGAATTGTATAAATAATACTCGTATATAATATAAATTCATAAATAGAATATTAATTATATATATTTAATATATTAATTATTATTAAATATATACATATGTGAATGTATATATATATATATATAATTTATAAGTGTAATATTAATTGTTTATTTATAATATACATATATACATATATGTATAAATAATCATATAATATATATTAATATATATATATATATATATTAATAATCGTATAAATTATATTTAACCGTATATATAATGTACATATAACCATATAGATTTAATATTAATATATATAAATTTAATATTAACATATTTAATTAGTATATTTGTTATATTATTTTATATTGTGAATTTTATTATCAATTCTTTAATCGTATATATAAATTTAATATTAACATATATAATTAGTATATTTGTTATATTATTTCATATTGTGAATTTTATTATCAATTATTTAACTGTATTATCATTACAATATATAAATAATGTCAAACATGATCACCATAATCGTATATTTTGGAGGGCAAATTGTGCAAACTGGGAGCGATGTGAGATATGATCGTAATGGAATTGGTACTAGGAGGTTTTCTCGCAGAATGAATTTTGTGAAATTGACTGAAATATTAATTTCGATGACGGGGGTTGATGTAAGTCAATAGAAGTTGAAGGTTTCGGCTAAATATTGTTATAACAATATGTGTGGAATTGTTTCTATAACAAATGATGAAGATTTGTGGTCTTTTCTAGATCCATCGTTTGGGATTGAGTTTTTTGATTTGTTTGTCGAGTTAGAGCCTGTAATTCAGAATGTTGACATAAATACCTCAGTAGAACATGACTATTATCAATATGCTTGGTCCTTAGAGGATATAGGGTTCTGACCTATCTGCAGTTACACAAGGTGGACCTAGTAATGAAAGTGTTGATGTAGGTGGACCTAGTAAGGAAAATGCTGATGTTGGTGGACCTAGTAATGAAAATGCTGGTGTAGGAGATATTTTTCGAGGAGATGAACGTCCAGATTCTGAACCTGATGAAAGTGTATCTGATGAGGATACTGACAGTGATGGAGCGGATATCACTGCGTGGGGCGTATATAACAATCAAAATGAGGCTCAACAACCCACTCGTTTGATGACAAATAATCGTAAGATTACTGGTGGTAATTATGGGATTAGTTTTGGAATCCCATTCTTCGAATCAACCTTCCCAGATGTTTGCGATGACTCTATGGTATTCCTTCGTATGTACAATTCTATGACTTTGGCACTGGTGTACTGTGTAAAGAAATGGTTTTTAAAGATAAAAAACATGTGCAAAGGCAATTAAATATTACCATGTGCATTAAGTGAAATGAGAATTCAAGTATGTTGAAAGCACACAAACTTTATGGAAAGTTGTATGCAAACATAACCCCGAAACTTCTGTAATGTCCAGCCTGTCTTCCTAGCAGTGCATGGTGGTTGAGAGCGAGTTTCAACAAAAAACTTTCGATGTGGAAGATCACCCAATATGGACTTTCTCACTGATGTTTAATGAATGTTGTTTTTGTGGATCATGCCAATTTAGATAGAAATTTTATTACTGATGGTCTAATGGGGATGGTACAGTGTGATCCATCTTATGGTATTAAGTATGTTCAACAAAATATTAAAGACAAGTATGGTTATAATATTTCATATGATAAAGCATGTCATTCGATGGTTATGTAGGTAAATTTAATTTTAACATCATATAGAGTTATACAGTTCAGCAAAGTCTGGAAAGCATGTCATCGGTGGTGCCATGATACTATTAAAGGTAAATTTAATTGTAGCATCATATGTCTTTACACTTACACATCACATAAATAAATGTATATGCTCATTTGGGCATTTGTTTACCTATTATGTTAGACTGGGCTTAGGTCAGGATTACTGTGATTGTTCCTCGTGTCATACGTTCTCGAGTTCCCACATGTCGCTTATATGTGGACGAGGCCGATGTAGAGGAGCTACCTATTCCGCCGTACGGTGCTAGGTATTGCACTATTAACATTATATATATTCAGTATTAAACTTCTTACAATAAAATATGTATTTAATATGTACTATTTTAACATTTAGGTGGATGCAGTACTACAGATACACATACTTTTAGTCATTCCGTACGTATCATTAGGGACATGTTGGACAAACTGACAGATAGACATGTAAGGATTTATATTCATACTAAGTAATTTAACTACATATTCAAATATATTATTCATACTTGAATTTATCCCAGTGGATTTGGGACTATGATGTATTTCCAAGTTGTGGAGGTCTCAGTGTCCTTTGATAAATTATGCTATTGTGGAGTTTCACCATCCACAGCGAGTGCTGAGACAGTTTGGCCTGAAACAACATATTCCTGATGTGCCCTCAGGATCACACATATCACTCTATGGTATTACTCGCAAAGGGCGAGTCGGATAGGAATGGCCACAGGTTCATGGTGCTTGGGTACAATACTGGGCGATGGCACACCAGTCCGTTATTGGAGGTGACACGATAGGTAATGGTAGGAGCACAGTTCGTGGATATCGGACATGGTATAGTCGTATTACACAACGATTAGTAATTCCACAGAACATGCATATGACAGTAGGGTATTAGCCAGGCGATATTGCAGCTCGGAATGCCATGGTAATTTACCTATAAATTTACTATTATGCACATTTAAAATATATCATTATGTATATATTTATGATTTTGTATGTTACAGAGTACTCTACTCGATCGACTGCGGATTAGTGTTCGTAATGTCAGTGCTTCTGACCCGCAGTCTGTTGATCACCTTAGGCGTGACTTTATTGAGGAGATGACTAGTGTGCGGTGTCTCCTAGGGACGCCTCCACCAGAGCCGTTTCCACATAAAGATGACACCAATCAAAAAACTTTGGAAAATAAAATTGCATTCGAATTTACTAGTACATCCTTTAAAAAAAAAGTATGACACCAATCTTCATACTTATTAAGGATATAAATATGACTAAAACTCAATGGACGATAAAGTTGTGCATTGTGAAAAATCAGCAAGATCGGACAAATACATAGTATTTAATGTATTTTTCATGATTCTGATGTATGATATTTTTTTCTTATTGACTTTATCAATAAAAAATATTAAATAATATTTACCTCCAATTATCTGGTGATATTTTAAAACTATTACAATGCAGGAAATAAAATTCATAGAATTATACATTAGGAACACATGCCATAGTACAAAATGGAGGTCTCACATATATACAGTTCGTGCATTGCATGGTGTCTCATCTAGTTATACTTTAACCAGTTGTTGTTGGCGCCCACCTTAGAGGCCCCATTGCTGCACTTCTTTTATTAATCCCTCCCACAAATACCCCCATACGTAATTTTATTTTATCTAGTATTTGATATATTCTGTTAAATTAGCCGACAAATAAGCAAGGGGAGAATGGTAGATAACCTATTCCTTGGCCTTACTAATTACGAGCCAAAAATATGCTCTTTGCATTTGCTCCTAAAAGATTAATTGAGACACAACACTAAATTGCCATCTGTTTTTGGTGTCCTTATATTCTCCTCTCCATCAACTTATTTGCCGTATAAATTGATTGGTCTGATGGGATAAGAAAAGGAAGAAATAATAAATGGGCCCCTGATAGAGAGAGAGTTGGTAGAAGCGACTTAAAAGTAGACAAGAATAGTATAAACAGAATCAGTAATATTATTCCTGAATCAAAAATTTGAGAAAGTACTTGTCATCAGATTTCTCATTGTACTTAAATTACTGTGTATAGTTATAGGCACATGTAGTTGTCTCAAATTTTTTCTACTACAAAAAATAATTATTATTATAATAAATAGATAAGAAATTGAGGACAAACTTGAAAAGAAAAACTATTATAGTTTATACAATATGTTTGATATTAGATCAGAATCGAAAAGGTTTGAATTTTGTTATATTTTATACTAATATCAAGAACTAATTTTTAAAAAAGAAAGGAAACATAACACCTTAATATAAGACTTAGCCTCTGTTTAGACCATATGGGGTCTTCTATTCCTTAATTATGACATTTCATATTGTGTTTTAGTATATATACCATATTAATGTTAGAAAAATATTTTTATCATGATTTTGATGATTTTGTTTAAATGAGTTTTTAAGCCAAAATAATGTTTTTAAATGTTGTCCAAATACTCCCAATTGATTTAAAATGTTTTTACTAATTTTTGGAGTATTTCTTGAAGTTTATTTTTGACAAAAATCGGACAACACTTCTGTTTTGAGGTTGACCGGTCGAACAAGAGGTCGACCGGTGTCTGAAAGAATGAAAACTGAAACAGAACACTCTGAACTTGAAAATTGGGGGAGGCCAACCGGTCCACATAGGGGCCGACCGGTCGGATCCCATGGCGACCGGTCGGTCCCCCCTTGGACCGGTCGCCCTCCCCATCATCCCATGTCTGAATCTTCAGATTTACTTTTTAATGTTCGAAATTTATACATAGCGACCGGTCGCGCTATATATTTTTGACAGCAGATTCAAACCGTTGGAAATTCATTATCAGCAAGATTTACTTTATCAATTTTGTACATTATTTCTACATCTTATGATCTTCTTTTTGTAGACAAAAGTGAAGAAGGAGGAGGCTATGTTTGTGATGACTCTCCTATAAATAGAGGATGATTTGAAGACACAAAAAACCACAACACAAGCAAACACACAACAAGAAATCTGCAAATTTCTAAGCTTTCTTATTCAACACTCTTATTGTATTTATAGTCTAAGTATTTCACTTTCACATCTTGAGGTCTAGGCTTGATTCTTGATTACACTTGCACTCAAAATTGTATTATTCATTATCGAGTTGTAATCTTGAATTTTTGGGTTCATCATTCAACACAAGATATCTTTGTGAGTGTTCTTGTGGTAAGAACACACTTGGGTGATCTAGGTGTTAGGTGCAAGAAGATTGTGGTAATCTTCTTATTGAAGAGTTTTGTGCTCTTTGAGGTGTTGAAGAAATTGGTGTTCTTCAAGGTTGAAGATTGTGGTAATCTTCATAAGGTACCGTAGAAGATTGTGTTAATCTTCAAGGGAGATTGTGGTAATCTTCAAGGGAGATTGTGGTAATCTCCAAAAAGGTGTTGTAAGGTGATGTTGTATTAATTGTGGTAATCTCCAAAAAGGTGTTGTAAGGTGATGTTGTATTAATTGTGGTAATTAATAAAATCCTTTTTCTTTTTGAAATCCATCCCGGAGATACTGAGGTGGTAGAGGACTATGCCCTAAGTGGGTTGAACCTCTATAAATCGAAGCGTGTTGTTTAATTTCCACACCTTTATTCTTGTCTTTGATAGATCATTCGAAAAAGAGGGCTAATTGCAAAAAATCGGCATAATCTATTCACCCCCTCTAGATTATCGTAGCCACTTGGACTAACAATTAATGCCACTTGTATAGTTATTATTGTACATGAATATAACATTAATCATCTTGTGTATTGAAACACTTGATAAAATACTATAGGGATGTACCGTCGGAAGATTAGAATAAATGTGAAGAAATTAAAATTGTGCGCGCAACTTTTCTGCATGAATTTTTTTGCACTTTGTTTGTCTAATGCCAATGATAAAAGTGGAATTGTGTTCTCCTTTGTAAGAGAAAATTGAACTCGGAAATTTATTTGTCGAAATTGATGTTTGGAGAAGGAGAAATTAATGCTCAAATTGGTTGGAAATGGATAACAAAATGGTTATCTTTTAATAAGTGGTTTGTTCACATTGGAAAAGAAATGAAATTTTGGCTAGTATATATACAAATTAACTCCCTTTTGTTAAGGAGTAATATTGTATAGCATAAAGACTCTCTCCACACACGTCTGTACGGTGCAAATCTCGAATTGAATTCGAGGTCCGGGCCACTGGACTCATGTGCGAGCGTGACATGCGCACACGAATGTCGAGTTACTTGATCTGGCCTACGAACTTTCTGCTATAAATATAGTTGAATTCTCACATTCTAGATACACAATAATCCTATTCTCGTTGGCGATTCTGTCCAGGCGAGGCACAATACTTAATTAACAATTATGCCACCGGGTGTTTATTACATCGGTTCATTGGTGAACCGATGTAAACCGCTGATGTAAAACTTCTGTTTTGTGGTAGTGAGTTTAGTTTGTTGATTGTATCCTCATGCTAAGACTGCTCTAGTCTAATTGTTGTATATTGTGAGACAGACGTCCACAAAACCTCTAAGCAGTTACGAGATAAACGTCCACAAAGCCTCTAAGCACTTACGAGATAAACGTCCACAAAGCCTCTAAGTACTTACAGTGATGGGACGAATCTGTTTTAAGAAAATTGTATCCAACACAAGCCTCATATCATCAAAAGTGAAGGATAGTACACAACAAAAATAACAACATATGTGGCTCAAAATCAAAAAGTGAGAGAGAGAGAGAGAGAGAGACGAGAGAGAGAGAGAGAGACGAGAGGTCCCAAATTGCTAACCTTACATTCTTTCTTTCACCTCTTCAAATATAATACTAATTAACATAGGAGGCTTCTGGGATGTGTGATACCTTATCCTATCCACCTTCTTCTCACTCTTAGCTCTCTTTCAATATCCTCTCTTCAAAAAAGTTCATTAAAAGTCTCTCTCTCTCAACCCTTTCTGCTTAACTTCAAGCACCATTGATTTTGGTGATATTTATACATGTAATTAAAACTTGTATCGAAAAAATTTCTGTCTTTTTTGTTCCATTTCTTCATTACCCTATTCCATATACTGAGTTAGTTTGGTTCTTGATAAAGTTTTTGGATATAATGGAAGGAAGGGGTTGTTTGTAAGAGATTTTTTAAGTAAAGTTGAATAATAGCTTTTATCAATCAGTATGATTGTTTTGTAGGATTGTTATTGATTCTATTAATATTATAAGACTTGATGTTAGGAAGGCTACATTATTTAATCCAACAGTTTTGAAGCTCAGAAAATGGCTCCTAAAAATGGAAAGGCTAAACCAAACAAAGCCAAAGGAGAGAAGAAGAAGAAAGAAGAGAAAGGTCTGATTATCTTATCCTTAACCAAATATTGAATTTTTATTAATTTATATATATAAATTTATATGTTCATATAAATTCAAGTGGCGTTACGTAGTATAATATGTCATCATGTAAACAATAATAATAATCTTTACGTATGAATCATTTCTTAAAATTTTCATGTACTCAAGAATCAAAATACCAAATTTATACCAATCAAGTTTTTTTTTTTATCAATATAATGCAAGTAATTAAAAGAAGCATTAAATCTTATATTAAATTAATTATCATTGGGCCTTTTTTATTTCTTCAAAAAATATTCTTCATTTTATGATAAACCAAACAAAAACAAAAACAATAGCTGACAAAATTCATGTGATCATCCATTTTTCTTGTCTTTTACAGTTTTACCAACTGTACTAGAAATAACGGTTGAGATACCTGAGGATTCACAAGTGACACTTAAGGTACGTACCTTATTTTAATTTCATTTTTGTTACAAAATATTTCATGTTACAGCTAGATGTTTCATTGTCCTTTTTTTTTTGGAACTTGTCCTTATAATGAAAATATTAGTTAATGAATTTCATAACAATGAATTGGATTTAATTACATATTAAAAAGCTCAAATATTTGAATATTATTATTATTAGGTCTATTATTTTTTTAAGGGTTGTATTAATGTATAACACTATCTAAAATCATCAAGTGCTTTTAATTACTTTTGTGTAACGACCCAATTTTATGAAATCAAAGTACTCTAAATTATTATTAAGAAAACACGAATTTATAAATTAAAGTGATGCCAATAATTATCAAAAAGCTGATTTAGAATTTTTAATTCTTAAGGAAAGAACAATAAAAAAAATATAATGATGATGATGATAATAATAATAATAATAATAATAATAATAATAATAATAATACATCTTTCAAATTAAATAGCCAACAATTATTCCCAGCATAAACTGGAAAATTAAAGACATAAATCCAAAATTTAGTCCGATCATAATTATTTAAAATGAATATATAACATGATTTATTCCACCATCCACAACATCATATCTTCAGTCGGATTCCTCAACCTGAAAGTCATGATAATGATAGGGGTGAGCTTCATCTCATTTCAAGAGGGATATATATATATATATATATATATATATATGTCAATATTTAATATAACATGAAAATCATTCACATAATTACAATAGTAAATTCATTAATTTCCTCTTTTTCCTCTGACTGGCCAGTTCCTGCATATAGCATCACGAGTTCACCCCGAAGATACGTTTGATCCCGGATCCTTTTCATAGCCCCTAGCTTATATGAATTTATTTCCTCTTGACATATATTGCAATCAATGAAGTACAATCATGAAACATTAAACAAAGACAAATAATATAGAAATTCCTACCTTAATAATCGCATATACTCGATGTAGAAAAAATTGAACAATAAAAATCCAAGTCCTCGACCCCTTCATTTTATACGTTAAATAAATATATATAATTAATATATGATTTTAATAAATTGAACTAGTTAATAAAATAATTTGTAAGAATAAAATATTAAAAAAAAGGCTTGTGGATATTTAATTTATATATATATATATATATATATATATGTAGGAAACATGAATAATAAGTAGAAAAATATAACTACCTTATAATTATTTGAGATTTGGTGTAAAATTTGTGTATGAAGTTATAAACATATATATACTAAGTAATCTTACCCCCTAAACTTAAATTTAGCCCCTAAAATAAGTAACCCCTAATTTGTCCCTAAAAGTCTAAATAACCCCTAAATAAACCTCTAAGTGAAATATTGATTATAATATTGATAATTATCATAATAAAGAATAAAAACATAATAAATATAACATGTATATAATTTTATTTAGAAAGGATACACATAATATTAATGATAATTATTAATCTAATAAAGATAACAATAATATTAGTATTTAAGTGTTCTAATTATTATTTTTTTAAAAAAATTGGGATATTACATTTTGTAATTTAAAAATAGATCTAACTATTTTTCCAAAAAGGTTTTCCTGTTATAAATTTTATTTAATTAAAAAAATATTATTATAATATGTTTTTAGTAATTAATGTCTTTTATGAAAAATAAAAACAGGTTGAAAACTCTTAACCTTTTTTTATCATGTTTGAAATATTGTTTCTGAAATGTATAAGTATATAATACGTTCATCATCATCATCTTCAAAATTGAATTTTTAACTGTGAACCACTTAACATGCAAGGTCCAATTGTCAATTATGAGGTCTTACTTGATAAGATTAATATTTTGATATACAATGATGTATTTAATCATTTCATTATTCAAATATTAATGATGCCCAGGAAATTAAATGCACGCATGTTAATTATATTTCATCTTATGAATGTTTTTTTTCTAATTATTTTCTTAATACAAATCACAAAACAACTAATCTTGGTTGTGTTATTTTGTCGACAAAGATATAATGAAGTGAAATTTGTTTTTTTTTTTTTTTTGAAGAGTACTATATGTTGGAGGAGGGTTATCTCAATTTTAGAAGAAAAATGGATTATTTAGAAATTGAAAGTTGGAAGAGGGACTACTTTTCTTTGTAGGAGGAGGAGATTATTTATGCTAAGAAATGTAGGAGAGTTTTTGGTGGAGAAATATTTGCTTGTATTGATTCTTCTCAAATTCGGCTGGTTACAAAATGATCAAGATACCCTTATTTATACTAGTACAACTTCCTAACCAATGACTAGGATTTATTTGATCTAATGCCTATAATTCATCTACTAGAATCATCCTCCAAAATATCTACTTTCCTAGAACATTCTACAAACTTTTCTACAAATAATATCTAAGATATTTTCTCAAGACATTTCTAGACAAATTCTAGAACTTGGGTCATTTGGGCTTGGACACTTATTTTATCTTTTAACTCAAATATATATTTTCAAGCCCAATATTAATTGGACCCAAATTAAGTTTAAAATCCAACACCCCCCCTAAACGTGATTTGTCATTCTGAGAAAACTTCTAAGTCGTATGAAGTCTTCATGCTTGAGTGGTTTGGTGAAGATATCCGCAATTTGATCTTTAGACTTTACGTACTCCACTTGCACGTGCTTTCTCGATATGCATTCTCGTATGTAGTGGTAGCGAGTGTCGATGTGCTTGCTTCGATCATGAAACACCAGATTCTTTGTCAATGCTATAGCTGACTTGTTGTCGAATACACGGATCTTAGTTGGCTCTTCTTGTATCATTCCGAGTTCCTTCAGCAAATTTCTCAACCAAACTGCATGGCAAACACAAGCTGTCGCAGCTACGTACTCAGCTTCACAGGTTGAGAGAGTGACTATTGGCAGCTTCTTTGACATCCAAGTGAATGCGGTATCTCCCATGAAGAACACAAAGCCGAGAGTACTTTTTCGATCATCCACATCTCCGGACCAATCGCTATCACTATAGCCAACAAGTTTATAATCATTAGTTGTTGAATAAAATAAGCCATAATTGATCGTACCTTTGAGATAACGAAGAATCCTTTTAGCAGCCTTCATGTGAGTAGTGGTTGGATTTTCCATGTAGCGACTTACTAGACCGGTGGCAAAGAGAATGTCTGGTCTTGTGCACGTCAAATACCGCAAACTTCCAACCAAACTCTTGTACAATGTTGGGTCCACTTTTTCTTCTCTGTCATACTTTGATAGCTTGATCCCGCACTCCATTTGGTGTGTTAATAGCTTGCGATTATCCATCTTGAACTTCTTGAGAATCTCCTTCGCGTAGCCTTCTTGCGAGATGAAAATCCCATCTTCTTGTTGTTTAACTTCGACGCCGAGGTAATATGCCATAAGCCCGATATCAGTCATCTCAAATTCTTTGGTCATTGCTTTCTTGAACTCTTCAAACATGTCTGGATTATTTCCTGTGAAGATCAAGTCATCCACATATAAACACACGATCAAAACATCATCTTTTCTAACCTTGACATAAAGTGCATGTTCGTGCGGGCATTTAGTGAACCCATTCTCTTGCAAGTATTTATCGATCCTGCTATTCCATGCCCGTGGTGCTTGTTTTAATCCGTATAGAGCCTTCTTTAGCTTCAAGACTTTATCTTCTTCATTCTTCACCACATAGCCTTTTGGCTGCTCAATGTAAACTTCCTCCTCGAGAACTCCATTTAAGAAAGCTGACTTTACGTCCATCTGGTGAATCTTCCACCTGTTTTGAGCTGCTAAAGAAATGATAAGCCTTATTGTTTCCAAGCGAGCGACTGGAGCAAACACCTCATCATAGTCGATTCCAGCTCTTTGACTATAGCCTTTTGCGACTAACCTTGCTTTATATCTTTCAATTTCTCCTTTAGCATTCTTTTTTGCTTTGTACACCCACTTGACGTCGATAGCCTTATGTCTTTTTGGAAGTGAGGTCAGCTCCCACGTGTCGTTCTTCATGATTGCTTGTATCTCCTCATCCATAGCATCTCTCCATCTTCTATTTTGGACTGCTTCTTCAAAAGTCACTGGTTCACAATCTGCAAATAGACAGAATAAAGTGATATCATCTATCCTTTCGGCGTTCTCATAAAGATCTTCTAGACTCCTTGCACGTGTTATACCTCTTTCATTTAAAAATGATGGTGGCGAGTCTCCTTCAGCTATTGATTGTGAAGTGGATGGAATAGTTGGCTCTTGCTGAACTTCTATGGTTGGCTCAGTCGGTCTCGACTCATTTTCTTCAAAATCCGGAAAGAAATTGAAGTTGTTTTGGGAGCCAAAATCCCAATTTGATTCTTCATCAAACTCTACACCACAACTTATCACAAGCTTCTTAGTATTTGGATTATATAACTTATAACCTTTAGAGTTTGAGTCATACCCGATGAAGATGAATGCCTCGCTTTTGTCATCAAACTTACTTCTTCTCTCGTCAGGTACATGTGCATATGCTTTACTTCCAAATACTTTTAGATGAGAGATACCTGGTTTTCTTCCACTCTAAGCTTCTTGTGGTGTTTTTCCCCACACACTTCTGGTTGGTGAACGATTTGACAGGTACACCGCACACGCCATCGCTTCTTGACCGAGAACTCCTTTGGCGGACCTTTTGCTTTTGAGCATGCACCTTGCCATTTCAAGAATTGTTCTATTCTTTCTCTCGGCCTACGCCATTTTTTTGGGGGATCTTAGGACTGTCAAGGGACGCCGGATTCCATTTGTTTCGCAAAATTCTTGGAACTCCTTAGATGTGAATTCTCCTCCACGATCTGATCGCATTGCCTTGATTTTGCATCCACTTTCATTTTCCACCATAGCTTTGAACTTCTTGAATGATTCGAACACTTGGACTTGTTTCAAAAAATATACCCAGGTCTTTCTAGAGAAATCATCAATAAAGAGGAGGAAATAATTATTTTTACCGAGAGAGCTTGGCTTGATTGGTCCACAAACATCAGTGTGTATGGGCTCCAGGGGCTTCTGTGATCTTGAGCTTGATTCCTTTGGAAAACTCTTTCTGATATGTTTCCCCAATAGACATCCTTCGCATAGTTGATCGGGATGATTGATGGAAGGTAATCCTCTTACCATCTCTTTATTTGATAGTAATTTTAATCCGCCATAATTTAAGTGCCCAAATCGTAGATGCCAAAGCCAAGATATATCTTTGTAGCAAGCTTTGAGATATTTTGCTACATCATTCTGGATATTTAATAAGAACATTCTATTTCTAGACATTGGCACTTTAGTGATTAAATTATTTCTATCATCTCTTATAGAAAGACTACGATCTTTCATGTGAATGTCATAGCCTTTCTCTAAGAGTTGTCCCAAACTCAAGATATTACTTTTCATATTTGGAACATAATAGACATTAGAAATAAATTGATGACTTCCATTCTTCAAGCGGATTAGAATTTTACCTTTTCCTTTGACCGGGACTTTAGACTCATCTCCAAAATAAACATTGCCACTCACCGATTCATCAAGCTCCACAAACATGCTTCTTCTTCCACACATATGGTTGCTTGCACCAGTATCGAGGTACCAAGTGTTGTCTTGTCTTCCATCACCACCTTTGTATGTTAGTAACAAATTGACATCTTCTTTGGTTTTATTTTCCACATAGTGGGCCTTTTCTTCAACCTTGTTTTTGGGAGCTCTACACTCGGAAGCATAATGTCCAAATTTTTGACAATTATAACACTTAGTTTGTGATTTTTCGTACCTTGTTCTTGGATTGCTCCTCCCGCGTCCACTCGTTGGGTATTCTCTTCTATCTTCATTATTATTGAAACCTCCTCGTGCACGTCCACGACCACGACTTCGTCCTTGGACACGACCTCTTCCATGTTGACCTCGTTCATTGCCCATGCTTTCTTTTTTATCCTTAACTTGCATTTTAAAAAGTTGTTCTACAATATCTTGCTTCTTTTTATGTTTTTCTTCATATGCTTGTAATGACCCCAATAATTGATCAATAGTCATCTCCTCCAAATCTTTTGTTTCCTCAATTATTACTGACAATATGCTCAAATTTAGGACTTAAAGAACGGAGTATCTTTTCCATAATTCTCACATCACTTAACTTTTCACCATTTCTTTTCATTTGGTTAGAAACCGCCAAAACTCTTGAAAATAGTCGGAAATAGATTCGGACTCTTTCATATGTAAAGCTTCAAATTCACCTCCTAATGTTTGGAGACGTACCTTCTTTACTTGCTCGGCTCCTTTATGAGATGTTTGAAGCTTCTCCCATGCATCCTTGGCGGTAGTTGGACTTGAGATCTTTTCGAAACCATCATCATCCAAAGCTTGGTAGATGAGGTAGAGAGCTTTCTTTTCTCTCTTTCTTGAATCTTTTAAATTCTCCTTCTGAGTTTGGGATAGTGTAGTCTCGTGGCTCGACATATCCTTTTTCTACAGTATCCCACACTGCACCCAAAAGGGCCTTCATCTTGATACTCCAATTATCATAGTTGCTTGTGTTGAGCATAGGGACTTGAAAGCAAGACACACTGTTTGCCATATTTTTATGTAAACCACAAGTGATCTTGTGGCTCTGATACCACTTTGTTGGAGGAGGGTTATCTCAAGTTTAGAAGAAAAAGGGGTTATTTAGAAATTGGAAGTTGGAAGAAGCACTATTTTTCTTTGTAGGAGGAGGAGGTTATTTATGCTAAGAAATGTAGGAGAGTTTTTGGTGGAGAAATATTTGCTTGTATTGATTCTTCTCAAATTTGGCTTGTTACAAAATGATCAAGACACCCCTATTTATACTAGTACAACTTCCTAACCAATGGCTAGGATTTATTTGATCTAATGGTTATAATTCATCTACTAGAATCATCCTCCAAAATATCTATTTTCCTAGAACATTCTACAAACTTTTCTACAAATAATATCTAAGATATTTTCTCAAGACATTTCTAGACAAATTCTAGAACTTGGGCCATTTGGGCTTGGACACTTATTTTATATTTTAAATCAAATATATATTTTCAAGCCCAATATTAATTGGACCCAAATTAAGTTTAAAATCCAACACTATATATCTATGTGGTTAAATTAAACAAGTGTAGAATATTTAAGTGATAACTAAAATAAATATTTCAAAATTAATATAGTAATATTTACACCGAGTTATATAATACAAAATAAGAGTTATAATCAAAATTTTAAAAATATCAATTAATTACTAATTCATAATTTTGTATCTTATTAGGGTAACTATTTTATCAATTACTTACGAACTTTCTCCCAATTCGCATGAAAATAGATATATCTTGTTAGATGTAAAAATCAAGATTTAATATGAAAGAAAGATGATAAATATTTGACAAAAAACAAATCTTACGTACATATATATTTGAGTGGTAGGTAAATGATGTAAAGAAATCGTACGTCGAGGATAAGAGAGTAAAATATAACGTGAAGAAAGTTGAATAGTAACTAAGGGTCATGATTTAAATGAAGTGCAGAAATGGAAGTGAAAAAAGAAATTGTGGAGAGGCAAAGAAATGAAAGAAAAAAAAATGAAAATGATGAGATTTGAAGCTGTGAATTAAAAAAGAATGTATATCTTAAATTAAAAAATTCAAGTATATCTTAAGTTTTTTGCAATGACCCAAATGGATGAACATGAGAAGTATATATGTAAGATTAATGTTTTTGTATTTAAACACAATACACTTCATTTATCAATGATAATACTATTGCAACATACACTTGCATAGCGGGAATCAGATAATGTAGCTTAGTTGGATAAGCATTTGTATTTCTCAGTCGGTGTTCGTATTCGATTTTCATCTATTCCCTTCTTCTAAGATTCGTAAAAAAAAAAAAAAATACACTTGCATAATGGTACATAGTATACATTTTACTAATCACAATATCGTGTTAACTGATACTTAGGATCATAAAAAATAATTAAGTTTTTATTTTATTATTTCTATAAACTAGTAATTCCCCCGTGCGTTGCACGTGTATTAGTATTTTATATTATTAATTTATAATGAAACTATTTATTAACAATAAGTTGGTATTTAACTGTTTTCCTTGTATTATGGCTTTTAAGCTTCACCATTCGAGTAACCTCTTTTGATACAGGTTGATGTCAATTTGGTTTTGAATAGAACTTGTTTATTAAAAAGATATATGACTCTTTCTTATCCAAAAGTTATAGGACTTTTTATTCAAAAATTATAATATCATTTATATCTGTTATAAACATATAGTAAAAGTATATTCCAAAAACAAATGTAATAAAGAATACTAATTTAACAAAATTATACTAATTGCAATTGAACCAATACGAAACAAATATTCATATATTAATTCTAAAACATGATATAAGAAACAAATATTTCATTAAAAATAATATATTGTTCATAGAAACACTCCATTAAAAAGTGACATAAAAAACATTCAAATATAAATAAAGTCTATAAGTAGTTCAAAAACATCAATCATATATCACTCTAATCATTTTCCTTCTTGATAACCGCCTTAGTTTTCTTCACAGAAGAGTCTTGATCGAGAATTCGCCTCAAGTTTTCTTTTAACATTACTGCCATCATCAAGATCCAGAAAAGAGTCAATATTCTTTAGTTTGAATTTGTCTGGAGAAGAAACTTCTTCCACGGATAAATTAAGATGATCTTGCTAAAATACTATGTCATTAATTTGCTATCTATAAAAATTTCAAATAAAAGAAAAGAAATGCATTAAAGATCTAATCAACAATATAAAATTAATACCTTATCACCAACTGATTCAGAATGAATGGCTCTACAGTTAAGTTCCGAGTCCTGTGACAAAATAATAAAAATAAAATAAAATATTCCTATTTGAATATAAATTTTCTGCTCATTATAGTCAATCACAAATTAATGAACTGTTCATGTCTGACTGTCAATAAAAGTTGACTCAAATCTTGACGTGAACACTGAATCCATAGTTAACTTTTAATTTGTGTCTGTTCACATTATAAAGGTCAAAATTTAATAGTGTAAGACCATTAAATTGACTGCCGAATCTGAATGGAAGACGCTGACACAAAAAAATTAATGTAATTACAGTTTGTAATGAATGTTCTAATTGAACAATATAAGAAGTCATTACAATAAGTATATAGAAGTTTATTGCCGAATCAAAACAAAACAATAATTGCCGAATTAAAACTATAAAACTAATAACAAAAAAATAATGTTGGCGGGGATAAAAGTTTATATACATGAACAGAAAATATATGTTGACACAAAAAATATTGACACAAAATATGTTGACAGAAAATATGTTAGTATGAGGAATAATAAAAAAAACAAATTATACAAAAAACAACTTAAAAGAAATACAACAAAACTATCACGAATAATCAAAAAAAAAAAAAAACTCACCAAATATTGTCCGTACAAATCTACATTATTATTTATATAAAAACTCTTGTTTATTGCATAATTCGAGTTCAATACTGTCGATGTTGGTGGGACACTTGATGAAAAAAAGAAATAGAGGGGAATGTGAAGATGAAGTCATATTTGGTGGTTATGCTTCGAATTTAGGATCAACATTCAACATTCAACAATATCAAAGTGTTTTTCTAATGCAATTTAAGTAGTATAAATATAAGAGGATTCAATATAATTAATAAGCTGCCAAAAAAATCTCTGAACAAAAAATCAATTATTAATTCAATAGTGAAAGATACATAAAATCATAACTCGTCTATTTTAACTATTATTAAATAATTTAGGAAAGTTGAATAGTCATTAGTATTTAAAATTTGATTAATTAATATTATATTGTACAAAATTGATCGACTTCATTGAAACAAATAAACAATATATTTGATGAAGATATAATGTATGGAATCAACAAATCATTGTAATATGTATTTAAGAAGAACTGATGTATACTAATATCAATTATAGTGAAATACTATTTATAATTTTTAAAATTTATATATTATATAGATATAGAATTGATACTATAGACTCACTTTTGGTATAAAGTAGAAATACCAGTAAATAAAATTTTCTTAATTTTTATACATATAAAATAGGAATACCATGTATGATATTTTCCTATTTATATACATACAAAATAGGAATATCATTTACAATCTTTTCTTATAATATTTTCCTAATTTATATAATTACAACGATTCTCCTATAATATTTTCCTAATATAAAAATTTATAATAATTAATATTTATAATGTTTACAATTGTTTCCTAATATAAAAAGCGAAAAGAGCGGGAAAATAAAAGTTCCGGACTTCTGCTATTATATATATATATAGGATATGAATCAAATAGGTCCTCCTACTTGGGGTGATTCCATGGGGACACATCCTAACCATAGATCAACAATTTTGGGTGGTCCAAATTTTTAGGGCTTTTTTATGTTTATTTTTTTGTTTCAGCAATTAAAAAGGGTAAGGTGGTAATTTGACACTTTAGAATCAGTTACTAAGATTTCATTCTCTCTTTCACGTGATTTCACCCACTCTTCACGCATACTCTCTCTCCAGCGTTTCGGTTTCAAAAAATTTCTCACGCTTATGTAGTATAGGGTTGTTGCTTATGACTTGCTTATGTAGTTAATGTATCGTGATGCATGTGTAGTGTATATTCGTTGCTTTATGTAGTATATGCTTATCGCTTATGTAGTATGGGTTTGTTGCTTATGACTTGCTTATGTAGTTAATGTATTCGTGGTGCATACGTAGTGCATATTTGTTGCTTATGTAATATAGACTTGTTGCTTATGTAGTATGAGTTTGTTGCTTATGACTTGCTTATGTAGTTAATGTATCGTGGTGCATACGTAGTGTATATTCGTTGCTTATGTAGTATACACTTGTTGCTTATGTAGTATGGGTTTGTTGCTATGACTTGCTTATGTAGTTAATGTATTAAGTGGTGCATACGTAGTGTATATTTGTTGCTTATGTAGCATAGGATTGTTGCTTATGTAGTATGGATTTGTTGCTTATGACTTGCTTATGTAGTTAATGGTATAAAAACACCATGACACATCTACACAAGCAACAAATTACATCTTCATAAGCAAACTTCGAATCAAGTCAAGCTCAAAGCAATATGGCAAATTGCTCGCAACTTTTTTCACACAATAGTGCGTAGGATTGCCCGTGTTCTATACATGTTGAGGGTGACGGTTCTTGTTCTCTCATGAACAACGTTCGAAGAAGAAGGAAGATGAGATTTGTTCACGTTGAATTTGATGTGAGATTTGAATAGATTGTGTGATCATAATGTGAACAAAATCCCATGAATATTGAGTAATTTTGTAGGATGACTAATTTACCCATTTCTCTAATTACCAACATTTAATTTGAATTTTTAGCTCTAAAATGACAACCATTGAAAAATCTAGATATGTGGCTAGGATTGGTCCCTATGGACTTACCCTATGAGGTGGTCTCATATAACCCTCTCCCTATATATATATATATATATATATATATATATATATATATAGATGAATTAGGTGTGCTAATTTCGATTCACCATTATAGGCTTAAAATCTAGGACGGTAAATCGGTAATACATTGAAATTTGAAAGTAATACACTTAATTCATCCACAAAAATTCTACCGACGTCAAATAAATTTTTGAAGTGTTTTACTTTTTTTTTTTTAATAAAAAGAAGTGTTTTATTTTGTATTTGTTTACTTTTATTATCAACCTGATGTCAATTGTACTACAGGGGATATCGACGGACAGGATATTAGATGTGAGAAAACTTTTGGCTGTCCACGTGGAGACTTGTCATTTGACCAACTACTCTTTATCCCATGAGGTAAGTAAATACCCGATATACCCTCCTTTAACTATTTGATTAACAATTAAATTCAAATTTAATTTCTTTATTATTTCCTAGATTGTAGTTAACTAGTTATCTCCATGCACAAATTAAAATATCATTTACGTACCCCGTTTCACCTTACAAAAAATTAATTGAATAAATAAAATATACTATTTGTGAAAAAAAAAACAGAATTACTTTACTCTTACGATAGTTTATAATTTATATAGCATTTTATGGCTTCATAATTAAAATAAGTCAAGTTGACCCGAATTTTTTTCATAGAATACCAGTTAAATTATATTTCATAAAATAATAATCAGTTATGTTTAATAAAATCTAGAATCAAACTAATAAATATATTTTATTAAAATGAGGTCCACATTTTCGCTTAAGAACTTATTTCTCGAACATCTAGTACTTCATTATTTAAAACTAGAATAACTCCCGCATGTTAAATGAGATTTGTCCAAATATATATTTGAGAATCGGAGAGTAATCTAGTGATTAACACTTTTAAATCCAAACAGAGATCTAGGGTTAGATTCCGATCTCCCATCTCCACCCGCTTATGATATATACTAAAAAAATATTTTTGTGTTTATTAATATATATGTTCTAATATATACACTTTTGTGTTCGTTTAAATTTATATATATATATATATTCATTCTTTTTTGTAGAATAATAATTTGGAATTTGAGATTTATTGACAAGATTGTAAATGTTTTTTTGTTCTCTCTTTTTTTTTTTCTCTTCTTCGTTAAATTTTGTTTATTTACTTATAACTAGAGCTGTCAAAACGGGTTGGCGAGCGGATTAGCCCACAGGCTGGAAAAGCCCACCAATTGCCAGGGGGGGCAGGCCGGGAATATATTGGCCCAACCCAACCTATTGTGGGCCGTGGGCAAGGCGGGCCGACCCACCCAGAAAATGAAAAAATAAAAAAATATTTTTTTTGCATATTATTAATTTTAATAAGTTAAATATAATAAATATAAGAGATAAAAATATAAAATATCAATTATACTATTTTTCTCTTTTATTTCTTCTTATTTCTTCCTCTTCTTTTTTTGCTTTTTGTTTCTGGCGGGCTAGCACGCCGGCCTGCCCCACCAAGCCCGTGGCCCGAGGCGGGCTAGGGCCACTAAGCACTTAAGAGTATGTAGAGACTCGAATTTGGGTCTATCCACTGCAGTGTAATACCCGTAACTACTGTGCTAGCCTTGGTTTTAGCATAATATCTTATTAAGTATATAAGTTACAATAAATTTATAATTACAATAAATTTTATATCAGGTTCGAGGGGCAAGGTTGAAAGATTCTGTGGAGATTCTGTCTCTCAAGCCCTGTCATCTCACTATTGTTCAAGGTATTATTTATTATATTTATACAACAATCCCAACCTATATCCTTTTTTTCTTTAAAGTTCAAAATAAATAAAAGTCAAATAAAATTCAATTAGGATTTATAGTACAACATGGTATAAATTAAAGAATGCCAAAACTCGAAACTATTTCTTCAAATATGAAGTGTAAATTATATTTAAAAAATGTGCTTACACAAGTGAGATTTAAAATTTGATAGATCAATTTACAGTTCATTTAGAAAATATATGTATTTATTTCTTTCCTAATGTAAATAAAAAGCTTTCTGAAAAATACTCATAATTATTAGTCTAAAATATTTTTTAAAAGTCGTGATCAAATTATTGTAATTTTCACGGTTGGTAAAAAGCAATTAACGAAGACTGAAGAGTTAGCTGCATGGGCGAAAATGAGAAATACGAAAATAAAGGGGCGATAATGAAAATTCGTATAATCCCCTGCAGAGGAGTACACGGAAGGGCAAGCTGTGGCTCACATCCGACGGCTCTTAGACATAGTCGCCTGCACAACATCCTTCGGCGGTTCATCTTCATCTCCCAAAAATGGAAGGGCCGGGGCCAAGGATTCCGGTCCGAAAGAATCCGGTTCAACTGCATCCGAGAGCGGCTCGGAATATGCGGCTTCGGATTCCTCGCCAAAGCCCAAGGCGGCCGACAAAAAGGTTGGCGGTTCCATCGCCGGAGTTTCGAGGACATCGAAACCGGAACGTCCCGTCTCGGGAGGACCAGACACGGCGGATAAAGGCGACGCTCCGGCGGCAATGATGTACCCGCCGCCGAGGCTGGGACAGTTCTACGATTTCTTCTCATTTTCTCACCTCACTCCGCCCATTCAATGTGAGATTCTTATACTCGATCGTCTACTTTATTGTTTTTATATAAGTATAATTTAGTATCTCCTCTAAATAATGTCTGGTTAATATTTGTTTATTTTTGGTTTCAAAATATTTATTCCTACTAGAGTTAGTGAATTTATTCATTGTACATATATCTTATGCCATCTACTTTAAATTTGATGAAAAAGATGATAAATATCTTTTGCCATATATTTCACTGAACAAGAAACCAATCAAAAACTGCATTCTTACTTTGTGTCTTTTCTGAAAAAGTGAGAAGCTTTTTATCGTAAACCTGATATCCGCATATCTGTGAGGCGCGAGCTTGATTGCACTTGGCCCCTAACATTTGTAAATTAGCAGAATGACCACCCAAACATTATCAAATATGCCCAAAAGTGTCATGGTTTACTCATTTCTGGCAGAATATTCTGGGGGTGTTGCACTTTGCCTTGACATTTTAAAGAAATTTGGATTTAGTCACCTAAAGGGGTGGCAGTTCGTCACCAGGTTCGTGTTTGGTTTCGTCTTGATTTCGGGTTTATGCTTAAAATACATCAAAAGTTAATTAAAATATAAAATAACTACGTTTTAGACAAATTGGTAACATCGTGTCGGATTCGTGTTAGTCATGTTCCGGTTCGGGTTTCTCGTGTTCGGGTTTCTCTTATTGACTTCATATCAAGTTCGTGTCGTGTCAGGGATTGCCACCCCTACCTAAATATTTTTAAACTATTATCTTTACCATTAAGTTGTGTAACGATATATTGTCGTGTGCTACGCAATTGCCAATATATGGAAAATTTGATCGAGTTACCTTATAACTGTAAACTAATTTTACGCTTATATTCTCTACTTTACTTCCGTCACAGTGTTGTGTGTGTAGATCTTAGTATCAATTTTGGAAGCCTTATATGTTAGCAAACTAAGGATTTGATGGTAAAGTGAAATATTTTAAAATATTTTACGTGGTCAAATGCATTTTTTGTTAGAGGTCAGGATCGTCAAGTACCACACACCCGAAATATTTGGCTTCTAAGGCGGAATATTTCACCAGAACATGTGATTAGAAGTGTGTTTGGGCACATTTAAGAATTAAGTTGGGTAATTGTTTCTGTATATTTGCATAGGTTGGAGGGGGAATAGTTTGATTGACTCTATATATTGGCGGTGGCTGCTTTATACACTTTTTTCTTTTTTAGTCTAAGAAAAAATTTATGATAGAAAGGAAGATAAACGAAGGCCATGCATAGTTTTATGAAACATGAGTGTGACTGGTTATGAAAATAAAGCTAGAAGATACTCAAAACTATGCATTAAAGTTCAAGTGGTATTTGGGGAATAGAGGAATATCAAAATTTATGATGAGTAATCATCTATTACATGGAGCATTAGATTTTATTAACAATACGACTTTTCATGTAAAAAGTTCAAGTGATATTTTGTGTTATTTGTGTGTGTGTGTGTATTTGGTTGTTTTTTGCAAAATGTTGGAGGAAGCATATTTTAATAAATCTCTTCAATATTAAGTTGGAAGTTTCTTCCCGTAATTTATTGAGCAGGGATGTTTGGAGCTCTGTTTATGCATGTCAATTATATACGCTTTTAATATCATAGCTTGTTGACTTTTAAGACAAAGGTCTGCTTATCATTGACTCTTTCATAATTTTTGCAGATATTAGGAGATCAAATCGACCGTTCCTTGAGGATAAAACAGATGAAGATTTCTTTCAAATTGATGTTAGTATCTTGAACTACTGCCATTTTTTTGTGTTTTTTTGGTCACCAGATGAAATGGCATGGTTCTCGATCGGTTATTTACTTTTCAAACTTGAATATAGGTACGGATTTGCAGCGGGAAGCCAACAACAATTGTTGCATCACGAAAAGGTTTTTATCCTGCTGGAAAGCGGATTCTTTTGAGCCATTCCTTAGTTTGCCTATTGCAGCTGATAAGCCGAGTCTTTGATTCTGTAAGTAAAGGCTGATTCTGTTTTGTCACTTTTTCTCAATAATCATATATAACATACTTATCTGCTGTATGTTTTCTTTTCTTGTCTATCCACTTCAATTCCTGCTATTCAACCATGGTTTTTTCTCTTGTATTACATCCTTCCAACATTCTGCTAAATACTTAATTGGTATTCTCAGGCATACAAGGCTCTTATGAAAGCTTTTATTGAGCACAATAAAGTGAGTAGATCTGTCTTTAATTTTTTTGGGCTAGTTACAAACATACCCTATAGGTTTAGTATAATTACAAAACAAACTCAGTTATCTTTCAGAATTACAAATACCCCTTGATATTTGTTAAGGAAATGCAAGCCTCATGGGGGTATTTATAATTTAAAAGATAATTGGGTTTTTATGTAACTAGGCCGAACCCCAGGGTAGTTTTTGTAATTATCCCTTTAATTTATGAAGGATGCTGGAAAAGCAAAATGATGGCATCTATTTGTTTCAGTTTGGGAATCTTCCATATGGTTACCGAGCAAACACCTGGCTGGTCCCACCTATTGTTGCTGAGAATCCATCTATATTCGCTCCACTTCCCGTGGAAGATGAAAGTTGGGGAGGAAATGGAGGTGGACAAGGAAGAGATGGAAAGCATGAGTACAGACCATGGGCAAAGGAATTCTCGGTTTTGGCAGCAATGCCGTGTAAAACGGCAGAAGAGAGGCAGATACGAGATAGGAAAGCCTTTCTCCTTCACAGTCTATTCGTCGACATTTCAGTCTTTAAAGCAGTTGCTGCGATAAAGCATCTCGTAGAAAACAATCAGAAGAATACAAATAATTCAGGTTCATTCATTTTACATGAGGAAAGATTTGGAGATCTACTTATTAGTGTGTCAAAAGATATGGAAGATGCAAGCAGAAAGTTGGATAGAAAAAATGATGGGAGCCAGGTTCTTGGGATTTCATACGAAGAGCTAACTAAGAGAAACTTGCTCAAAGGCATAACAGCAGACGAGAGTGCTACTGTTCATGTTGGTCTAGTACCTTGTCTATCCTCTTTTTTGATTTTTTCTGGCTAGTGCTCTTTTTTTTTTTTTTTTTTTTTTTTTAATATTTGAAATAATTATTTCGTATCATCTTTCTGCACAGGATACTTCTACATTAGGTGTTGTGGTTGTTAGACACTGTGGGTATTCGGCCATTGTGAAAATTTCGGCTGAGGTGGATTGGGGTGGTAAACCCACTCCTCAGGACATTGACATTGAGGATCTTCCTGATGGAGGAGCAAATGCATTGAATGTGAATAGGTTAATCAAACAAGCTCTAGCTGCCACTTCCCTATGGTTTCTTATTCTGGAAAGAACAAACTTAGGTTGCATTTGGATGGATGGATTTGGATTTGCGGGGAGAATTTGTGGAAAGGATTTCAAAATGACTCCATATAAAATGGATTCGAAATCCACCACTCAAAAAATAACTCAAATAGGAGCTAAGGATTTGAAATCCATTGAATTTCGAGACTACCCAAACAAGTCCAATGGGTTTGTTACTATGGATTTAAAATCCTTAGCTTCAAATCCCTCCATCAAAATGCAACCTTATATCCTCACAAGCTAGGTTCATATAGAGCTATTACTATTGGTATTGGTAAGATGATATTTGCTATCTTAGGACAATTGATCATTATGTTCTTTGATCTGAAATCAGCTTGCGATTGCTGTTGCACAAGTCAACCACACCCCAATCGTCTGGCCCAGTTCAAAAAATCCCGAATGTAGATTTAGAAGAATTACATTCCACTTGGCCTTTAGTAAGGCAGGTGCTAGGTGAAAGTTTACTAAGGCTTCAGGAAGAAGAATCTAAACCAAGAAAATCCATTAGGTGGGAGCTTGGTGCCTGCTGGGTGCAACATCTGCAAAATCAGGCTTCTGGGAAAAATGATTCCAAAAAGAATGAAGAAACAAAAGTCGAGCCAGCTGTGAAGGGTCTCGGAAAGCATGGACTTCTAAAGGATTTTAAAAAGAAGCCAGATGACCGAAGCTATAAGACTGATATGAACAAGGACTTGTCTGGTGGTGATTCGAACAAGATGGAACTTGAAAAACAAGACGAGGAAAAAGAAATTTTGTGGAGAAAGTTGCTTCCTGAAGCAGCCTATTTGCGCCTGAAAGAATCTGAAACTGGTCTGCACCTTAAGGTCTGGTTGCTGGTTTTGTAATGAAATATATATTTGCTCCAAAGCCGTATTATTTTTCAATCCAGGTCATATATCTTTTAGAAGCTATCAGTGAAATTTGAAATCTTTGCCATGAATCACATCATGAGAGTTGATGCACATTATGCGAACTATTTTGAACCAAAAAAAGATTTATCTTTTATTTTTGGGTCTTGTTACCATCTTAGCATAAAAATGGTCTGGTTATATTTACATTGACAGTCACCTGATGAGTTGATTGAGATGGCACACAAATACTATACTGATACTGCACTTCCAAAACTGGTTAGTCTGTTGTTCACATCTACTCTTTCTCCATTTTCTTATATCTTTTTACCATGATGTCTCATTGATGCCTTTTGATCTTTTGACAGGTTGCTGATTTTGGCTCTCTTGAACTTTCACCAGTTGATGGCAGGACTCTGACTGATTTCATGCATACCAGGGGTTTGCAAATGCATTCCTTGGGTCGTGTGGTAAGCTTTTAATATTGTATTCACAAGTTCTTTGTCCTGATTACTTTTCTAGGTTTTACTTCAGACATTTAATGATCAGTTTCCACTTCTTAGCTAGCCATTTGGCTTCAGACCTGGTATTCAGATAAAAGCATAACTTTTTCACATTAGGCATTGTTCCATGACTAGTATGATGATTGATGACTTAGGGATGTGCACCATTGACTTATGTATATATTTACTGTCACTTTTAGGCTTTTCTGACTTCTTTTTCTTTAACACCTTTTTTTGTCACATTAAGCTTTTATATTGTTCTTAAGGCTATAAACTCCTGCAAAACTTTTTTCATCGTGGTTTTTTCTCTATATCAGGTTGAACTTGCAGACAAGCTCCCTCATGTTCAGTCCCTCTGTATACATGAGATGGTTGTACGAGCTTACAAGCACATTTTGCAGGCTGTTGTAGCCGCAGTTGATGATATTGCTAATATGGCGTCATCAATTGCTTCTTGTTTAAATGTGTTGCTAGGGACACCACCTACTGGAAATGGCGATGCAGATGTGAGTCATGACGACGAATTAAAATGGAAGTGGGTTGAGAAATTCCTTTCAAAGAGGTTTGGGTGGCAATGGAACAATGAAATTCGCTGTGATCTGAGAAAGTTCGCCGTTCTTCGTGGGCTTTGCCACAAGGTAGGCTAGTTTTTCAGAGGAACTATAAATTAGGCTAATCACAAAAGATATCCTGAAGGGTTCAGTCTAATTACAAAAAAGCACAGCTATCTTTCAAAATTGTAAATACCCCCTTGACATTTGTTTCTATTTCACAAAATGCACCCTCAAGTGGGGGGTATTTTTAAATAAATGCAAACCTCAAGGGGGTATTTGTAATTTTAAAAGATAATAGGAGTTTTTGGTAATTAGGCTAGACTGTAGGGGTAGTTTTTGTAATTTACCTTTATAGATTTGATAGAGTTCGAGTATGTTTATTTTCTCCATGTTATATAGTAACTTCTTGTTTTCTAGGTCGGACTCGAACTTGCTCCCAGGGACTATGACATGGACACCCCTTTCCCTTTCAAGAAGTCAGACATAATTAGCATGGTCCCTGTTTATAAGGTATGCTTCTAGTGTTTCTTTTCGGACATTGGAAATCAGACTTGGAGTTAAGGTATTTCTGACAGCATTTTTATCTTTCACACAGCACGCTGCTTGCTCATCTGCAGATGGACGCACTCTTCTGGAATCATCTAAAACTTCCTTGGATAAAGGAAAATTGGAGGATGCTGTCAATTATGGAACTAAGGTAACAATTAGTATCCTGGTTTGCTGTTGAGCAACAATTACAATTAGGCTCAAGAGTATGACTAACATTTCTTTTCAACTTGGAAGGCACTCTCGAAACTGGTTTCAGTGTGTGGTCCTTATCATCGAATGACAGCAGGGGCGTATAGTCTGTTGGCTGTGGTGCTCTACCATACTGGGGATTTTAATCAGGTAAATAGAAAAATATATGGAAATTAGAATTATGTGCTTCACTGAACTGACTGATTCAGGGATCCAATTTGATTAAACCAATAGGAATATTGGTAAGTCAAGACGGCTGGTATTTCGTGAGCTAATCGCTAAAGTGATGCCTAAATGAATGTTTAAACCGATTTATATGTGTTGGTCAAAGATAATCACACGAGGAACTCTAATAAAGGAATATAATGACATATATTCATTGGACTAATCCTATATCTGAAAGTAAGCTACAGCATACTTGAACATTGACGATCTATCTGATGTGTATTTAAGATATGAGGGTGTGGACATACATGCTTTTAGTTGTTATATGGCCTGCTTTTAAAACATTAAGTCATACTATAGTTCAAAGCAATGACGATGTGGTCCAAGCAGTAGAAGCCAATTGCTGAACTAGTGATACAACTAGGTGAAACATTATAGTATTGAAGGAGGACAGATAAAAACACCACCTTCTTTATTAGGGATAATTACAAAATCCACCCTGGGGGTTTGGGGTATTACACAAAAAACCCTGAGAAGTTTCAAAATTACAAAGAAACATGAGGTCCGATTCTGTCTTAAATGTAATGGTAACTGTTATAGTTTTTACAAATGTAACGGTGGTGTTTGAAACTATTTTGTTTTTGAAGGGTTAAAGTGTAATACAAAATCAAACCTCAAGGGGATTTTTGTAATTTTCAAAGACCTCTGGTTTTTTTTGTTATTAGCTCAAATCTCGGGAGTAGTTTTTGTAATCCCTTTTTATTAATTATTTATCTAATTTTCTTTATATAGAATATAGAATTTATCTCTTTATCTAATCCTGTACTTCGTTAAATGTAAGCAGGCGACCATCTACCAGCAAAAATCTTTAGATATCAATGAGAGGGAGCTCGGACTTGATCACCCAGATACAATGAAAAGCTATGGAGATTTAGCTGTCTTCTACTACCGGCTCCAACATACAGAGCTGGCCTTAGAGTATGTTTAGATGTTCCTACTCTTTCCAAAATTTAAGAGTACTTGCTTGTTCTCTCTTAGCATGTCATGTTCACGGGTCTAAAACCTGAAAAATCTGAACCGCTACTTAATGAGAAAAAGAAAAAATAAATAACCCACTAAAAAATAATTTTTTTTTGACAATCTGATTAATACTCTGTCCATAAATAATTTGGTTGACAAGTGCTAACTTTATATGAATGTTTATGTTGTTGGTTATCTATAATGGTTCATATGAATATAGTATGTCCATGTTGTGATTTTTTAATAAACGAAGTTTGTCTTGACAAAGTTCATTGGATGCCTTTACTCCTCTTGGTTGCATTGGTTAGTTGCGAAAATGTTTCTCCAATTTATGCCCGTATAGGAGATCCCTCACATGAGGCTCACTTTATTTGTTCCCTGGAGAAAACTGCGTATATATTCTGGTTGTTATTTTTGATTTATTACAGTGGTCGATTAAATTTATTTGATTTACTTCGACATTAATTTTTTTCCCACGAGTTTTGACCACAACCAGAACAGGTTAACTATTAACATTGTTACTTTTCTGTTGATTATAGTGTGATTCTTTCATATTTTGGAAAATAAATTTTGAATTAACTACAACAAGAATTTGTATACTTGGTGCATGCTAATATTGATTTTAGTACCATACTATTGTCTAAAACCAGTGAAGTTTTAAAATTTGATGTTTGCTGGAAGAGATTGCACTATATTCTTCACGAGGAACATATATCATACAACAGACAAAACAAGAAATGGAACCCAAATATTGATTCAAAGTTAAAATAAAACTATATAATACTGATGTTTTGTCCAATTCGGCACTATAAAATAAATCACAATTGCAGAAAGTGAATACCATGATCAATGGATTAGCGGTGTTTTTTTTTTTTTTTGATATTATTTGGTGACCAACGTAGCTAGACCGTGAAGAATTTCCTTTAACTTTTGGGAACTCATGGGGCACTGATGATTAAACTCAGTGATTTACAAAAGATTATTTTATTATATAAATGTCACAGAAGTAGTATCATCTCATATATTTCTCTCAAAGAAATTAGAATGAAACAATTGATTTTTTTTTTTGAGAGAAGAATGAAACAATTGATATGGTGATTGTAAGCTCCTGCTTTCATAATGTATTCATTTAAATTTAGGCACATAATGTGCGGGAAGTCTGCTCAAAGTTGTTCAAGCATAACTATGTAGAATTTCAGGGATACTTCTGAGTGGCTTGTGTCTTTGCTATATAGGTATGTCAACCGTGCACTGTATCTCTTGCATATAACATGTGGGCCTTCTCATCCAAATACTGCTGCCACTTATATTAACGTAGCTATGATGGAAGAAGGTCTGGGGAACGTACATATTGCTCTTAGATATCTCCATGAGGCTCTTAAGTGTAACCAGAGACTTCTGGGAGCTGATCATATACAAGTAATCTCTCTCTCTCTCTCTCTCTCTCTCTCCCTTTGCTTTTGCACATTTTCCATCTCAATGTGCATAGCCTTTTAAATTTAATGTGTTTCTAACTGCGGAATATATGTTCTATTTATTGGAAATAAATTCCTGTTGATAAGAATGATGAGATCAAATGTTTTAGATGTGCGAGATTTAGCAAAATTCAAAAACATGTTCCTCATCTGACAAATCTGTGCATGAATGGAATAATTTTTCGTTATAGCACACAAAAAAGAGCCTTGGTTCTTTCTACCAATGAAGATTGCGAAGAAAAGGGGCGATTTACTGATTTTAGCTTGAATTTTGGTCGAACTAGTAGAATTAGTGGATTGCTACATTTCCACCAATGGTCCTCGAACAAAAGTTTGCTAGAGTTCAAGGAGATGGAGCTCTAAAAAATTTAACCTAATGATTTTACCAAGCGTATGGAAGTCTTGCAAGGGACCCTTGGTGGAATCCCTACTCAAACTCCCTGAACCGAGCCCCACATGATGCACTTAAAATTGTGTATGCACACACACACGCACATGTGCAGAGATAGAAAGAGACTACGTTATGTGAATTGAGATGGGGGCACAATTACCTGGAATTAATAATTACAACAAAATTTGAAAAACTTAGATTTTTAAGTTTGTATGAGGTTGCAGATTGTGTCGAGTTAGTTTGAAATAAATATTTAGTCCTGGTTTACTAGCCAATATGGCTAAACACTGCTTCATATTTGTTTTTTTTGTGCTGCCATTTTGGCATCCTAATATATCATTTTTTTTTTCCGTTTGGGTACTGTGTCAGACTGCTGCAAGCTATCATGCTATAGCAATTGCTCTGTCATTGATGGAGGCATATTCCCTTAGTGTTCAACACGAACAAACCACTCTTCAGATACTGCAGGCTAAACTGGGACCAGATGATCTACGCACACAGGTAACATACATGCTTTTTTCTTTAATAGTGAGCCTACATATTTTGGGATGATCCTGTTGTTAGTTAATCTTAGTAACGTCTTTTTAGGATGCGGCTGCATGGCTTGAATATTTTGAGTCCAAGGCTCTAGAGCAGCAAGAAGCTGCACGCAACGGCACACCCAAACCAGATGCCTCCATCTCTAGCAAAGGTCATTTGAGGTGATATTTTTGTTTTATCTCTCATTGTACCATTTTCCAGTTGAGTAAATTTAGTTCTGCCAAAATATACTCAGTACTTGGTGGTGCAATTAATTGAAAATTCTATAGTTCAATTTAAATCAGATGCATCCATTTTACGAGTTTGATATATGCATGAGAGAAACAAAGACATTAAGACTCAAAATCTCGTAAATTCTAAACATTGATTAGTGAGAGCTTTCCTGGAAACATCTTAAAAAGAAGTGATGATACTTTGAATAGTTAAACAAGTATTACAGAATAAATGTACTACATGGATGGAATAGGAAACCGAGAAATTACCAGTAAGAATCATTGTGCCACCAAAACTGATTGAAAGTGTGTATGATACAAAGTTCCATTATTGTTATCTTGAGAGTTATTTGATTGACAATATAACATTTATAACTTAAATAGGCATCAAATAATTTATTTTGACTACCCGATGAACCCATTTCTGGCACTGCTCTTTTGTTAATGACTTTCTCACTGACTAGCGTAGTCAAATTATTAACTACGATAATTTAGACTCTTGTCCCATTTAATAAATTCTCACTAATCTGCTACACTTGTTTCTGGATTTAGTGTGTCAGATTTGTTGGAGTACATAACCCCTGATGCAGACATGAAAGCAAGAGATGCTCAAAAGAAACAAGCTCGTGCTAAGGTTGAAAATACCGAGTATATATTCATATCTGCAACGGATAAAAAAAAACAAAAAAAACTGAGGTTCGGGCTAATTACAAAAAAAAACGAGGTTTTTGAAAATTGCAAAAAACCTGTTGAGGTTTGACTTATAAACAAAAAACATTTCAAAAACCCCCTGATAAATATTACAATTACTCCCTTAAATTTAAAACACAAGCGAACCTAAGGGGCTTTTGTAGTTTTGAAAAATCTCTGTTCTTTTTTTTTTTTTTTTTTTTTAAATTAGCCTAAACCTCAGGGTTTTTTTGTGTGGTAATCCTGATTTTTTCTTAAACTGATGAACTTTACTGACCCTAATACATCTTTGCATGTACAGCTTAAAGGAAAAGTGAGTCCAAATTCAGAAACAATGACAGAGGAATATGACAAGGATGAATTCCCATCAGCAAATGAACCTGTTGCAGAGAACTCCAGTGATAAAGAGAATAGATCTGAACTGGAGAACAAATCCGAGTCACATTTCAAGGACCCCAACAAAGCAACTGACTTATTTTTAGAAGAAAAACGGGCATTGGATCTAAATGACGACTCTACGAACGATGATAAATCCGAAGAAGGATGGCAAGAAGCTTTACCGAAAGGGCGTTCACCAATGAGCCGTAAGCCCTCAGCTTCGAGGAGACCAACTCTTGCAAAATTAAACACCAACTTTTTAACTACCTCCCATCAATCAAGGCACCGAGGTAAATCCAGTAATTTCACCTCTCCAAGAACAAACTCGAACGAGAATGCTCCGAAAAAGATTGTGAAAAGTGCAAATGCAAAATCTGCACCGGATAGCCCCGCTGCTAGTGAAGTCACTAAAGCTTCTGTTGTTAGTTCAGTAAGTGTTCAAGCGGCTGGAAAGCTTTTCTCATACAAAGAGGTTGCTTTAGCTCCACCTGGTACCATTGTTAAGGCTGTGGCAGAGCAGCTGCCGAAAGAGAGTTCTGCTGAAGAAACTAGCGAGGCAAATCAAACTCAAAAATCATGGGAAGAAGAAAATCCGATCAATCATAATAAAGAGATTAAATGTGTTGCTGAGGAAAAAAATGAAGTTACGAGTGAAGCTTCCGGTGAAAAATCACCACAAGCTGAGAGAGTTATTGAATGTGAAACTGCCGTTACAATCATGGAAGGTGGCAGTAGAAATGAATCCGAGGGTTCAAATTCTATTACTTCAACAAACGAACCATCAGAAATACAATGTGCAGTTACTTCGTCAGATTCCACATCTCCACCTGATTCTGATGAAAAAACTGCTTTATTGCCGGAAAAAGACGAAAATGCTCATTTATCTAATGGAAGTGAAAACGTTAATTTGCTGCCGAATGACGAAGAGAAACAAGTTGATGAAAGTGCCCCTCTTTCACCGACTGAGGCCGAAAAGCAAGGTGAGACTGAAAAGGAAAAAAGCAAGAAACTTTCTGCAGCTGCACCTCCGTTTAACCCAACCATGGTTCCAATATTTGGTTATGTTGCTGTGCCTGGTTATAAAGAGCACGGAGGAATATTACCGCCGCCCTTAAATATTTTACCAATGCATGCTGTTAACCCTGGCCGTAGATCACCACATCAATCTGCTACTGCTAGAGTTCCATACGGCCCTCGTCTCTCTGGTGGTTATAACAGATCTGGAAATCGGGTTTACCGAAACAAGCCAGTCTTTCCACAATGGTGAATTTAATGGGGATCAGACTCACTTCGGCCCTCCTGGAAATATGAGCCCACATGCTGCTGAGTATGTACCTGGGCCATGGGTACCCAATGGCTATTCGGTTGCACCGAATGGTTATGTGGCCCCACCACATGGTATTACTTTCTCCCCAAATGGATATCCCATATCACCAAATGGCTTCTTACAACCACTGAATACTATACCGGATACTCAAATTATTGAAGTTGCCGATGAAGACAGAAAAGGAGTTGTGGTAGAAGGGACTTCAGAAGTATTGTCTAGCAACTTGACAATTAATGGCTCGGAAAACGGCGTTACTGAAAAAACCGATGCTGATCAGTTGGAAGAGAATGATAAATTACAATGTGAACGTGAGGAAAAGTGTGTAGATACAGCTCCAGCATTACCTAATGATGGTGACAATATTGATGTTGAAGAAAAGACGACCACGAATCGGGGAGATTACAGTGATGGTGAAGTTAAGGTTGTTGAGGAATGCTAATATATTTTAGATAAGGGGCTCTTTTTAAGATCTCGGATTTGTGGAACAAGGAAATGACTTGAAAATTTCTTTCGATAACACCAGACGAACGTGGAATGGATGCAACTAACTTACTGCTAATAGTCTGAATTTTTCTGTGGATAGGTTGTGGGAATCATTAAGTTAAGCGAAACAACAGTGACTTTACCATTTTGAGGTGGAAGGATTTGAAGAGTATTCTGAGGATGACTTAAATTTCATTTCTGCTGTTATATTTCGGTGTTCTTATGCGAAATAATGCACTGTTTCTGGGATGTGCTGAGGATACACCTGGATAAAGTTTATAATCCTTTTTTATTTTCCTTTTTTCTTCTTTGTTTCTGTTGTCCAGTTTGGTTTTTGTGACGTGTAGACTTTTTAACATTTAATTAATAATCTAATAAGAGTTCATAGAATTCTTTTGTAAGAATGAATTTTCTGTATAATCTGCCATATTCCAGGCTCCAGGGCACTTATCATTTCAGTTTCCGTAATAAATCAGTAAGTCAAAGAGACAAACATGTGTTTTTCAGTGAATCTTCTATTCCAAAATCGTGTTTCATATTGTCACATGTATAACACTTATGATATTAATTTTCAAGCATACATTGTGGGTTTTAATATGGCGTGACAATTATGTGTATAGTGGAATATAAGATGAAACACGATTTTAGATCTCATTTGTGTTTTCAGTGCAGAAATTCCAGGCTGCTTTTTTTTTTTTTTTCCTTTTCTTTTTCCCCCCTTCACAAGTTCAAGAAATTACATGTCGCCACAAGAATCATCAGTCACATCACTCATTGCTCTCGAGAATACTACTGTAATGGTTATATTACAACATTGCTGATTAAGCAGAAATTTCTAACATACCTATTCCTCAAAGAGAAAAAAAACAATATGAAACCACAGAATAGAAACAATAAGCAGAACACTCTCAATCCCCTCTATAATCACATCCCATCCGTCGATCAAATTCATCGATAACTAATTCTCATTCGGATAAACCTCGTCGCCACTCCATAATAATAAGAGTTGCAGCACTATGCGCTAACGCAGCAGCAACGACAAAAACATGAAAAATCTGATGACTATGTCCCACAATATCAAACGCGCCAGGTCTCCATCTCTCCGGTATTCTAGTAACGTAAAAAACCGCCCCAACACCGTATAGAACCCCCATGGCTATCTCATACCCAAGTGAGCCCCTAATCTGGGGTTGATCCCAATGGAGGATAACCGCATGAGTTGCCGGAATTACCCCTGAGAATCCCATGCAGAGGAAAAGGGTTGCCCTGAAGGACCTGAAACGAGCACTGGAGAGAGCTGGGGCGAGGAGGGTTATAACGACTAGAATGCCGACTAATGTGATTGATGAGAGGTATAAAATGAGCCAATAAGGGTGATCTGAGAAGGTGTAGTAGATTGGGGCGAAGAATGAGGAGACGATCATGAGGGAGATGCCAGCGTAGTCGAGACGCCAGAAGAAGAAGTAGAAACGTCGGGAGTGGCAGGCGAAGAGGTGGGAGATTGTACTGAATATCAAACAGCTCATTGCTCCGGTCAAGAAAACGAACCAGGGCCATAAGGGGATTGAGTTTGAGTGTCTGGTTAAGCTCAAGATTGGTGATGTAGTGATGTGCCTTAGATATGAATCCTGCATATTGAACAAAAAAGAGACTTAAAACCCATAAAGGGATCATTAGGAATAGGGATGACTGTAAAAACTACTCCTGATGCTTAGCATAGTTACAAAAAAACTCAGGTTATTTTTCAAAGTTACAAGTATCTATTTAAAGTGCTACAAACACCTCATTGAAATTTGTATTTACATAACGAATACGGCTCTTGAGGGTGTAGTTTGTAAACTAGAAACAATTGTCGGGGTATTTGTAATTTCGAAAGATAATTGGATTCTTTTTTCACTACAAAAAGACTTCCAGTTTACCAACAAAATTTACCGACATAAATGATTTTGTTAGTAAATCTAACAGTTACCTATAGGAATACCGACAAAACCGACCAATTACCGACAAATCACCAACATAAATATTTTAAGTATTTACCAACGGATTTTCAGATTTTGTTGGTAAATATTTACCTACAACGATTTTACACGTACTTAACAATTATCTTAATACTTACCTATATATTTTTCAATTTTCATAAGTAAATTGGTTTTTTCTTGTAGTGTTTGGTAATTAATCTAAACCTTAAGTGTAGTTTTTGTAATTAAGCCTTACAAATAATGAAAACATCTCTAGATGCATAAATCAACTTAGGTGCACTAAAGAAAGGCAAAAGCCAGAAAGTGCATCTAGGTAACTGCATCCCTCATCTTCGAAGTAAATTTATGCATCAGCAAGTTCTGATAGAAAAAAATGTTTTATATGCCACCTAAACTTACTTAAGTTGGTAACATTCTCTTTGGGAAGGATACGAAATTGACCTACATGTTTCACAATCGTCAAGGACTCCCGAATAAAAGCAGTTAGTTATTTCGATCATCCTATGTTCATGAGCAAACTAACCTTTCGTTCTGATTCACGCAATTTCCATGACATTATTAAACTTCTTCCTTCAGTAGTTCTAATAAATTTTTATAGCTTATAATTAGGGATAATTACAGAAACTACCCTGAGGTTTAGTCTAATTATAAAAATATCCATTTATCTTCTAAAATTATAAATACCCCGTAAGGCATTAGTAACACCCCTTGAGGTTTGTATTTGTTATACAAATCTCCCCTAACACCCTCTCAATGCAATTTGGTGCAATTTGTTAAAATATGTTAAACATAACCTCTGCATAAATTTACTCAGAAGCCAAATTTTACCATGTTTGGTAGCTCTAATGTAAAAATGTACAGACCAGAGAACTGTGCAAAAGAGTCGTAATCTTGTGGTGCATGTATAATATAATTTTATGTTGTTTGTTTCCAAGAAAAATTCCTTTGAAGATTTGTTCACATGGCACACATGCGTGTGTACCGCTATATACGGGTGGCCGCCCCACATGCTTGATTGAGTGGTGTCTGAGGAAAAGTCCAGAACTTAATGTAAACGCTAATAAAATGATTCTCATTTCTCACCGACATTTAAAAAAAAAAATCTGGAGTGATCAAGTCTTTTTAATTAACATAGGCTTTTGTCACCCAACATATATCAATCAGTGTTGTAAAATTGGTCTTAGGCCCCCGTTTAGGCGCCCCAATGCCTTTGTCTAAATCAGTAAAAAATGGTCCCAGTAAAAAATTGGGCCTAAGAGCATCTCCAATAGTCTTCTATTATAGAGGATTCCACTAATTTGGAGTTAAAAATCACTCCAGCACTCCGTTAAACCCCACGCTAAAAAAGAGGAAATGAATAGTTGCCCGCTACATGTAGCGGCAACTGTTCCAACGCCAAACCTTTTTTTATTTTTTTTTCTGGAACTTTTTTTGTTTCTTTATATTATGTAATTTGTATAATTAGTTATGTAATTTATGTTTTGTATTTTGATCAATTTATTAAAATAATTTTAAATTTAATTCCTAATTAGCATGTATTTTTTTGTTGCAAGAATTTATATATATTCTTTCAAATTAGTTAATTAAAAGATTAACACAAATTATATTTAAATTTCATTATATTAAATTAAATTAAATCTTAAACACAAATATATAAATATATAAATAAATATGCTAATTAAAAGAGAATACATCAATTTAAAAATTATAAAATGTTAATTTTATTTTCAAATTAATTTTATTATTTTTTAAGAATTTATATATAATTTTTCAAATTTTAAAAATTTTCATATATTTATATATTATATTTAGGACCTGCGTTTGTTTACGCGCCTAAACTCGGCTAGAAATAGATTAAAATAAAAAAAGGATAATTACAAAAACCTCTTGTGGTTTGGGCTAATTACAAAAGAAAATCCAAATATATTTCAAAATTACAAAAAGCCCTTTTAGGTTTGATTATATCTTAAATTTAAGGGGGTAGAATTAATATTTCTATATATATTACGGGGGGTTGAAATATTTTTTTGTTTATAAATAGGAAAAATGTAAGACAAAACCAAACCTCATCAAATTTTTTGTAATTAGTCTGAACATCAAGGAGATTTTTGTAATTATCCCTAAAACAATTTAAAATAACAGCGTTGTTACTAGGTGCCCTATGCACTAGGACTGACTAGCGGCGAGCAATTTCTGCAATGTGATACAGGCTTTGTTATATGTAAGATAATCAAAGTCATGCGCAATCATTAAATGGCGTGTCCTTCTGATTTTTGGGAAAAAAAATTATTTTTTTTTACAAAAGAATTCAATTTTTACATATTAAATCATAAAAAGACACAACCATTTAGAAAAAAAATACATAATTCATTGAGTACAACATGGATCCAACCAAATAATAGCTTAAATAAGTAGCAAGAATTATTCCTCGCAAGCTATTTAATGCTCGTAATGTATATATGATTACTAAAATTTAAATAATAGTATAGAACAGTTCAATTTGTAAGTTTCAACTATCTCAAAAAAAGAAAGAAAAATCATAAGTTTCAACGATCCTAATCACCAAGATTGTGGGTTTTGGTTGTTGACACAAGTACTGTTTGTTTTATAAGAGATTATCACATATTATCTCACAGCCTGACACATAAATTTTTATAGAAACAAATATCAATATATCCTTATCAACAAGAAAAAAAATATTATAGCCACTAGCCAGCCAGCTAATCAACGTGCTTAGGCTAATGAATCACACATCACTTATTTTATAAAAATATTCTTGTTTTTGTTAATAGAATTTATGATCATGTAAATATGGCATAGGACCAAAACCCAATCAACACAGTTAGATACTTTCCAACTAACATGTGGCTTCGGGGCCCACTTATCGTCCTGAAATGTACTAGCATTGTCCAATCTTTCTATTCCCTTTTCTCACAAAAATCCTCGAGGTTTGAGTTAATTACAAAAAGATCCAAAAATATTTTAAAATTACAAACAATTCTTGAGATTTGATTCTAACTTAAATTTATTGAGGTAGCTGCAATATTTTTATAAATAATATCATGAGACATTTGAAATATCTTTTACTTACTAAAGGAAAAAATATAAGATGAAAACATATATCAAGGGCTTTTTGTAATTTTAAAAAACCTACTAGTCTTTTTGTAATTAGATTGAACCTTAAGGTTTAATTTTAATTATCCCTCTTTTCAATTATCAGAGAAACGGAACGAGACACTAACCGAAAAGAAAGCGTTAGAGCCGTTAGATTGGTTCATCATTGTCGTCTTCAGCCATCCATCACTTCCCTCTCTGCAAAATTCAATTATTTTTCAATCAAAAGTAAAAAAATAACGAAAATGGTGTGAATTGTGAAGAAAAAAGCTAAAACAAATCCTTAATCAACGAAAACATCATCCGAAAAAAAAAATTAAAAAAAGAGAGAGAAAATTACCCGAATAAACTGGCAATCACATTCTCTAGAGTCATCTTCTCCGTCAAGCTCATCACCGTCAGCCCCAAAAATATCATAAATCCAACCAAATGCCTGCAAAAGTTAAACCAAAAATCAACATCCAAAGTTCAACCAGTCTGGAAATTCGAACCACAATACAGATCGAATTAATCGGACTCACGTCCAAATATTGAGAGTCTCATTGTGCAAGGAGAAGACGCTGAGAACAACATCTTTCAAAGGCCATTCACATCTGTAATAATCCGTTATAAATTCATTATCCTTCAAATATTCCGGCAGCTCCTCGTACTTCACCAGCCTCCGCTCCAATTTCACCGATTTCTTCCGATTAGCACCGCCGTTCCCCGCCGCCGCCCTCGGCAAGGTCGAGGAAGCGCTTTTCGCAGTCCGTCTTTTCATTTTTTCCTATTCTAATTATTTAAATATATATATATATACACGTGCGCACCAGCTATATCCTCCACCGGAAAAGGAAAACCTCTTTTCCGGCGGAAACTTGGAAACTTCGCCGGAATATTGAGCTTTCCTTTCTCTTCCGGCGGCCGGTCTATGTATGTACAGCTATATGTGTACGATCGTTATACGTATGAAAATACGTACGCATAGGTATACGTATATCTGTGTGTGTGTGTGTGTGAAAAGTGTTTTCAACAATGGAACTTTTTATGATCGGCGGGGAGGATTTATAAGGCCAGCAAATAGCGTGCGTCCATTTATTTATTTGTTTATTTATTATTTTGAATTTAAATATCAAAAGAAAAAAGATAGATTTGTAATGCTTAGGAAGTTATGATCAGGTGTACTAGGGAACACATTAATTGGATGGGGGTAGTTGATTTGATGTGGCAGCTGGTGTCAATAAACGTTGACTAGAATATTATAAAGGTCAAAGCTGATAGGAAATAACGCCAAAGGAAGCAATCAGAATTGGCCACGCGTTATTGTATATTCGCTTAAAAGCAGAGGAATTTGGCCACAGTAAAAATGGTTGGCGTAGGTTTTTTTTTTTTTTTTTTTTTTGTCACAAGTTGGTGTAGGGGTTTAGAAATCGGCTAATTTAACATAATATTATATTTGTGGGGTATTTGAAACCTGTTAACAAAAAATTTGTGTAGGGGCTGGGGCCTATTAGTAGTGGCACCTTTTTAAATATAATTTTATGGGGCATTTGCAATATTTTGTTAAATTAGCTTTGGAAATGGACTAGGAAGAAAATTTAAAGCGAATTATTTAGGATTTTAGAAATGTAAAAATTGAAAAATATGTCGGGATTGAGTTATTGAAACGGTGTTTATAACTTATTAGGAAATGGGTGATGTAATATATTATTGTTAGTAAATATGTTTGGATTTTATATCATAATTTTGGTATATTTTGTGTTATTATTATACTGAGATGATGATTAATTTATATACTTGTATTGAAATAATAATCAAAGGATATAAATGTATAATTTTTTTATTTGTTATATATAGATATACATATCCATGTGTTTGAATTGACGTAATGATTACTGTATATGTATAAATGAGGAAAGGATATTTGGAAAAAGAAAATTTATTCGAGGCTATTTTTATTTTGGGAAATAAAATATTCTCCTAAACTATACTTACCAAATGTGATTTTCTTTTACGAATTGAATAGTAGTTCAATGATTAACACTTAAGACTCTCATGTTCAGGTTCGATCCCACTACTACCCTTTCCTTACAAGATAATGTACGCAAAGGAAAAAAAAAAAAGCTTAGTTCTTTTCTTTCATTCTAGATCATGAAATGCCATTTGAAAATTTAACCAAACATATTCTAGAATTATCAGAGTTTTACATATTTTACAATCTCCATTTTAATTTTAAACCATAATTTTTTAAATTCTAATCTTTTTTTTTTCTCAAAATAAGGTTTTATTTTAAAAAATACCATTATTTTATATTAATTTACAAGAAAGCAAATATCAATTATAATTGTGAAATTTCAATACTCTCTAAATTAAAATTGTATGATGAGGGAATTCCATAAGACGTTTCCAAAAAATATTATCACAAAAACAAATAATAAGTAACATTATAAGATGTATGTTCAAGGGAAGCTTTCCACAAATCAAGATTAATTTGGTTGTGAAATATTGAATTGTATGATTGTGTCCGATGAACATTGGAAAAGCGCATAAAAGCATACGAGAGCTACAAAGACTAATCGGTGGATCGTATTCTGGAATTTTCTCGAATTTGAAATGAAAAGAGGGTTAATGCTTTATTTTTATAAGTTAGAATTTATTTTTTTGTTAAAAAAATTCTATTGTTTATTAACTTAAGATATAATCATTAATGATGAATCAGTGACATATTATATTATTTTATCTTTAAAAAAAAATCATTTGTAAATAATCATGTTCTAAGTCAGTGATTAGTGTTATAAAGTGTTAAGGGTCCCATTTGTGATTTAATTTTCTTGCTTTTTCTTGATTTCTCCCGCCTTGATAATTTAAAATGTTGTAACACCTAAAAAAGAATGCAAAATAAAATAAAATAAATAACCTACTGCCCCTAAATTTGAAATGATGATATTTTCCAATCACTTAATTATTTTTTCCCTTCTACTAATTAGTTGTATTAAAAATTTGCAAATATATCTTAATAATAAAGTGTTATCCACAATTAATTAATAAAATTACTCAGGATAGCTGCCCGGTACATATTTTATGCCTACAATTTCGGGAAAATTGCAATTTTGGTCCCATAACTTTGGGTGGGTGTCAAAACAAGTCCCACTCGATTTTACTTTTTTAAAAACACCCTGTAATTTACAAATTGTATCAAAACTAGTCTCACTCGATTTTAATTTTTCAAAAACACCCTGTAATTTACAAATTGTATCAATTTGAAGACAAATCCCACCGCCGATTGAAATTTTCGCCGAAATTCGTCACGTGATAAGCACGTGGCCTGAAATTTTGGGGATTTCTCACCCTCTTTGACACGGTGGAAATAAAATGCTAACATGGAAAGAGATTTGGAGGGAAAAAAACTCGTTACCACCATTTTCCCCCAAAAAATATGCCCAATTACAGGGTGTTGACGAGTTTTTTTCCCCTCCAAATCTCGGTGGCGAGTTTTTTTCCCCCTCAAATCTCTTTCCACGCTGGCATTTTATTCCCACCGTGTCAAGGAGGGTGAGAAATCCCTAAAATTTCAGGTCACGTGCTTATCAAGTGATGAATTCCGGCGAAAATTCCAATCGGCGGTGGGATTTGTCCTCAAATTGATACAATTTGTAAATTAGAGGGTATTTTTGAAAAAGTAAAATCGAGTGAGACTAGTTTTGATACAATTTGTAAATTACAGGGTGTTTTTGAAAAAGTAAAATCGAGTGAGACTAGTTTTGACACCCCCCAAAGTTATGGGACCAAAATTGCAATTTTCCCTACAATTTCACTAGTCATGGAATAAAGATTAAGGATTTCTTTTTGAAAGGAAATACAAGGAAAAACTATACGTACACGTACAATAAAATTGAATTATATATTCTAATAGATATATGCACATACAACCAAAATAAATTATAGAATTAACTAGCTTCATGATTAATATAATGTGGATGGCTAAATTTGTGGTGACTGGTGACTGGTACTCTGTATAATTGAACAAGATCATTTGAGTGTTTTGAGAAAGGAATTTATCAATTTTGGAAAAATATATTTAACACTTATATTTTAAATTAATATTTCATAAAGATAATCTAAGAGATTGATATTCTCACAAATTAATTCCCTTTTGTTTATTCCCTAATTTTTTGTAGCTAGATTGATTTGTAAGTTTCTAAATTTATTAATAATATATAGGGGTTAGTTCTTGTGAGACCATCTCTTAAGGTGAAATCAAGGACTGATTTGGGCCGTTATAACAAATCATTGGATGGTTGATATTCAAACATTAAAATTAGTATTGGTGTTTATCATTTAATTCGAAAAGGAGCATTCTTGTCTAAACATAATTTTAAAAAAAAAGTCAATGATAATGAAAGATTTATACTACCATATCCAGTTGCTATTAGGGGTGTGTGCGTGATGGGGCGGTTCGGAGATTTGGAAATCTCCAGAACCGTCCCGAAGTTCGGAGATTCTGAAAATAAATCTCCAAAACTAAACCATAGAAAAAAATCTTCGTCCCGAACCGTACCGAAAGTTCGGGATGGTTCGGGACGGAGATTCGGTTCTAACTTTCGGGACGGTTCGGGACGGAGATTCGGTTCTAATGGAACAGGACGGTACGGTTCGGTTCGGAACGGAGATTCGAAGATTGGCCATAAATAAAACATACAAATTTGGGAAAAAAAAAGAAAATCAATATAAAAATCATCAAACGGATATAATTCTAGAGTTCTAGTCTCTTTTTAATGTAGTCTCAAAATAAAAACTAAAACTATAATAGGTAACACAATCCAAAATTCTAAACTTAATAACCTCTGTAATACAATAATAGTCAATTATTTGGGCAATTGTCATTCTATTGACATAGAACAATTATAATTAACTAATATTTTTTATAAATTAACATGAAATAAAAACTTGTATAAATTTATAATCTCAATATCTCCTACTTAACAACTTAACGTAATCAATAAAATTATATTTATAATTTATGTGATGTGGTAAAAAAATTAAAATATGATCTTTTATATTGTTATAATATGGTACTATTACCTGTTTCTCTTTTAAGTGCAATTTACTAATCATTTAACTAATTTCAATTTCAAATGATTTACTCTACTATTAATATCAAAGTTTTTTAAAATTCATAATAGTTGCAGTATTATAGTTTTTTCAGAAATATGCTTTATATTCAATTTAATTTCAAATAGTTTGTAGTTAATTCAATATCAAAATAAAAATAACACAGAAACAATGTATATGTATTTATATAAAATCTTTAAAATCGGTTCTAGCTTCGGGTCCTCGGTTCGGAGTGGTTCGGTACGGGTATTTGAAAAATCTCCAGAACCGTACCATAAATATTTTCGGTACGGTACGGTTCGGGGAAAGTCAAAAAGTCAACGGATATTTTCGGTTTGGAGATCTTTCGGTCCGGATATCGGTTCGGTTTCGGTGATCTCCAAGTCCCGTGCACAGCCCTAGTTGCTATAATTTAGGAGACCCAAATCAATGGAAATCACGTCAAGAATCAGTCATCTACTCCAAAAAAAAAACGCATTATTACTATTCCTTCTCCCATTATCAAAACTAATTGTAACACCTAGGGGTGTTCACGGTCCGGTTCGGTCCGGATATTTAAAATTCTCCAGAATCGCCCCGAAATTCGGAGATCCCAAAATTAAATATCCAGAACCGAACCATAGAAAAAAATCTACATCCCTAACTGTCCCAAAAGTTCGGTACAGTTCGGGATGGAGATTCGGTTCTAGTGGGACGGTTCGGGATGGTTCGGATAAACGAAGATTCAAATATTTCACAAATAAAATACACAAAAAAGGTGAAAAGAAAAATCAGGGTAGATATCATCAAACGGTTATACTTTCAATCTTTTTTTTTGGTGCAATTTCAAAAATACAAACTAAAACTATTAGTACTATACAAGTTTAACTTTTTGATAATTTATATTTAACTTATACATAAATTTCTTTAATTCATATTTAAGTGCTAAATTTTTAGTACTGTAATTCTAAATCTTTCTTTCATGATATAGACTACAGTCTATACTACATATTAGTTTAACATCAATTTAACTTTTAAATCATTTTTATCTAATTTATAGTCGAAAGTATTGATTTTTTATTTTGGATTTTAACATAATATGTTACAGATATTATGTTATTCATATTAGTAGTAAAGTCTAGAATCTCAACGAATGACAAATTAAGTAGCCTCTATTATACAATAATATTCTATAATCTTGGCATATTGCCATGGGCTCTTTGACTTAGGAAAAATATAATTGACTAATAACTTTGATAAACTAATATGAAACAAAAATCTATAATCTCAATGTCTTAATTTCCTGGTTAGACGATTACTCTAGTTTATGTGCAATGTAATAATCATTAAAACTAATTTTAATTCAATTATTTTTCTTGATTAGAGGATGAGTCTAGTTATGATCCTTAACAAGTAAAATATCATCAAATTAAATAATTTCTACAAATCAAATATTATTTTATAATTTAATTTATTGGGTTCATTTAAATAAATTAATACGACGTAACTATTAGTGAATTAAATATATATTCAATTATTCTATTTGATATATTGATAAAATATGCCAAATTTTTAATTTGATAAGTTTTAGTATTATATAGTATTGAATTTCAAAAGAATGTTTAGTTAATTTAATATCAAAATATAAAGAAGATAAAAATATTATATATGTATATATAAAAATTATTTTAAAATCGGTTTTGGTTTCGGATATTTGGTTTGGTACGGTTCAGTATGGTTCTCGGTACGGATATTTGAAAAATCTCCAGAAACGTACCATGAAAATATTCGGGGCGGTTCGGTTCGGGGATAGTCAAAAAGTCAACGGATATTTTCGGTTCGGATATTTTTCGGTTCAGATATCGATTCGAGTTCGGTGATCTCCAAGTCCTGTGCACACCCCTAGTAACACCCTTACCCTATAAAATATATACTTAAAATACAAATACCAACTTAAATGCATTACAACTGCTTTACTTATCAGAGTACGCATATTTATTATTATTGCAAACATATTGTACAAACATAAACATTGTTCCCAAATGAAAAGATTTTTAGCACTCATACACACATATATAATTTATCTTACAACCCATTATAAACATTCTTATAAACAAGATCCTAAAATGATATGCAAATGATGAGCTGAGGAAGAAGGACTGGAAATCAACCGACCGACCTTGGATCCATGCTTCAACTTGTACAAAAGCTTCACCTATCACTTTCATCTACATAATCTAAAAATAGTCAACATTGCATTTGGTGAGTTGCAAGCTCAACAAGTATAATCAAGTAACAAGTTATTTAACATCACCCAAGCACATTATCAACACAAAGGACATCACCAACACATCTTACACATTCTATTTATATCATTAATAAGTACATAAATGCATATGCTTAGTCATATTATTTTACTGTTATGGACCATCCATATCCAAGAATAAATTGTGATCACGAATATGACCATGACTCTCTGTAATTCACACCACATACATTTGAGTTCCAAGAACTTGGGGTGGCCGTACGGTACTCTGTATTCAGAAAATTCGGAAAATCTGTAACACATGATTCAAGGATATTGGTGGCCATAACAAAATCCTTTTATCTCTGATGAATGCATATTCCATATTCACATAACTAATATCAATATCAGTATCATCAATATATTTCATATATCTCGATTCCATATCAATATCATCAATAAATTTCACATTTCTCACATTCATATCAATACCATCATAATATCACCAAAACAACCATATAGTTCACATTTAGAATACAATGGATTCATATTCACAAAAATCAACACATATTGAATTCATTCAAAAACACCAATTATACAATCACATAATAGTCAAATAACAAATTACAAGATTATACTCACAAGGTGATGTCCTTATCCCGATTCGCCTAATCAACCTTATTCGCTTCTTTATCGAGATTTTGACTTATGAATATATCAAAAATGCAAAACCAAATTCACAATCATATATTAAGTATTAATGAAGTCATGTGTGAATGTCATGTATGAATTTTAACTCATTAACATTGACAAAACTTAGAAAATATTCAACTAAAACGCCTGGATATTTCACTCTGGCAGCCTTCAGTATTTTCAACATAACTTTCTGTAGAAAAATAATATTGAGATGATTCAAGTTGGACTGAAAATATAATTCAAGTTTCTACAACTTTAATGTTTATAAATCTCCAAATTCGGAAAGCAAACCGGTTGAAATGGAGAAATACAGAAGAAACCTGTTGCTGGACAGAAATAGAGGATCATGCTGTCACCTTATAGTTCATGTAGATTGTCACACCTCTTAATGTATTCAATCACTCCCAAATTTTTACCACAATGAACTAACATGTATAAAAATACAACCATGCCTTCAAATAATTAAATATCATGATTTTAGACCTTCAAGTGCAACCTTCTCTACAGCACAATAAAACAGATTTTGTACTATGACAACTTTGTGTTTATCTTGTTCTTTCTTGTTTTACAAACCCTTAATCCGATTTTTGACTTCCCAAAACTCAAAAACATAAACTAAACTCATATATATCCTCTCTTATGAACATATATTTAAGATCTAACCATTATTTTACATGTATTGAAAGATTAAAGGAACAAAACTCTACAACTATGACTATATTTACTATCAAATGTTTATATTACAAAAATTAACAAAAACTAGATATACTTACCAATTAGTTGAGGATCTATATTTTTTAAACAAAGATGTGTATGGAAGATTGCTAAACAAAAATCAAGAGAAAAGTTGGAAGAAGATAATGCTTACGGGTAGGTTTTCTTTCCTTTTTGATGAAGATAATGCTTACGGGTAGGTTTTCTTTCCTTTTTCTTTCTTTCTTTGATTTGTTTTGTTTTTTCCTTATCATATGTTGAAACTTACAGATTAATTTCACCATTAGCTGTCAAAAATTAACATTAAAGAAGCAATAAAGCAAGACTTTTAAAAATCGCACTTTAGCCCCTAAAGTGTGTGTCAAATGCATGTTGACCCCTCAACTTATGATTAACAATTAATTATATATACATGTATTTAAAAATGTATACTCTAACACATATTTGTACTTTATACACTCAAATAAATCCATTTATTTAATAAAATAAAGCTCAAAATATTTATTACCCGATTTTTTTAAATAGTGCACGAGTAGTAACCTAACATAATTAAACTAAAAATTGAAATATCAAGATTATTCATGTATTCTAATGTCAATACGAAATATTATAATGCATGTAATTATGTTTACGAATGATATAAATCATGTAAATAAATATGAAAAATTTCGGGTTATAACAATTCTCCCCCCTTAAAAATTTCGTCCTCGAAATTTATGTCTGTATTGGTGAATACCCATGGATAATGTTCTCTCATATATTGTTCTGTTTTCCATGTAGCTTCTTTACTAGAATGATTCTTCCATAACACTTTTACCAATAGAATCACTCAGTTTCTAAGTTGTTTGTCTTTGTATCCCACTATTCGAATTGGTTCCTCAACATAAGTCAAATTACCAGCAACTTCAACTAGGTCATCTCGAATAATATGTGATGGGTCTGATCTGTATCGGCGAAGCATGCTAACATGAAACACATTATGAATCTGAGACAACTCAGGGGGCAAGGCAAGTCGATATGCCAATGGTCTAATCTTTTCAAGTATTTCATATGGCCCAATGTAACGAGGACTTAGTTTACATTTCTTTCCAAATATGAGAATACCTTTCCACGGAGAAACACGAAGAAATACTTTCTCATCAACTTCATATTCCATTTCCCGTCTATGTTGATCAACATAACTCTTTTGTCTATCTTGCGCCGCTTTTAATCTATTTTTAACTATTTTCCCTTTTTCAATGGTATCCTGAATCAAATCTGGACCTTTTAACAACCTCATTCCCTCTTTATCCCAACATGCTGGACTCCTACATTTTCTACCATATAATGTTTCATAAGGCGCCATGCCAATGCTACTATGATGTTGATTATTATACGCAAATTCCATCAATGCAATATATTCATCCCAAGAGCCTTTAAATTCAAGAACACATGCACGGAGCATAACTTCTAAAGTCTGTATAGTTCTTTCTGACTGACCATCTGTTTGTGGATGAAATGTTGTACTAAAATGTAATTTAGTACCCAAAGCCTGTTGTAAGCTACCCCAAAATCTCGACGTAAAATGAGAAATAGGCGCAATCTTATGGCGTTATCCGATACCCCGTTCATCTTTATCGTGTTGCAAATTTGTACAAAATTTGCAAGATGAGAGTTGGGATCCTCGGTTGCGAAACCCCCAAACTGGTTCTGTTGAACCATGTTTATCAACGCCGGCTTTAGCTCAAAATTGTTGGCATTTATCGGAACATGTGCAATACCACCATAATTACGATTCATTTGTGGTCGAAAGTAATCACGGATAGCTTGTGTTGGACTGGTATCAGTAACTCATTGTTGATCCTGTTGATCCCATTGTTACCCCCGCTGTTTCCTTCCAAATCCCCCATACTTTGATTTTGGTTTCTTTCTGCCCGTCTAGTAGATGCACTTGTTCACCTCGTGAAAGCCTCAACCTCTGGTATGAACGGTGTTAATTCTTGTAGGTCCCAAGGGGTGTGAGTAAGGTTTAGAAGGGAGGGTTGAATAAACCTTACCAACTTTTCGATTTTAGTCCTTTTAAAATATTACGAGTTAAATACACAAAGCCTAAGTCCTTGAGGGACAACTAAGTTAGTTAACCAAATAGAGTTAGCCACTCAACGACTGATCGAATTTTGTTGATAGAATAACTCAAATTGTTTAGTCTAAACCTTAACTTAGTTGTGATGAGATTTTCAATGGAAGACTTAACACCCTTGAATTTGATTAAGCTTTGATTTTAACACTTAGTTAATTATCAGTTGGATAACAAATTATCAGCAGATATAAAGTGTTATGCAGAAATAAAATGCTAAAATGTAAATGACACAATAATTTTTATAGAGGTTCGAAGATGGGGTAATTCTTCTACTCCTCTCTTCTCCAACTCCTGGAGGAATCCACTAAGTATTGATTAGAGTATAAAGTGGTTATCAGTCCAAATACAAGTCTTGATCACACGGTGACTTGATCCTTTGGGACTCAGTCCGGAGATGCCTTGATCACACAACTGGCTTCTCGTCCAACTCAACTTCTTCACAGGGCGGCTGTCTTGCTACTTAAGCTCACTTGCTCAAGCTTCTTGGATTTGATCACGAAGCCCCCCAATAACTCAAGACTGGTTCGACCTTGAACCTTCCTACAATCCTCCTTGGAATGTAGACCCCTTTTGATTCTTCAAAAGTTTCCTCTTCAACAGTTTGAAGACGTCTTTCCTTCACAGCTTAGTGTTGGATCCATTTCCTTCGAGATTTAGGCTTGAGGATTTTGCTTGATTAACTTGAGAATATATTGCAGGTTACAGTTCTTAATAATTGCTTGAATGCTCATGTATGCAAGGTAACCTTTTCTCAAAGTGATTCCTCAGCCTTTTATAGTGAACTTTCAAAATCTGCCCGCTGAAGAGATAGGCTGATTTTCAAAAGTCACTTGTGTTCGTTGGCTTATCTTCTTGCAATCCTTGATGTTGACATTTCCTCGTATTAAATGAATGTCCAGCTTTCCAGGTTCTGACACAAGGTGCAGTGCTTCCCATTGGTTTATTCCTTTTGCACGCTTCTGGGACTGAGCACTTTAAGACATGGCAGCATGGAAGTATTACTTGTTTAGGTAATTATTCTTGACTTTTGTGCAACGGATTCTTTTCAGTTAGCTCCTCTTTGCAGCTGCCTTTTCCCCAGGTGACTTGAGTATGCTCCAATGATTGAAAGACTCATCTGTTACTCCAACTTGACTTGGCTTGGCTTCTTTGGTTGACTTGACTGACTCTTCATACAGCTGTATCACAGCTGATACTTCTTCAGTCGAGTCCTTGACATCTCTTCCTTGCCACACTCAGCTGCTTTACAGCGGAGTCTTCATCCCAATCTTCAGTTGACTTCTTGTATATCAAGGCATAGCTGACTTGACTCAGCTCGAACAACCTTATCTATTACAATACAAATTACAAAGAAAATGGGGTGCCAACTTTCTAGTCCAAGTTTTACATGACATTCATCAAAATTTAAACAATAAATTTCCCAACAATTTTCCCCTTTTTGATGATGCCAAAAATTAAAACATACAAACAAAATGTAAGCATCAAAGATACATACAGACAATGCAGTAACAGAGAATGTATGCATAGAATCAATCTTTTTATTGATCATAACATTCTTGTCCTTTACACAACTGTTTACAATGTGTATCAGAGCAAACATATCATTCTATATCTACACAAAAATATAGAAATTACAGATTTCTTATTAAGTGTACAGAAGGCTTGGGCCATGGACATGTCTCAAAGTATCCTTTGGATTCGAGCGTTTTGAATTCATCAACTGATCTAGGCTCATTTCCGACGTTTGAAATGGCATCTGTATCTTTTCCTGCCGGAATGCCTCCAAATTATTTTAACATCTCTCCAACACGGGCATCCGTTCTTTTGTCGAACTCCTCCATCTCTGCTTCTACAATCTTTTTCTTATGAGACATGGGCACAACAGAGTGATAGAGCGACATAGTTACATGAAGTTTGCTGATGATGTCGGCTGTGACGTGACCTTGCTGAGGGGTTTCAGCAATCATCAATGTCAAACCTTTGACATTTCCCCCTCAACAGCTTTCCCCTTCTCCTTCCTCTTCTCAACAGCTGTATCTTTCTTCTCTGCGACAGCTATTTCCTTTTCCTTCTCACCAACCATCCCCTTAAGCATCTTCTAGTATTCCTCTTCCCCCTTTTTGGCATCATCAAAGGAGAGAGGAACCCCCGGGAACATACCAAAGCAAGCATGAAGTCGGTTTTGATAGTCGAATTTTGCTTGAGTCCACATTGCGGAGTATCTTTTTCGGAATTCTCGAGCAGTGGCTTTGGAATCGGCCGCCACCATTTCATTTCAGCCATAAGAAGGCTGAACTTGGCATTCATATTTTCCTCTACGCTGCCAGTTCTTTGCGATGAAATTCACGCAGAACTCTAGTTCGATTGTATGAGAGGCATGCAATCTCTCCATATAGTCCGCATCCTCGCTTCATGTCAAGACTCCATACCAAAGATACGTTGTATAATGCCTTGAAGTAGCGAACCGCCGAGACGCATGGCACTCTGCTTTGTTGAGACCATTCCCTTATCCCCGACCACCACTCCTCTCAAGTCTGCTGTGAGAGTGGCATCTCTATTCTGGCCCGGGCGCATGTCGAGAGAGAGGCTTGGTGCCGTTCAATCTTCTCAATCTTTTCACAGATTTTCTTGAAGATTTCACGTATCTCAGATGTCTGACTTAAGTCACCGCCGCCACTGCATTGAAATTGAAATCAACTGGCACAATCAAATCAGTCGGAATTTCGGGATCTTCTTGGACGATGTAGAGCCTCTGTTCTCTTGCAGTCTCTTCTTCAAGTACGGGCGGTTCTTGAGAGAAAGGAAATATTTCTTCATAAGCATCGTCTCGCACTTGAGATATAGTGCGCGAGGTGGTCTCTCCGCTGACTTTGGAGGCCTGCGCAGATTGATTCGTGATTTAGCCGGGCCTTTGATGGTATTGACCCGGTGGCCGAGCCTCAGATGTCTTAACAGCTTCTTCGGTCTCAGCTGGGTTGTCCTTTTGAGTTGACTGTTCCTTGGCCGTATCAGTAGCGTCATCGGAAGATGATGAGACTTGAGGTGTTGGCTCATCATCAAAATTGAACGTTTGTCGAGCAACCTTGAAGTCCGGCTTACTCGCACTAGGAAGAACATCCTCAGCTGAGTCTTTTTGATTTGCAGCAGGGGAGGACTCAAATCTTCATCTTGCCGGATCCCAAAAAGATATGTCAGGGTTGTCTTGGGAATCATGAAGAGCACTTATCTCCTTCTCAGAATCGTCAATGTGAACAGGAGGGGGTGTGAGTAAGGTTTAGAAGGGGGAAGGTTGAATAAACCTTACCAACTTTTCGATTTTAGTCCTTTTAAAATATTACAGAGTTAAATACACAGCTAAGTCCTTGAGGGACAACTAAGTTAGTTAACCAAACAGAGTTAGCCACTCAACGGACTCGGATCGAGCTATTGATAGAATAACTCATTTGCTTAGTCTAAACCTTAACTTGGTTGTGATGAGATTTTCAGCGGAAGACTTAACACCCTTGAATTTGATTAAGCTTTGATTTTAACACTTGGTTTTAGCACTTAGTTAATTATCGTTGGATAGCAAATTATCGCCAGATATAAAGTGTTGTGCGAGAAATAAAATCTTTGAAATGTAAATGACACAATAATTTTTATAGAGGTTCGAAGATGGGGTAATTCTTCTACTCCTCTCTTCTCCAACTCCGGAGGAATCCACTAAGTATTGATTAGAGTACAAAGTGGTTATCACCCGATACAAGTCTTGATCACACGGTGACTTGATCCTTTGGGACTCGGTTTGGAGATGCCTTGATCACACAAAGTGGCTTCTCGTCCAACTCAACTTCTTCACAGGGGTCGCCTTGCTACTTCAAACTCACTTGCTCAAGCTTCTTGGATTTGATCACGAAGCCCTCCAATAACTCGAGACTGGTTCGACCTTGAACCTTCCTACAATCCTCCTTGAAATGTAGACCCCTTATGATTCTTCAAAAGTTTCCTCTTCAACAATTTGAAGTCGTCTTTCCTTCACAGCTTAGTGTTGGATCGATTTTCTTCGAGATTTAGGCTTGAGGATTTTGCCTGATTAACTTGAGAATATATTGCAGGTTACAGTTCTTAATAATTGCTTGAATGCTCAGGTATGCAAGGTAACCTTTTCTCAAAGTGATTCCTCAGCCTTTTATAGTGAACTTTCAAAAATCTGCCCGTTGAAGAGATAGACTAATTTTCAAAAGTCACTTGTGTTCGCTGGCTTGTCTTGTTGCAATCCTTGATGTTGACATTTCCTCGTATTAAATGAATGTCCAGCGTTCCAGGTTTTGACACAAGGTGCAGTGCTTCCCATTGGTTTATTCCTTTTGCACGCTTCTGGGACTGAGCACTTTAAGACATGGCAGCATGGAAGTATTACTTGTTTAGGTAATTATTCTTGACTTTTGTGCAACGGATTTTTTTCAGTTAGCTCCTCTTTAAACCGCCTTTTCCCAGGTGACTTGAGTATGCTCCAATGATTGAAAGACTCATCTGTCACTTCAACTTGACTTGGCTTGGCTTCTTTGGTTGACTTGACTGACTCTTCATACAGCTGTATAACAACTGATACTTCTTCAGTCGAGTCCTTGACATCTCTTCCTTGCCACACTCAGCTGCTTCACAGCGGAATCTTCATACCAATCTTCAGTTGACTTCTTGTATATCCAGGCATAGCTGACTTGACTCAGCTCGAACAACCCTATCTATTACAATACAAATTACTAAGAAAATGGGGTGCCAACTTTCTAGTCTAAGTTTACATTGCATTCATCAAAATCTAAACAATAAATTTCCCAAGAATTCTCCTCGCTTAAAGCGGGTGTTCATACACTACCTGAACCAACTTCAAAAAAACAAATCAATAATGTAGGAGTAAAATTATATCCAATAAAAAGAAAAAAAATGTCTAAATTAAAAATAATTCTATTTATCTCAATATTAGCACCAAAAATTGTATTCGTTCCCCAGCAACGGCGCCAAAAACTCGTTCGCCTTATTTTTAACTTCACCACAAGTGTACGATGTAGTTTATAGAATAGGGTAGCAAGGTCGTATCCACAGAGACTAATAAATTTATGTACTAAGTATTGTGATCAAAATAGTCTTATTATTATTTAAACGATCGTAATTGGATGATTGTGTTGGAAGCAAAGACAAGATATACCACAAAAACATAAGCTGTTGGGAAATTTATTGTTTAGACTATTGATGAATGCCATGTAAAACTTAGACTAGAAAGTTGACACCCCATTTTTCTTGTAATTTGTATTGTAATAGATAGGGTTGAACAAGCGAGTCAAGTCACTATGCCTCGGGAATACAAGAAGTCAATCAAGATCAAGTAAAGACTCATTGATGAACAATCGAGTATGGCCAAGAAAGAAGATCAAGGACTCGACTGAAGGAGTATCAGCTATGATACAAGCTGTATGAAGAGTCAGTCAAGTCAACTCAAGAAGCCAAGTCTCAAGTTGAAGTCACAGATGAGTCATCCATTGATTGGAAGCTAACTCGAAGTCACCTGGGGAATAAAAGACTGCAGTCAAGTCAAGACAACTGAACGAGATCCGTTGATAAAAGTCAAGAATGTTACTCAGAATAGTAACCTGTTAAAGTTGTCAGAGATAAATTGTTAGTTCCAGTTATGTGCAAAAGGAACAAACCAATGGGAAGCATGCACCAAGTGTCAGAAACGCTGTAATGCTGCAAGACATTAAATATGAGGAAATGTCAACATCAAGGACTGCAACAAGACAAGCCAACGAACACAAGTGACTTTTGAAAATCAGCCTATCTCTTCAACATACAGATTTTTGAAAGTTCACTATAAAAGGCTGAGGAATCACTTTGAGAAAAGGTTACCTTGCATACCTGAACCTTGCACACCTGAGATAACAAGCAACATTCAAACGTAACCTTGCAAAATATTCTCAAGTTATTCAAGCAAAATCCTCAAGCCTAAATCTCGAAGGAAATCGATCCAACACTAAGCTGTGAAGGAAAGACAACTTCAAACTGTTGAAGAGGAAACTTTTGAAGAATCAAAAGGGGTCTACTTTCCAAGGAGAATTGTAGGAAGGTTCAAGGTCGAACCAATCTCAAGTTATTGGAGGGCTTCGTGATCAAATCCAAGAAGCTTGAGAAAGTAAGTCTGAAGTAGCAAAGAATATACCTGCGTGAAGAAGCCGAGTTGGACGAGAAGCGGTTTGTGTGACCAAGGCATCTCAGATCGAGTCCAAGGAGCAAGTCACCGCGTGATCAAGACTTGTCCCTAGACCGATAACCACTTTGTACTCGATCATTACTTAGTGGATTCCTCCGGGAGTTGGAGAAGAGAGGAGTAGAAGAATTACCCCATCTTCGAACCTCTATAAAATTTACTTGTGTAATTTACATTTCAGCATATTTACATTCCTGCACACATACTTTATATCTGCTGATAATTTGCTATCCAACTGATAAATAACAAAGCGCTAAAACCAAGTGTTTAAAACAAAGTTAAAACAAATTCAAGGGTGTTAAGTCTTCATTTTGAAAAACTCATCACAGCCAAGTTAAGGATTAGTCTAAACAGCTGAGTTATTCTATCAACAGCTCTATCGAGTCTGTTGAGTGGCTAACTCTATTGATTAACTAACTTAGCTGTCCCTCAAGGACTTAGCTGTGTAATTAGCTCTATAATATTTTAAAAGGACTAAAATCGAAAAGTTGTTAAGGTTTATTCAACCCCCCCTTCTAAACCTTACTCACACCCCTTAGGACCTACAAGTGGTATCAGAGCGGTTGGTTCATTGAGCCTTCCACACTGGTTATTGAACTAGATCTCCAATATTTCAAAGAAGTTTTTAACACTTTCTCTTTCAAAAGTCATCTCTTTTATTCAACAAAGTTATTACCATGGAAGCAAATTTGACACGCATCCCTATGTTCACTATTGAGGAATTTGATGACCGGAAAATTCGTATGCAGGCTCATCTATCTGCTTTACATGATTAAATGTGGATAGTGATAGAGGATGGGCTCTGCAAAATCGAAAGTGAACACAATCAGACGGAGAGCACAAAATTTGAAAAAAGAATCGAATGAGAAGAATCTGCTATTGGCTGAGGCAAGACCAACCCTAGTTGAAAAACCAAGGATTGAATGGACAAACGAAAGAAAAAGATACAACTTGGACAATGTGGCCAAGGACATACTTTACAAAACATTAGACAAAGCAATGTCAAATAAAGTCAAATCTTGCCAAACTGCAAAACAAATCTGGGATAAATTAACTTTAATTTGTGAAGGATCTGAGCAAATTAAAGAAAACAATTTGTCCGTTCTTTCGTACAAAAATTTGAAAATTTTAAAATGCTTGCAGTGAAACCTGGGTCATTCATTTGGATGCTCGATTCACCGAAATCACAAATGAACTATCAGCACTTGGGAAAGAATATACACAAAAGGAAATGTGTATGAAGATTCTGAGAAGCCTCCCAGCTGAATGGGAAATGAAGGTCATGGCTTTGAGACATTCAATGAATCTCATAACAACATCCAATCACGAGCTATTCTCAGACCTCAAAGCCTATGAATTTGAGCTGAGAAGAAAAGATCAAGAAGAGACAGCTGTACCCAAAACAGTTGCACTTATAGTCAAGGATGAGAAGAGAGCTGGGGTCAAGGAAGCTATTAACCAAGAGGAAATTGCCCTGATGGTTAAAAGATTCAACAAGTTCTTCAACAAGAACTATAAAAGAAACAATGGTGAATCCTCCAGGAGACATTCAGCTCCCTCCAAGTCAAGGAAAGATAGGCCACCCAAGAGAGCTGAGCATCAAAAGGTTGAATATCAGAGAACTGATAACCCAAGAACGGAAAGAGCTGATCAAAGAGTTGAGAACCTGTGTTAGAACTGTAGGCAACCAGGACACTTTGCTATTGACTGTCCATATCCAGTGGTCAATAAATACATGAATGAAGAAGAAAGAAGAGTCTCCAGAGAAAGAAGATAGGAAAAGAAAAAGGCTATGTTGGCCGCTGAGACTGCTGAGACAGCTAAGTCGAAAGAAGCAGCAGACTCAGAAAGTAGTGAAGCTGACTACTCAAGTGATTCTGAAGAAGAAGCAATGATCTGTCTAATGGCTAAAGAACAAGATCAACCTGACCAAGAAGATGAGGTACACTCTAACTCATCTCACTCAGATTCTAGTAATAGTGATTGTGACACACACACTTCATCACCCACTGATCTATATGATTCATTAGGCAAAATGATGAAAGACTTTGAGCACATTAAATCCTCACACATACTATTAAACGAGGAAAACAGCCAGCTCAAAAGCCAAAACTCACAGCTGACTAAGGAGGTGAGTACTCTAAGTCACATAGCTGATGAGAACAAAGAGTCAAGGTGAGAATGCTAAACTAATATCGAGATAGTGCTATAGAAAAGAGAGAAAATGATCTCAAAAATGTGATTGCATCATTTACAAAGGCATCTAAATCATTGGATAACCTTATTTTGAGCCAAAAAGAATGTGGAGACAAGACAGACATATGATTCAATTCCTTTGTACACAGTCAAACCCCCAGAGTGATTCTGGAAAAAGGATCTTCAAGTAATGAAGCATCTCAAAAATCCAAAACACCAAATGCTGCACCCACATTCACTCCTAAGCACAATCACAAACAAACTGGCCTTGGATATAAAGGAAAAGGAAACCAGCCAGTTGAGTATGCTGAGAGGACAGCTAAGAAAAAATCCAGCAGAGTTCCTCAGCAAACTCCAAATAGGAAGTACTCTTTGAAGAATAAACAGAGCTACCAAAAACCCCAGAAGTTTTATCAAAGAAACACATATGATGGGAATGGTAGAAACTACCCAAGCCAAGCTGATTGGAATAATGTGAAATATCAGCAAAGACCTATGGAATATAAGACTAAATGGCAAAGACCTAGAACTCAGCAAGGGTCATTCCAAAGGCAAAAGAGCTACCATCAGCACACATATGCACCCAGACACTACACACAGAAATATCACAACTACCCAAAGAAGGCAATTGCTAAAACACACACACAGACAAAAGAGACAGCTGTATGAACCTAAAGCCCCTAAGCAATTTGCCAAAGTAAGTTATGATTATGGCACAGATAGATGGCAACCTCTTAGAGTCAAGTCATTTGGCTATAGGTTGGTTGGATCATCTTATAACACTAACCCCTCAGGACCCAGACAAGCATGGGTACCTAAAAACTAATTTCCTTGATTGCAGGTTCAAGGAACAGCTGAGTGCCAAAGAACCTGGTACATGGATAGTGGTCATTCCGGATACATGACAGAAACAAGAAAAAATTGTCAAAATTCAAGGAGATTAGAGACGCAAAAGTCATATTTGGAGGAAATGAAGCTCCGGGGAAATAAAAGGCCTTTGGATCCATCAAGAAAATGGATTAGAAATCACAGATGTTGCATATGTCGAAGGCCTCAACTTCAACCTGTTAAGCATCAGCCAACTCTGTGACAAGGGCTATAATGTTGGATTTAATATGGGAGTGTGCCAAATTAAAGATACTGAATCAAATGAAGTAGTGTTGCAAGGATCCATACAAAAAAACATGTATGTGGTAGACTGGTCGACTGCCACACCAAGCACTTGTCTATTAGCAAAGAGTACAGCCGAATCAATTGGCTGTGGCACAAAAAGCTGAGTCATCTAAACTTCAAGACAATCAACAAGCTTGCAAGGAGTTATCTTGTAGAAGGACTGCCAGGCTCAGTGTACAAGAAGGAAAGTGTTTGTGATGCATGCCAGATGGGAAAGCAGATCAAATCATCATTCAAAGAGAAGTCAAGTCCATCTTCAACAAGAATATTGCATCTGTTGCATATGGATTTATTTGGTCCTTTTGAACCAGCCAGTATAAGTGGAAAGAAATACGCCTTAGTAGTGGTGGATAATTATTCAAGATACACATGGACAATCTTTATGTGCAAAAAGATGGAAACCTTGCAGAAGTTACCTCAGCTGATGAGAAGAGTTCAAAATGAGAAGAGTCAAACCATTATAAAGATAAGATCTGATAGAGGAACTGAGTTTGTCAATGGGATAATAACTCAGTATTGTGTAGAAAATTGCATTGTTCATGAGTTATCTGCAGCAAGGACTCCACAACAGAATGGAGTAGCAGAAAGAAGAAACAGAACACTCAAGGAAGCTGCCAGAACCATGTTAGCTGAAGCAGGATTGCCTAAAAGATTTTGAGCTGAAGCCATAAACACTGCATGTTATACTCGAAATAGATGCATGATTAATAGACAGCTGACAAAGACTCCCTATGAAATATGGACAGGGAGAAAGCCAAATGTTGGGTACTTTAGAATATTTGGATGTAAATGCTTCATCCACAACAATGGCAAAGACAATCTGAAGGCTTTTGATGCTAAAGTCGATGAAGGTATCTTTTTGGGATACTCAAATTTGAAAGTAAAGCCTATAGAGTCTTGAACAAGAGGACTATGGTCACGAAGAATCTATTCATGTGGTTTTTGATGAACCTAATGTGAATGGAGAAGATATTGAAGAGTTAGGTGATAAATTTGAATCACCAACTATGCGAAGAGTCCCTATGTTGAAGTGTCTTTTTGGAGTAATCAATCAAGATGAAGATGAGACAACTGAGTCTCAAAGACAACTGGAAAATCTGTAGCAGAATGATAATGAACGAGCTGCTCAAGACAACATAGCCGCAAGACGACTGAACCCAGCTGATTTACTTCAACCTGATGTGAGATGGCTGAGAGACCATCCACCAGAGCTAGTCATTGGAGATGTGAGATATGGTGTAAGAACCAGATCTAGAGCTCAACAAGAAGCAATGTTCACTTGTTTTATTTCCCAAATAGAGCCAAAAGATGTGTTCCAAGCATTGGATGACACACATTGGATTCAAGCCGTGCAAGAAGAGCTGAATCAGTTTGAAAGAAACAAGGTATAGGAATTGGTGCAGAGACCAACCCATCAAAATGTTATTGGCACAAAATGGGTCTTCAGAAACAAGATGAATGAGGAAGGATCTGTGGTAAGAAACAAAGCAAGATTGGTAGCCAAAGGGTATTGCCAAGAAGAGGGAATAGATTTTGATGAAAATTTGCTCATGTTGCAAGATTAGAAGTGATAAGGGTCTTTTTATGCATGTTTTATGTGTATATTTGAGTATGATTTGAGTTATTTTATTGTTAGTTTCATAAATTTTTGATTGTACATAGTTCACATTACTCCGAGGTGCTTTTATTGGTGTAGATTGATGATTCAGAACTGTTTTTGGTGAATTTTAGGCCATGGTTTCATGTCAAAACATACCCGGGGGTTTCTAGATGCAAAAACACTCAAAATCCCAAGCTAAACGCGTCATTTTGGGGCCTTTTCAGTCAAACACGGGCAGGGTGTGCTTTTCAAGCACGGCCGTGCTTTTTAGAAGTCAAAAACGAGAAATTTTTTGACTCCGACGTACCAACACGGCCAGGCCGTGCTTTTCAGGCACAGCCGTGTTCGGGAAAATCCAAAAACACGGCCTGCCCATGCTTTTAAAGCACGGGCGTGCTTTTCGTCCAGTCTGGATGTTCTTTTGGCGGAAATTATGGAAACTTTTTGCTTTTTGACAACCTTTGAGCAACTTTTACATCTCATTTTGATGCACCAAACTCTATTATTCTCTCAATTATCACATGAAAACAAGGATTCAACAACCCAACTATGGAAGTGGAACAATTATTTATCAAAAGATGCCATTGTTAATGTGTTCTTTCACAACAAGAATGTCTATAAAAGCCAAGAGTTTGGGTTGGAGGATTCCATTCCATATTCCATTCAATTCCATTCATTCATAGAGAGATTCATTGTATATTCATTGTTTCAAAGCAAAATACATTCAGAGGATAAAAGAGAGGTAGAGTTGGAAGTTGAAGAGCAATAGAGGAGAAGGCTTGGAGCTCAACATCATTGCAATCAACCAAGGAAGAAGTCTTGAATTGATCTTGAATAAGAGCTAAGTACACCATGTTCATTTTATTAAAATCTTCATGTGTACTATACTCTTTTGTCAAAGTCATATGTAGCTAAATTTCTAGTGTTTGAATGTAATGAACTCTAGAATGAATTTGTGATTAAGGTTTGAATGTTTTTAATAAAATCTTCATGATTTGTTTGATTCACTTATATTATGCTTTATTCATTCAAATTGGTATTAGCGCGATATTGATTTGAAGTTTATTTTTCATCCGGGAAATCGAGAGATTCATGGTGAAATAGAACCTATTTAAGTGAAAAGAGTTGCATGCAATCCTAGATATAGGACGACATAAATCTTCTGGATTAGGGTCAAACCTAATATGGTAATTCACAAATCGTTATAATGCTGTCTTGGGGGTTTTAACTAGAAAGAGATTTCAGTTAATCAACTTGAGGTTAGAAGTTATTTGCACTCGATAGAGGGTTTAACTTAAATCGGGAGTTTCTACGGTCCATGAAACATGAGATTTTATTAAAAGAGGTTGGTTTTTGCTTAAGGGCTTATGGTTGTATTTTTATCTTGTTGAATCACAAAAACATTCTAGAGGGATTTACATTCAAACACATTTCTAGCTCTTGACTTCTTATTCTACAATCTACTTTTATTTGATCTTTTGAAAGTTGCAATTATTTTTAAATTCGTTATTTTTCATTTTTAAACAAACAAAACTCTGAAAATTACTAGATTAGATAACAAAAAGACGGTAATTATTAGTACTTATAATCCTCGTGGGAATGACACTCGGTACTCAATAATCTATACTACAAAACGATAGGTGCACTTGCCTATGGTTTTCTAGAGTAGTTTTTGAGCCATCAAGTTTTTGGCGCCGTTGCTGAGGATTGTAATATTAAGAACGCTCTATTTTTGTTAATTTAATCATTTTATTTTATTCTTTTTCACTATCTTTCTTTTTATCTATCTTTGAAAGTCTTGGATTACACTTACCCTCTTTGTTTATCGCAGTGCATGCCTACTCGACGTCGAATTTGGAAACGTGATATCACGGGAGCAACACAGAGGAAAGTACTAATCTACATCACTTAAGAAGATATTAACGAAAGCAAGGATTTCTCCATGGCAAGGCATTTAACAACAAAGAACCATGTACGACTATGCCAAACCATTTATGGACTTGTCGATCGGATGACGTCGTCTAGTATCGTAAGCAAGCCCATTTTCTTCTCTTATTACGCCAATAATTTCAAATCAAACCGAATGTCATTCAAATGGTGCAACAAGTTGTTCAATTCGACGGCCTATCAGACGAAGATCCAAATAATCATATCGCGAATTTCCTCGAAATTTGTAATACCTTCAAAATAAATAGAGTCTCCGACGATGCCATCCGTTTACGCCTGTTCCCATTTACTCTTCGTGGACGGGCTAAACAATGGCTAAACACTTTACCAAAGAGAACAATCACAACATGGAGCATTATAGCGGAAAAGTTTCTTTTGAAGTATTTTCCACCTCCCAAAACCGCACGATTGAGGAATGAAATCTCTTCATTCACTCAAGAGGACGATGAGACCTTGTACGATACTTGGGAGAGATTCAAAGAATTGCTGCGAAAATGCCCACATCATGGCCTCCCCGTTTGGATGCAAGTCCAAACATTTTACAATGGGCTACTCTCATCGACGACGCAAATGATTGATGCGGCGGCGGGGGGAACGTTGAACAATAAAACACCCGAAGCCGCCCAAGATCTAATAGAGGGAATGGATATGAATGGATATCAATGGCAATCCGTGCGAGGTAAATCCAACAGGACGGTGGGTGTATACAATGCAGACGCGGTAGTTACGCTAGCCGCGCAGGTCGAAGCTCTGACTCAGAAAATTGACGGATTGGCAGTTCCAAAATAAGTCTTCTCATGTGAGACTTGTGGAGGATCACACAACCACCAAGAGTGCCCCCACGCGATACCACCGCATGAACAAGTGGATTATCTAGTTAATCAATCTCGACCCTCTCAAAATAATTCTTTCAGTAACACCTATAATCCAGGTTGGCGTCAGCACCCGCACTTCAGTTGGAGTAATCAAGGTCAACCACGGCCTAATCCCAATCCTAATCTACACACGCCTCCCGGATTCCAGCGGCCAAGGAAAGCCTAACTTGGAGGAACTTATGGCAAAGTTTGTGCAATCAACAGATGCCCGATTCTAGGCGGTCGAAACATCCTTAAGAAATCAAGAGGCATCTATCCATAATTTGGAAAACCAAATAGGCTAGATTGCGAAAATGATTTCCGAAAGGACACAAGGAAGTTTGCCGGGTAACACCGAGCCAAACCCAATGGAGCACGTAAAGGCAATCACCATCAGTTTTCCACATGAGCATGATTATGCCAACGCCACCATGCAGAAATATGTGGAGGACGACAAACACGAAGAAAAGCCCATGAAAAAGGTGGTCGCCGAATACAAGCCCAAGATCCCTTACCGGAGTTTAACTGAAGAAGATAGAAGGGAGGACAAATTTGGTAAGTACCTTGAGTCATTCAAGCAACTACATACTAATATTCCATTTGTTCAACCTCTTTGAAAGCATGCTAAGGATCTAAATGACATCATTTCTAATGAAAATAAGCTTAACGAACTATCAAATGTGCAATTGAATGATAAATGTTCTTCCAATAATCTACCACAAAAATATAATGGTCCAGGAAGTTTTATTATCCCTTGTACAATTGATAGTTTACCTGTTGATAGAGCACTAGCTGACTTAGGAGCTAGTATCAATGTGATGTCTTATGAAACATTCAAGCATATGGGATTAAGTGAACTGAAACCTACTAGGATGGACATACACTTAGCCGATAAATCGATTAAACATCCTAGAGGTATTATTAATGATGTGTTAGTTAAGATTGATAAATTCATATTCCCAGTTGATTTTGTTATTCTTGACATGCATGATGATATTGAGGTTCCTCTAATTCTTGGGCGTTCTTTCTTGGCTACGGAAAAATCAATCATTGATGTGCATGAGGAAAAATTAACTTTGAGGGTGGGGGATGAACAAGTAATTTTTAAACTTCATGTTGATATTGAAAATGATACTACTTGTTCTTTTGCCGATTCAGTTTTGTTGCACGATGAGAAATCTAAAAATCTCTTGGAGAAAAGTGTTGTTCAAAGTCCATCTTGGAAGCTTATGCCCGAAAAGGGGACCGGAAAGGTCAAAGAGCACATTTTGAAGCATGAAGTTAGAGGTAATGCTACTAAATACCCAAGGGATTTTCATAAGTCCAAGGCTCCACCCGACTAATCTCCACATTTGGGTAAACGGTCCAGCTATACGACTTTAAAGAAGTGCCAACCGGCAACGGCGCCAAAAACTTGATGGCTCAAAAGCTATTCTAGAAAACCATAGGCAAGTGCACCTATCATTTTGTAGTATAGATTATTGAGTACCGAGTGTCATTCCCACGAGGATTGTAAGTACTAATAATTACCGTCTTTTTGTTATCTAATCTAGCAATTTCCAGAGCTTTTGTTGTTAAAAATGGAAAATGAAAAATAAAGAATTTGAAATAATCACAAATTACAATAGATCAAACAAAAGCAGATTGTAGAATAAGAAATCAAGAGCTAGAAATGTGTTTGAATGTAAATCCCTCTAGAATATTTTTGTGATTCAACAAGATAAAAATACAACCATAAACCCTTAAGCAAAAACCAACCTCTTTTAATAAAATCTCATGTTATGTGGACCGTAGAAATTCCCGATTTAAGTTAAACCCTTTCTCAAGGTGAAAAACTCCTAATCTCAAGTTGATTAACTGAAATCTCTTTCTAGTTAAAACCCTCAAGATTGCATTATAACGATTTGTGAATTCCCATATTAGGTTTGACCCTAATCCAGAAGATTTATGTCGTCATATATCTAGGATTGCATGCAACTCTTTTCACTTATACAAGTTCTTTTTCACCATAAATCTCTCGATTACCCGATGAAGAATAGAAATCAAATTAATATACCGAAAATATTAACTCGAATGAAATAAGCATGATATAAGTGAATCACACAAGACATGAGAATTTTATTAAAACATTCAATCCAAAAATCACAAATCCATTCTAGAGTTCATTACATTCAAACACTTAAATTTAGCTACTCATGGCGTTGACAAAAGAGTAAACTACACAAGAAGATTTGAATAAAATGAACATGGTGTACTTAGCTCTTATTCAAGACCAATTCAAGACTTCTTCCTTGGTTGATTGAAATGATGTTGAGCTCCAAGCCTTCTCCTCTATTGCTCTTCAACTTCCAACTCTACCTCTCTTTTATCCTCTCAATGTATTTTGCTTTGAAAGAGTGAATGAATCAATGAATTATCAATGGAATGGAATGCCTGCTCCAACCCAAACTCTTGGCTTTTATAGACATTCTTGTTGTGAAAGAACACATTAACAATGTCATCTTTTGCAAATAATTGTTCCACTACCATAGTTGGGTTGTTGAATCCTTGTTTTCTTATGATCATTGAGGGAATAATGGGACTTAATGCAGCAAAATGAGATGTAAAAGTTGTCAAAAGTTGTCCAAAAGCAAAAAGGAAAAGCTTTCCATAATTTCCGCACAGAAATGTCCAGTCTGGTAGGAAAAGCACGGCCAGGCCGTGTTCGTTAAAAATGACGAACACGGCCGTGCTTATGAAGCACGACCAAGCCGTGTTTTGCACGCATTTTTAGGATTTTGGCAAGGTGTGCTTTTAAACACGGTTTGGGCGTGTTTTCCTTGTCGTCATGATGAACACGGCCGTGCTGTCAAAGCACGGCCTGGGTGTGTTTTTCTGCTTTTCTTATTTTTCTTCCCTTTGAAGCATGGCCATGTTTTCCAACACACTGGGGTGTGTTTTGCACGAGATTGAGTCTTCTTGCCTTCTTTTTGATCAATGTTAGACTTCATTTTTGTTCGTCTTTTCATACGAAAATCATGTGAGTTTGCTTCAAGTCTTTACCTTCATCATTCAAAACAAGCCAATGTGATTTTTCTTGAATTTATTGATTATTAAGCTAAAAAGTTAAAGAAATTATCGAAAAAGAGTTATAAAAATGTGAACAAAAATGCACTTATCAAACCGCCTCCAACTTGGAAATTTTGCTTGTCCTCAAGCAATTTTAAAACAAAGAGTGGGCTTGAAACAAAAAGAGGTATCCATTTTCACAATTTCGACATGATTGAAGTAAATCACTAACCTTTTTATTCCCAATTGAGCCAGTCGATTCGTTCTTTCAAGTCGACCAATTTGTTAAAAAAAAGGTGACTTCAGTAATTGGAATCGTTTAATCATCACAATTGTCATATCATAGAAATTGTTGATCATTCGCTTAGACCAAATACAAGAATGTAATGATAAAAAGGAGATGTTCAAAACTCGGGTTTTTTTTTCATGCATATAATTATAAATTAGGACATTTTTGAGGCAAACTTCCACTAGGTTTAAATTTTGAATGACTTTCCAAAAGCTCCTAGGGTGGTGTCCCATACTCATATTTGTGCCGCCGTCTTATGTAAAAGACAAACATGGGGCTCATGAATGCTCCTAGTTACTAAGCAGCAACAAACAAAGTAGTATAACCTTGATTTGTCCTTTTTTTTTATAAAAATATAAACACAATTTTTTTTTCGATTTTTGTTTTGTTTTGTTTTGTTTTTTTATATATACCCGAATTATGATTTCTCCAGTGATCATGACACAAAGTATCAAAATGTTATTGGCACAAAATGGGTCTTCAGAAACAAGATGAATGAGGAAGGATCTGTGGTAAGAAACAAAGCAAGATTGGTAGCCAAAGGGTATTGCCAAGAAGAGGGAATAAATTTTGATGAAAATTTGCTCCTGTTGCAAGATTAGAAACAATAAGGATGTTTCTTGCCTATGCTGCTCACAAGAATTTCACTGTATATCAAATGGATGTGAAAAGTGCATTTTTAAATAGATTGTTGGAAGAAGAAGTTTATGTTGAGCAACCTCCAGGTTTTGAGCAGAAAACTATTGGAGATAAGTAGTACAAGCTCAAGAAAGTTCTATATGGATTGAAACAAGCACCTAGAGCATGGTATGACACATTGTCTCAATTTCTAACTGACAATGGATTCACCAACAGCAAAGTAGATAGAACACTCTTCAGAATTCACGATGAGGAGAGTATACTGCTTGTTCAAATATATGTGGATGACATCATTTTTGGATCCACAAACAAAGCGTTGTGTGATAAGTTCTCAAACCTCATGCAAGGCAAATTTGAAATGAGCATGATGGGAGAGCTGACATTCTTTCTAGGACTTCAAGTTAAGCAGCTGGAGGATGGAACCTTTATAATTGAAACAAAGTACACCAGAGATTTAATGAAGAAATTTGGTATGAAGAGAAGTCTTCTGTGAAAATACCAATGAATACATCAGTCAAGATGGACATGGATGCAGATGGCAAGCCTGTAGATCAAACAATATACATAGCACTTATTGGCTCATTGCTCTATTTAATAGCAAGCAGGCCAAACACCACCTTTGCAGTAGGTGTATGTGCAAGATTTCAATCTGCACCAAAAGAAAGCCATATGACTGCAACTAAGAGAATCCTAAGATATTTGAAGGGATGCCAAGAAGTTGGCTTATGGTATCCAAAGGAAGGTGGATTCAAGCTTATTGGTAACTCAAACTCTGACTATGCTGGATGTAGAGTTGATAGGAAGAGTACTTCAGGAACTTGTCAAATGCTTGGAAACAGATTGGTTTCCTGGTTTAGCAAGAAGCAAAACTCAATAGCCACATCCACAGCTGAAGCAGAGTACATAGCTGCGGGCAGTTGTTGTGCCCAAGTCTTATGGGTGAGACAACAGCTGAGAGATTATGAAATTGAAGAAAAAGAGATTCCAATTATGTGTGATAACACAAATGCTATTGCAATCACTCAGAATCTTGTGTTGCATTCAAAAACAAAGCACATCGATGTCAGATATCATTTTATAAGAGATCATGTTGAAAATAAAGACATCACATTGGAATACATCTCAACTGATAAACAGTTAGCTGACATATTCACCAAACCCCTATGTGAATCAAGATTTGAAGAGCTTAAGCATGAGCTAGGGTTAATTGAGCTGAGTTGACACTCAGAAGACTCAATGAGAAAAGATGGAACGTGAAAAGATGAAAATAAAACAAGTCTCATGGATCAGCCAAGTGAATCAATCGTATCGGAAAGTCAACTGTATCAAGTTAGCTGACAGCTATACGAAAGGAGAGAAGAAGAGTTGAGTCATTTGTGTAGTAAGCTGAGTCATTTATGAGCTAAGTGACAAAAACACAGTCGTTTTTAATGAGCGGGAATATTTTTAAGGATGACATCAGCGTAATAATGACGGGTACAGTCAAAAGCTGCACAGTAAGCATATGATTGGATATAAATGCTGCCGCATTAAATGCGAGAAATTAAATGCAATGTGACGTGCTAAATCTGAGCCGTTGATCTTGATCAAATTTCAAAATCCAAAAACCCGTCCTTTCATAACCCTTATATACGGTTTTTCAATCCTCACTCTCTCACTTATTTCCGAAACTGTTCATCTTCCCAAGCAAAAGAAAGCAAGTTTTTCTCTCTCGAAAACCCTACAAGTTCTCAAGTCGGTTTACCAAGTTTCGTTCGGTAAAACTCACTAAAAAATGGCACCATCACATGATTTCACCAAGCTCGCAAAGCAAATCCACACAGGATCAACTGTGGACTTTGAGGGGATGATAAAGCAGGGTTCCGATGAAACCCTTGTGAAGAAAATAGCAGATAAAATCGAGAAATCTGGACTCAAACCTTTTCTCACGATGGAATATCAAATGACCTATGTTGAAGAAGTTGCCCCGTTTTATGTTAACGCCGAGGTGCAGGACGAAGGGATTAAGTCCTCCATCCACCGCAAGGATATATTAATCACTGCTAAGGACCTTGCGGAGCTTTGTTTCTTGCCGGAAGGCATGCCGGAGATATATGAAGTCGATGTCAACTTGGGCCGCATGGAAGAAAGTGGCCAAAACCGAGTGTGCTGCGAAAGTGGTCTACACAGCTGACAAGAAGCTGCTGAAGGACGATTATCATAAACTGATGGATATAGTCACCAAGAGTGTAGACATGAAGTTTGGCAGCTTCAATCAGCTGTCCAAAACCAAGCTGATCATCATGGCTGCGATCATGGAAGAAAAGAAGATCAATTGGGCGCAATTCGATACAAAGACTCGCTTTAACGTTGGCAACATATCCATCAAGGAGGACGGATCCTTTGGAGGATCACTTGGCTATGGCCTAGTTATTGGCCATCTGATGGAGGTTAAGGGCATTCCCCTTAGACATGGAAAGTCTTTCCATGTAAACAAGAAGATGTTCAGAGCCAACTTGTTCGGCGCCCAGAAGAGAGCCTATGCCAAGAGGGCAGATACCAGTGAGGGGAAATCAGCTGACCCTGTTGATACAACTGCTTCTTCCCCTCCAAAGAAGAGAGCTGCCCTTGCAGCTGCGAAGAAGAAAGTCTCCCCTGCAAAGAAAGAAAGAAAGACGCCTCGAGGCCCGATTCGCCGCCTGCCCGCAGGAGTCGCCTGCCCACGCAGCCGAGGCGGAGAAGGAAGCCTAGATACCTTCTATGGCCATCAGAAAGAAGAGGACTGCCAAGCCCAGAAAGGCAGCTCCTCAGTCAATGAAAGATGCTCCGGCCCCCGCCGCCAAGGAATCTGAAGAAGAAGTCTCCGAACCAGAAATTCCTCTGGTGAGGACCAAGAGAAGGAGAAGACTCACCAAGCTCTCAGAGCTTGAGAAGACAGTTGAGTCTGCCACTCAACTGGAGAAAACCTCTGAGACTGCTGAAGAAGTGCAGTCTCCAGAAGTTATTGAAGAAACAACCAAGTCTGCTGAGGATGGTCACAGAGGCAATTCGAAGACCCAGCTGTGGACAGAACAACTGAGGATGAAAAAATGGCGGAGACAGCAGAATCCCCTGCTGAAAGGACAGTGTCTCCACCTGCCACAAATGCTGCTAATGGAGAGGAGCAGCAGCGTATGCTACCTTCCATTCATGAAAAGGAAGGGCAACAAGGAGAGGATGAAGATGACGATGTGATGAAGATGAAGAAATGAAAGCTAAGTGTAGGGCCCAAGGGGTGTGAGTGTAAGGTTTAGAAGGGGGGGTTGAATAAACCTTACCAATTTTTCAAATTAGTCCTTTTAAATATTCAAAGTTAATACCTCACAACTGTGTCCTTGATGGACAGCTAAGTTAGTTAATCAGCAGAGTTAGTCACTCAACAGACTCGACTGAGTTGTTGATAGAATAACTCAAATTGTTTTGACTAAAGACTTAACTCGATTGTGATTTGTTTTCATTGGAAGACTTAACACCCTTGAATTTGGTTAAGTTTATTTTAATACTTGGTTTTAGCACTCGAGTTGATTATCAATTGGATAGCAAATTTATCAGATAAAAATAAGATGCGAGAAATTAAAGTCTTTGAAATGTAAATGACACAATAAGTTTTTATAGAGGTTCGAAAATGGGGTAATTCTTCTACTCCTCTCATCTCCAACTCCTGGAGGAATCCACTAAGTATTGATCAATATACGAGTGGTTAACAGTCCAGATACAAGTCTTGATCACACATCCGACTTGATCCTTTGGGACTCGATGCCGAGATGCCTTGGTCACACACGGTGGCTCCTCGCACGACTCATCTTCTTCACAGGGGGCTGCCTTGCTACTACAACCCACTTGCTCAAGCTTCTTGGATTTGATCACGAAGCCCTCCAACAACTCGAGAGATCGGTTCGACCTTGAACCTTCCTAAAATCCTCCGTGGAATGTAGACCCCTTGATTCTTCAAAAATTTCCTCTTCAACCGATTGACGTAATCTTTCCTTCACGGGTGAGTGTTGGATTGATTTCCTTCGTAATGTAGGCTTGAGGATTGATCTTGAATGATTTGAGAATATATTAGGTTACTGATTCAAATGTTTGCTTGAATGTTCGTGGGTTGAGTAACCTTTTCTCGAGTTATTCCTCAACCTTTTATAGTGATCTTTCAAAAATCGCCGTTGAAGAGATAGGCTTATTTTTGAAAGTCACTTGTGGTCGTTGGCTTGTCTTGTTGCGATCCTTGGAATTTCCATTTCCTCGTATGAATGATTCTTGACTTTTCGGAGTTCGACATGGTGAAGTGCTTCCCATTGGTTTATTCTTTTTGCACGCTCGAACTCGAGCACTTCAAGAAAGGCAAGATGGAGGTATTACTTGTTTAAGTAATTCTCTTGATTTACGGCAACGGATCTCTTTTAGTTGTCTTGACTTGATCGCATTTCCTTAACATCCCCAGGTGACTTGAGTCACTTCCAATCATTTGATGACTCTTCATCACTTCAACCTTGAGACTTGGTCTTGAGTTGACTTGACCGATACTTCACTCACCGCACCTTGATCGAGTTCTGTCTTCTCTTCTTTGCCACACTCACCGCCTCACAATGAGTCTTCCTTTTGTCTCTAGTTGACTTCTTGCATGTTCGGGCATAGCCGACTTGACTCGGCTCGACCAGCCCTATCTATTACAATGCAATTTACAACAAAAATGGGGTGCCAACTTCTATTCTAAGTTTTACATGGCATTCATCAAAATCTACAAAATAATTTCCCAACACTAAGTCACTCAAGGGTACAGTTTGAGCGCCCTGACTTCATTGAGGAAGATGAAGAATTGATGAAATTCCTTGAATTGACCACCGTGCTCCAGGCACTTGATGAAGATAACGACCTGGAAATCCTGCATATATTCAAGGAGAAAGAAAAGGAAAAGTTAGCAGAGGAAGCCGAAGCTTGTGAAAAGGTGAATATATGCCCATTCACTAGAACTCTGGAGCACACTCATCCTCACATTGATATGCTCTCGGAAAGTGATGAGGATATGGATCCTGTTGCTGCAAAGGAGAAATTGGATATGCAGCAAGCCATGCGGGAATCCAAATTGATGCATGAGCAGTAGATGATGGAAGGACCAGGAGAGTCCTCCAAATCTCTCCTGGAGATTGATCCATTGGGAGTGGTACAACAGATTGCCACATATATTGTTGCAACCACATCCCCAGTTCACTCAGAGGATGGATCCAAGGGACTTGGCGATGACACTGGGAACTTGGGCACCCAAGTTGAGCCAACCCCTAATGAAGGTGTCTTACCCACCCGCCCCCATGGCCGAGCACTCAATGGAAGCAATAGGGAGTCCGGGAGCAGAGTGACCCCACCATCGATCCACTCGGGGTGCGCACCGAGGGGGAAACTCACTCCACCTGCAGCCTAGGTCGGAGGATCTTTGTAGATGACTCCACAATGAAAGAAGGAGGCAAAGTAGAGAAAGAAAAAGAAAAAGAACAACAACAAGTTGTCACTAACGAAGCTTGGACAGTTGAGTCTGTCCCAGTTGAAGTGCCAACAGCTTTGCCGGCTGAGGACGCTGCTGTTGCAGTCGAGGCACAGGATGGATTTGCCCCGGGAGTTAACACTCTGGGCAATGAAAGTGCAATCCAAGGAGTTGAGACTTCTGTGGATGCCACTGCAGAAGACCCTAAGACAACTGCGTCTGTCGAATAGAATGTACAAGGCCTCGCTACAGTTCAGACTGCAGGAGGTAATGAAGGCCCAAGGGAGGTTGAGACTTCCCTGGGTAAAAATCAAGGAGAAAAGAGCATTCCTCAAGTCATCATTGCTGACTCAGAAGAAGAAATCAACGCTCTTCATGATTCCCAGGATAATACTGATACAACATTCTTGGGATCTGAAGACGAAGTCCACCCCTGCTGCAAAGGACTCAGCTGAGGATGTTTTTCCAAGTACGAGTAAGCCAGAATTCAAAGATGCTCGTCAAATGTTCAACTTTGATGATGAACCAAGCCCTCAGGCTTCATCATCCTCTGATGACGCTGATGGTGCAGCTGAGAACAAGCAAATTCATTTAGTAGAATCTACTAAGGCCGAAGAAGCTGTTAAGACAACTGAGGCTCAGTCAGCTGGCCAACCCACTCACCAAGGCCCAGTTGAGATCGAGTCATCTGCGCAGGCTCCCAAAGCTGCAGCAGGCTCGACTCAACCAGGCACATCACAAGCACGAACTACTGTAGAATCAATACCTTATGTATGTGATGATGCATTCGAAGAAACTTTCCCTTTCTCGATTGAGCTGCCCGATCTTGAAGAAGAAACAGCTCGTGAGCAGAGACGCTTTAACATAAGAGCTGATCCAGTTATTCCCTTCGATTCAATTGTTCCAGCAGATTTTGAATTTGATGCTGCTTGGTTGCCAGCTGAAACCGAGGTGACAGCTGAGGTACGTGAAGTCTTCAAGAAAATCCTTGGTGAGATTGAGAAGATTGAACGGCACCAGGCCTCACTGGATATGCGGCTGGAAAACAGGGATGCCAACCTCACAGCAGACTTGCGAGGGATAGTGGTCAGAATCAGGGAATGGTGTCAGCAGCAGAGTACAATGCGATATGAACAAGTCAGATATTTTAAAGCATTGTACAACAAAATGCTTTGATCCGGGAGGCCGATAATGCTAAAATGAAGCGGAGGATGCAGGAAAATATTGACAGAATGCATGCCTCTCATACAACAGAAATGGAGCTGCTGCGTGAATTTCACAGAAAAGAACTTCTGCGTGTTGAGAAGAATATGAATGCCAAATTCAGCCTTCTCATGGCTGAAATGAAAGCCCGTGGCCGAGTCCAAAGCTACCCGCTCAGAATTTCGAGCAAAGATACTCCATAATAGACTCAATCAAAATTCCGCTATCAACCGAGTGGACTTCATGCTTTGGGATGTTTCAAGGGTTCCTCTCTCCTTTGATGATGCCAAAAAGGGGAAGAGGAATACCGAAGATGTTGAAAGAGACAACGGTTGAGAAGAAGAAAGAGACAAGGTTGTTGAGAAGAAGAAAGAGAGACGGTGATGAGAAGGGAAAAAAAGGGGAAAGGTCAAAGGATGTGACCTTAATGCTTCTTGAAACCCCTCGGCAAGGTCATGTCACAACAAGCATAATCAAGCAAACTTAGGTGACTCTGCGCTCCAACACTATTTGTGCCTATGTCTCAAAAAAGAGAAAAAGCTGAAGCGAGAGATGGAGGAGTTTGACAAGAGAACGGATGCCCGTGTTGAAGAAATGTTGAAATAGTTCGCAGCATTCCGGCAGAAAAGATCTGAATGCCATTCCAGATGACGGACAAGAGCCAAGATCAGTTGAAGAGTTCAAAACGCTCGAATCTGAAGGATACTTCAAAAACATGTCCATAGCCTAAGCCTGGGACTTGTACTGGGAGAAAGGTCTGAAGCTGTGCCAAGAAGATGATAGGCAGCAGACAACCAACAACCATTCAACTGGTAAACAGAAGACTCCCGTGCAGTATGCACCCAGAGGAAAAGGAAGAAGTGGTGGAGGAAGAGGTTTTCGACCTAGACCTTTGCCCAAAAATATTGAATATGTAGATCCAGGCAAGAAAGGAAAGATCTACTGGGCTGGATACGATGTTGTAGCCAATCTGGAAGTGGAGAGGAAAAATGCTGAATATGTCAAAAGAATCGAAGAAGAAAATAAGAGGCAAACTCAGCTGTGGCAAGAGAGACAAGAAAGAAAAAAGGAAAGATGAAGCTGCAAAGAAGGCATATGAAAAGAAGAAAGCAGCTGAAGAAGAAAAGAAAACAAAAGAGAGCTGACGAAGACAGAGCTGAAGAAGAAAGAAGGAGGCAGCAAAGGCGATGAAGTGTTGCTGCTAACCCCTTCATGTATTTTACTTTTGTAAATACATATGCATGTAAGTCTTCTGTACATTCAATGAAAAATCTGTAATTTGCGTAGATATAAGTATGCTCTGATTGCTCTGATACACATTGTAAACAACTGTGTAAAGGACAACAATGTTATGATCAATAAAAAGATTGATTCTACGCATACATTCCTTGTTACTGCATTGTCTGTATGTATCCGTGCTGTTTGCATGTTAATTAATGTTTTAAGTTTTGGCATCATCAAAAAGGAGGAAATTGTTGAGAAATTTATTGTTTAGATTTTGATGAATGCCATGTAAAACTTAGACTAGAAAGTTGGCACCCCATTTTCCTTGTAATTTGTATTGTAATAGATAGAGTTGAACAAGCTAAGTCAAGTCAGCTATGCCTGGGAATACAAGAAATCAACTGAAGACTGAAGTATCCGCCGAGGAACAGCTGAGTATGGCCAAGAAAGAAGATCAAGGACTCGACTGAAGGAGTATCAGCTATGATACAAGCTGTATGAAGAGTGAGTCAAGTCAACTCAAGAAGCCAAGTCTCAAGTTGAAGTGACAGATGAGTCATCCATTAATTGGAAGCTAACTCGAAGTCACCTGGGGAATAAAAGACTGCAGTCAAGTCAAGACAACTGAACAAGATCCGTTGATAATAGTCAAGAATTCTACTCAGAATAGTAACCTGTTAAAGTTGTCAGAGATAAAATGTTAGTTTCAGTTATGTGCAAAAGGAACAAACCAATGGGAAGACGCACGCAAGTGTCGAAACGCCGCAATCCGCAAGACATTAAATACGAGGAAATGTCAACATCAAGGATCGCAACAAGACAAGCCAACGAACACAAATAACTTTTGAAAATCAGTTTATATCTTCAACGGACAGATTTTTGAAAGTTCACTATAAAGAATGAGGAATCACTTTGAGAAAAGGTTACCTTGCATACCTGAACCTTGCACACCTAAGATAACAAGCAACATTCAAACTGTAACCTACAAAATATTCTCAAGTTATTCAAGCAAAATCCTCAAGCCTAAATCTCGAAGGAAATCGATCCAACACTAAGCTGTGAAGGAAAGACAACTTCAAACTATTGAAGAGGAAACTTTTGAAGAATCAAAAGGGGTCTACTTTCCAAGGAGGATTGTAGGAAGGTTCAAGGTCGAACCAACCTCAACTTATTGGAGGGCTTCCTGATCAAATCCAAGAAGCTTGAGAAAGTAAGCTGAAGTAGCAAGCGCCCGCCCGTGAAGAAGCCGAGTCGGACGAGAAGCTTGGTTGTATGACCAAGGCATCTCGGATCGAGTCCGGGGAGCAAGTCACGGTGCGTGATCAAGACTTGTCTCTGGGATCGATAACCACTTTGTACGATCATTACTTAGTGGATTCCTCCGGGAGTTGGAGAAGAGAGGAGTAGAAGAATTACCCCATCTTCGAACCTCTATAAAATTTACTTGTGTCATTTACATTTCAACATATTTACATTCCTGCACACATACTTTATATCTCACGATAATTTGATATCCACAAAGTGCTAAAACCAAGTGTTTAAAACAAAGTTAAAACAAATTCAAGGGTGTTAAGTCTTCCATTTGAAAAACTCATCACAACCAAGTTAAGGTTTAGTCTAAACAGTGAGTTATTCTATCAATGACTATATCGAGTCGTTGAGTGGCTAACTCTATTTGATTAACTAACTTAGTCCCTCAAGGACTTAGTTTGTGTAATTAACTCGTAATATTTTAAAAGGACTAAAATCAAAAAGTTGGTAAGGTTTATTGAACCCCCTTCTAAACCTTACTCACTCCTTGGGACCTACACATGGCAAGAATAATAATGGAATTATCAAGAAAATGAAATGGATTCCTGGGTTATGGTTTTGATTAATATCTCTCTTGTTGTCCGATTTAATCAGAGCCAAAGTTATTACCAATATTCTTATAAGACGATCATAAAAGTATTTTATCCTCCCTCTCGAGATGTATAAAATGTAGATTGAAATATCTATGCTAGCATCTCAACAATAGATATACAACTTTCAAATGCACCAAAGATCAAATATTCTCACAAATATTACAAACCTCTCGATTATGCAAATATTCATGTCAAGTACTTAAGATCTAGTATTGAAGCTCATCTCTCGATTTATGAATCAATATATCAAACATGACAAATCATTGGCCAAATGATAAACAAGAATAAGAACAAAGTACTCAAATACTCTTCAAGATAATAACTTCAACTAAGATTGAAACATTCAACAAGAGTCAATTAATCTACTACCAAAACCCGGAAATCACAAGAAGTTTAGCTACTCATTATATATAAACAATCCATAGACAATTTGTTCATACAAAACTCAAGCTAGAATGAAAGATTAAGATACAAAGAATGAGAAAACTTAGGGAAATGGATAATCTCTCGATTTATCTTCATTCTTTAAGATCCGATGCGACCCGATTCTTCCCTTAATTCTTTCTTGATGAAGTTGATGTGTTCTTTGGTATATTCCCAGTTTTTCCTCCTTGGTGTGCGCCCCCAAATGTGTTTTTATAGTGTTTGGGAAAAACCTAGGTCAATGTGCTGTCAGATCTGGAATTCCCCCACAAACGTACGACCCGTGCGTAAAGCTGAACCAAATATCAATTTTGATGGCCCACGCACGACCCGTGCGCTTACGCACGACCTGGTCGTGTGTCATGCCGAACCAAAGTACAAAATTTTCAGACCATGATCGACCCACGCATGGCCCGTGCTACACGCACTGCCCATGTGTCATCATTTTCTGCTCCGATTCAGCCAATTTTTCTCGTGTCAACTCCTTACTTCGTATATTCATTGTTCCACATATATTTTCACGATTCACAAGGGTTCTAATAGCTGCAATGCTCCCAATTTTCACAAAAGTGCTGCAAAAATAGTGATTTTCCTGCAAAACGAGCAAAGCGTAATATCATTCCCATAAAGAGAGAATACGACCCAATTTACTGAGTTAACGCATGCTTATCTATTAATTGTATCCATAATTATGAACCAACATACATGCAAAACTCACACTAATCACCAACCCATAAAACAATTGAATGAAAAAACTTACACACTACACAAAAATACACGAAAACCTGAACAAAAATGTTAAAAAAATGAAAAAATCACCAAAAAATAAAATTTAATACGGCATGAAAAAAGTTGCAGAAAATTGAAAAAAATATAAATAATTTGTAACAATTACTATATCAAAAAGTCGAAATCTAAAAACAAAGTTCTTATTGAATATTTCTTCAACCTTGAGTCTATCTTCAATGTCTTCCCTCTTGTTTTCCAAACCTTGGCTGGTATTCAATGCCTTATTCTCTCTTTAAAAGTTATTTTAGGGAACTATGTTAAAGAGACGTGTATGTTCAATTTTGGGATAAATCCACGTCCCAAGAATCTCGGTGAAATCAATATCCACCTCTACAGATCACCTATCAAATTATAAAACTGTCCTTAATTAAAAAATTGGTACATATGCATATTTATAAAAATATCCTTGTAACCGTTTTTAAAATTTTAAAATACCTTAAATATTGTAATAATCTAAGCCCTTCAAAATTATGAATAAACGACCCAGATCAGACCTTACGGTCTCTCCCCAACATATTGGTCTCATTTGAACCAATACCATAATGTATATATATATATATATATATATGGAGATGGTTATATAAGACCACCTCATAGGGCGAGTCCATGTGGACCAATCCTAGCCATATATCTAATTTTTTCAAGGGCTGTGATTTAAGAGGTAAAATTACAGATTACAAGCTAGGTAATTAAACACAGGGGTAAATCAATCATCCTCCAAAACAACCCAATGTGCACGGGCTTCAGCTGATTCATTGTGATCACGCAATCCTTTCAAATCTCATAGAAAAATGAAAGTGAACAATCCTAATCCTCTTTCTTCAACGCACTACTGTGAGAAATCCTTCCTCGCACTACTGTGAGAAATCCTTCCTCCTTCTTCAACGCACTACTCACTACAAGAAATCCGCTGAATAGCGACGGATTTTAGCTATGAATGCTATCCGTCGCTATTAGCGATGGCTTTATGATGGAATAACGATGGATTTCTTCCCAAAATAATTTAAAAAATATTTCACTATATAGCAACCAAATAGCGACTGAAAAACGACGGAATTACAAATAGATAACTATCTGTCGTTAATCCGTACCTAATAAGGTGACTAAAATTTAAAAAACTGGGAAAAATATTTACGATGGATAAAATCTGTCGCTATATTAATTAAATAATTCAATTTAGCGACGGATATAATCCGTCGCTAAACTATAAACGAATTTTAATTTAAAAAATTGAGGAAAAGATTTGCTACGGATAAATTCCGTCGTTAAATAACAATTTAGCGACGGATATAATTCGTCGCTACACTAAAAACTGGGGAAACAATTTGCGACGGATAAAATCCGTCGTGAAATAATAAAACTATTCAATTTAGCGACGGATATAATCCGTTGCTAACTATAAACGAATTTTAATTTAAAAAACTGAGGAAAAGATTTACAACGGATAAATTCTATCGTTAAATAATTAAACTATTCAATTTAGCGACGGATATAATCCATTTACATCCGCGCTAAACTATAAACGAATTTTAATTTATAAAACTAAGGAAAAAAGCAATTGAATAGCAACTCTCATAGAATTATATATATATATATATATATATCATAAGTTGCTATATTGAATAGCAACTCTCATAGAAGGAAGCAATTTTTGCTTTTAAAAAAGCGACTGGGGGCTGAAAATAAGAAACAAAAAGCACTTTTTTTTGTCAAAAAAATCACTTTTTCTTCAAACTCACCCTCCATCTCACAATACAACATAGAACAGACTAACAGAGAACCCTCAATTCCTCAGGGCGCGATTGGATGCCAATGAGATTCCATTTTCGTTCCGCTGGAGAATTTTTTTTGACCAAATATGCGATTGTTTATGAAATTTTTCAGAAAATATACTATTCTCTCACTTTCATTTTTTCTCTTATCAATCACATCTACACATTTTTTCACAAAAAATTAATCATTATTACACATTCTCCCACAAATTTCACTATTCACATATTCACACATCTCTAACTACCAATCACATTCAATCATTATTTTACTATTTTTAAATCAAATCAACTTTCATCATTACTTTTTCATCTCACATACAATCACACTCTCAAAATTCAAATATTTTGTTCCAAAATTTTTTTCATCACTATTCTCTAGCAAAATGAAAATTTTCAAAATGAAAGTATATCTAATCGCGCCACAGTCTCTCATCATTCAGTCCGTTTCTCGCTTGCCTCTCTCTCTCTCTCTCTCTCTCTCTCTCTCTCTCTCTCTCTCTCTCTCTCTCTCTCTCTCTCTCTCTCTCTCTCTCTCTCTCGCCAGTCGCCTTTCTCTCTCGCTTGCCTCTTTCTCTCGAATCTCGATCGACTCTACGAGGTTAAGATATGTATTTCACATCCCTAAATTATAAATTGATATATATTTCTTTCAATTTACACAACCCTAACTAGGTTTTTGTAGAGAATTTGATTATAAATTGGTATTCCTAGTTTTTACTCATACTTCAAGGGTTTGTAATCCGTAGATTATTTGGGTATAAATTTATAGAATATTTGTGTATAAATTTGATTATTTGTGTATAAAGTGCATGTGAAGTTAAAAATGAAACAAATTATTGTCTTCATCACCTGCTTGACTAGTTCTTCCCCAAACTCAACTTGTTTGCCTGTTCACCTGAATTTCATTTGAGTGTATTTAGTTTTTTTTTTTTGGTTCATGTATTTTGTGCAATTTTCAGTGCGATTTTTAGTGCAATATTCAGGTTTTTGGCCAATTTTCATTTATATATTTTGTAATCTTGCTCGAAAGATTCTATCTTAACCAGCCATAATGTTTTGAGATTTTGTAACATGTTTTAATCCCATCAAATCCATGGACTATTCTTTGAAATAGGAAGCGGGAATAGATGTGGACAAATTCTTTTTAGCTTAGTTTTTATGACTTTGTTTCCTAATTATATTTAGGAATCAAAAGATAGATATTAAGCTAGCCTTTGAACTTAGTATATATAACTGTGTTCTCGTATTGTAGTTCAGTGGAAGTGATATTTGTTTGTTCATTATGTTGTTCCTCAGTTTCCTTTTCTGTGTTACACTGATATGCTGACATGTATAGCCTTCTTGGTGACTTGTTCTTTCATTAAGCACCATGAGGGTTTATGAAAATGAGACTACAATTAGCTGGGGGAACAAGTCATCAAGAAGCTTGAATATGATGTTAATGTTGAGCTCTGTATATGAGATTACCTTTGTGAGAATCAAGGATTGAATCAAGGATTGAACACTTTCAAAAAAAAAAAAAAAAAATCAAGGATTGAATGTGCTGATGAGTGTGGGAAATTTATGAGACAAATTTTGAATATGCTGACAAGAGTTGTCTTTTTAGTGACTTGTTTGCATAAGCGAGACTCAAGATTGAACTTCAAGTTACACAATCGTTTTGCATCATGTAGGTCCCAAGGGGTGTGACTAAGGTTTAGAAAGGGGGAATGAATAAACCTTTCCAAATTTTCGATTTTAGTCCTTTTAAAATTACAGCAGAGTTGACTCAAACAGCTGTGTCCTTGAGGGACAACTAAGTTGGTTATTCAGCTAAGTTAGCCACTCAACAGACTTGATAGAGCTGTTGATAGAATAACTTGGATATTTAACCTAAACTTAACTTGGTTGGTTTGGTTTTATCACCGGAAGACTTAACACCCTTTGATTAGCGTTTAGCTTGTTTTAACACTTGATTCTTAGCACTTGGTTATTAATCAGTTGGATAGCAAATATGATTCTAACAACAGATATAAAGTAAATATGCAGGAAAGATAAATATGCTGAAATTAAATGACACAAATATTTTTATAAAGGTTCGAAAATGGGGTAATTATTCTAATTGCCTCTTCTCCAACTCCTAGAGGAATCCACTAAGTAACAGATCAGTTTACAAAGTGGTGAACAGTCTGGAGATAGCCTTGATCACACAGCTGGCTTCTCTTGCGATTCAGCTTCTTCACAGGGCAGCTGCCTTGCTACTTCAGCTCACTTCTCAAGTTCTTGGATTTGATCACGTAGCCCTCCAACAAACTTGATACTGGTTCGACCTTGAACATTCCTACAATCCTGACTTGAAAAGTAAACCCCTTTTGATTCTTTAAAAGTTTCATCTTCAACAGATTTGAAGTTGTCTTTCTTTCACGGCTTGTGTTGGATCGATTTCCTTCGAGTTTCAGGCTTGAGGATTTGCTTGAATGTTCTTGAGAATATTGCGGGTTAAATGCTTGAATAATGCTTGCTTGTTCGTGGTTCAGGTAACCTCTTCTCAATAATTTCCTCAGCCTTTTATAGTGTAAATTTGAAATTTTGCCCGTTGAAGAGATAGGCTAATTTCAAATATCATTTTTGTTCGTTGGCTTGTCTTGTTGCAGTCCTTGATGTTGACATTTCCTCGTATTAAATGTCTTCGCAGCATTGCAGGTGCCTGACACAAGGTGCAGTGTTTCCCATTGGTTTATTCTTTTTGCACAATTCTGGGACTAACACTTTAGACCTGACAGCTTTGACATATTACTATATTGAGTAATATTCTTTGACTTTAATCAACTGATCTAAGTCAGTTGTCTCGGCTAGACTGCTGTCTTTACCCCAGGTGACTTGAGTTAGCTCCAATCATTGGATAACTCAACTGTCACTTCAACTTTGAGACTTGGCTTCTTGAGTTGACTTGACTGACACTTCTCACAGCTGTTCCTTAGCTGACACTTCTTCAGTCGAGTCCTTGACTTACTTCTTGGCCATACTCAACTGACACACAGCAGAGTCTTCAATCCAGTCTGCAGTTGATTTCTTGTATTCCTTGGCATAGCTAACTTGACTCAACTTTCTTAGTCTTATCTATTACAATACAAATTGCAAGGAAAATGGGGTGCCAACTTCCTAGTTGAAGTTTTACATGGCATCATCAAAATTTACTCAATAAATTTCCTAACAATTTCCTCCTTTTTGATGATGCCAAAACTTAAAATCATACAAAGAAAGTAAACAACAAAGATACATACAGACAATGTAGTAACAAGGAATGTATGCTTAAAATAGATCGTTTTTTTGATCATAGCATTCTTGTCCTTTACACAGCTGTTTACATTTGGTATCAGAGCAATGTACATGCATCTAAGCTAAGATACATTGATACATTCAGAGTGAAAAATTATAGAAAAATTCACTTAGTTTATTACAGAAGACTTACAAGATGTATTTACAATAGTAATACATGAAGGGGTTTGTAGCAATACTTCAACACCTTCGCTGATTCCTTCCTCTTTCTTCTTCAGCTCTCTTGCGCTCCTCGTCGTCACCAACTCTCTTTCTCTTTTTCTCTTCTTATTCCCTCATTTTCTTCTTTTCATAGGCCCATTTGGAAGCATCATCCCTTTCCTTCCTCGCGATCCATTCTCATGTCTGCCTTTCATTCTCTTCTTCTTGCTGCCTCATCGTTCTTTCTTTCCACCTCACGGTTGGCAAGGTGGTCATATCCAACCCAGTAGATCAAGCCTTTCTTGTCAGGATCTACATATTCTACATCCTTGGGTTTTGGTCGAGGTAGGGAACCTCTTCCACCACCACTTATTCCTCTTCCTGACTCAGCTCTTCCACCTTTGGGCGTGTACTACACTGGAGTCTTCTGCTTTCCAGCTGAGTGACTGCGGGAAGACTGCTGCATATCAGCTGATTTAATCATATCCAATCCTTTCTCCTAGTACAAATCCCAGGCTTGAGCCAGAGCCATTCCTTGGAAGTAGCCTTCTGATTCAAGTGTTTTGAACTCTTCAATCGATCTAGGCTCAGATTCATTATCAGGTATCACATCCTGATCCTTTCCAGCTGGAAGACCACCATATTGTCTCATGATTTCTTGAACGCGAGCATCCTGCTTTTTAGTTAACTCCTCAAACCCTGCTTTAATGATCTTTCTTTTGTCTGCCATTGATACAGCATCATTCTCGATTGGTAGGGTCACAGGGAGTTTGCTGAGGATGGAGGCAATAACAGACCTTGCTGAAGGGTTTCAGGGTACATCAATTGCAATTGCTTTGAACTTCTTTCCCCCTCAACTGTATCTTTCTTCTCAGGTGCATTTTTCTTCAGCTTCTCTTCTTTTAATCCCTTGTGGAGCTCTTCTTCCCCCTTTTTGGCATCATCAAAGGAGAGAGGAACCCCAGGGAACATACCGCTAAGGATAAAATCCAGTCTGCTGATCGTAGAGTTGTGCTTGGAGTCTGTTGTATCATATGCGGCCCGAAACTCTGAGCGAGTTGCCTTAGACTCGGTTGTGACTAGCTTCATTTCAGCCATGAGAAGGCTGAATTTGTCATTCATGGCATTCTCGAGTCTTAGAATTTCATTCTTGTGAAATTGTTGCAGCAGCTCCATATCTGTCTTGTGAGACTGATTTATCCGTTCAATATACTCCTTCATCCTTTGCCTGATCATGGAGTTATCAGCACACCATACGAGCATTATTCCGTATAAGGCTTTGAAATAGCGAACTTGCTTGAGTCTCATGGAAGTCTTCTGTTGAGTCCATTCCCTAATACGCACCACGATCCCTCTCAAATCAGCTGTGAGAGTGGCATCTCGATTGTCCAGTCGTAAATCCAGTGAGGCCTGATGTCATTCGATCTTCTCAATCTCCTCACAGATCTTCTTGAAGACTTCACGAATCTCAGCGGTCTCTCCCGATTCAACTGCCGGCCATTCTGTGTCGAAATTAAAGTCTGCTGGAACAATTGTGTCGGTGGGAATGATGGGATCTTCTCGTACAATGTATCTTATTTGTTCAATAGCTGTTTCTTCCTCTAATTCAGGCAGTTTATGGGAGAAGGGAAACATGTCTTGAAAGACCTCATCGTGAACATATGGGATATCTTGTTAATTTTGTACCTACGATGACTCAGCTCTGTGTGCCTCAGCTGCGGCAGCTTCATTGGCAGTTGTCACAACTGCATGAGCCTGCGACTGAGCTGATGGAGTCGTTACTGCTGCAGCTATGGGAGCCTGCGCAGATGACTTGGTTCCAATTGGGGCATTGGGGATGTTTTCCCAACTGACTAAGCCTCAGCTGTCTAAACAGCTTCCTCGGTCTCAGTAGATTTCTCTAAATGAATTACCTGGTCCTCTGATATCATCAGCATCATCGGATGATGATGAGACTTGTGGAGTTGGCTCATCATCGAAGTTAAACCTCATAGGAGCCGTCTCTTCATTGACTTGGCAAATAGATTTGTGAACATCCTCTGTAATTGGTGTGGACTCTGCTTCATCTTCGGATCCGAGAAAGGATGTATCAATATTTTCTTGGAAGTCCTGAAGGGCACCAATGACTTCATCTGTGGCAGCACCTTCGACCAGAGGTATGTTCTCAACTGCATTCTTTTCCTTACCTAGGGAAGTCTCAACCTCCCAAGACCTTGCATTCTTTAGCGATCTCAATTGCAGCAGGGCCTTCTACATTCCCTTCGATAGACTCATCAGTCTTAGGGTCTTGGACGATGGCATCCAGAGGAGTCTCAACCCCTTGGATTGCACTTTCTGAGCCCAGAGTGTTAACTCCCGGGGCATCACCATCATGTGCCTTGACTGTGATAACAGTGTCATTGGCCTTCAAAGCAGTTGACACTTCAGTTGGGAAAGACTCAACTGTCCGAGCTTCGTCAATGTCACTCTGCTGATGTTTACTTTCTATCTTAACTTCACCTCCTTCCTTCATAGATGAGTCTCCCACAGCAACCTCCAACCCAGTTGTGGTGGAGAGAGTTTCCCCCTCAGCTGGCGCACCAGCTGAGTGACTGATTGTGGGGTCACCCTTCTTCACAGATGCGGCTTTATCCGTTGAGTGCTCAGCCGCTGGGGCAGGTGTGAGAACACCTTCTTCAGGGGTTGGCTCAGCTTGGGTTCCCAACTTCCTAGCTTCATCGCCATACCCTTGGATCCATCCTCTAATTGCACAGGGGGCGTGGCTGCAGCAATAACCGTATATAAAGGTTATGAACAGACATATTTCGGATTTTGAAATTTTTTATCAAAATCAACGGCTAAGATTAAAACATCAAAACCGCATTTAATTCCCCTCATTAAATGCAACAGCATTTATATCCAATCATATGGCTTACTGTGCAACTTTTACTGTGATCGTTATTATTACGCTGACATCATCCTTAAAAACATCCCCGCTTAATTAAAACGAATGCGTTCTTGTCACTTAGCTCGTAAACGCTTCAGCTTAAATTCAACGTGGCTTAACTCTGCTTCTCTCTTCTTGTGAAGTAACTTAGCTGTCAGCTAACTTGATACAACTGACTTCCCGATAAGGCTATTTCACTTGGCTAAAGCGAGAAACTTGCTCTGCTTTGATTTTCACATCTTTTTTCTCTGCTGATTGAGTCTTCTGAGTTTCAACTCAGCTCAATTAACCCTAACTAATTCTTGAGTTCTTCAAATCTTGATTCACATAGAGGCTTAGTGAATATATCAGCTAACTGTTTATCAGTTGAGATGTATTCCAAGATGATGTCTTTCTTTTCAATATGATCTCTTATGAAATGATATCTGACATCAATGTGCTTTATTCTTGAATGCAACACATGATTCTGAGTGATTGCAATAGCACTAGTGTTATCACACATAATTGGAATCTCCTTTTCTTCAATATCACAATCTCTCAGTTGTTGTCTCATCCATAAGACTTGGGCACAACAACTTCCCGCAGCTATGTACTCTGCTTCAGCTGTGGATGTGGCTATTGAGTTTTGTTTCTTGATGAACCAAGAAACCAATCTATTTCCAAGTATTTGACATGTACCTGAAGTACTTTTCCTATCAATTCTACATCCAGCATAGTCTGAGTCTGAGTTACCAATTAACTTGAATCCACCTTCCTTTGGATACCATAAGCCAACTTCCTGGCATCCCTTCAAATATCTTAGGATTCTCTTAGCTGCAGTCATGTGGCTCTCCTTTGGTGCAGATTTGAATCTTGCACATACACCTACTGCAAAGGTGATGTCTGGCCTATTGGCTGTTAAATAGAGCAATGATCCAATGAGAGCTCTATATCTGGTTTGATCTACAGCTTTGCCATCTGCATCCATGTCCATCTTGACTGATGTATTCATTGGAATTTTCACAGAAGACTTCTCTTCCATACCAAATTTCTTCATCAAATCCCTGGTATATTGTGTCTGACTTATGAAGGTTCCATCCTTCAATTGCTTGACTTGAAGTCCTAGGAAGAAAGTCAGCTCTCCTATCATGCTCATATCAAATTTGCCTTGCATGAGGTTTGAGAACTTGTCACATATCTTCTTATTTGTGGAATCAAATATGATGTCATCTACATATATTTGAACAAGCAGTATACTCTCTCCATCTTGAATTCTGAAGAGTTTTCTATCAACTTTGCCTTTGGTGAATCCATTGTCAGTTAGAAATTGAGACAATGTATCATACCATGCTCTTGGTGCTTGTTTCAGTCCATATAATGCTTTCTTGAGTTTATATACCTTATCTCCAATAGTTTTCTGCTCAAAACCTGGAGGCTGTTCAACATAGACTTCTTCCTCTAATAGTCCATTTAGAAATGCACTCTTCACATCCATTTGATACATAGTGAAGATCTTATGTATAGCATAACCAAGTAACATCCTTATTGCTACCAATCTTACAACAGGAGCAAAGGTTTCATCAAAATCTATACCATATTCTTGGCAATACCCTTTGGCTACCAATCTTGCTTTGTTCCTTACAACAGATCCTTCTTCATTCATCTTGTTTCTGAAAACCCATTTTGTGCCAATAATATTTTGATGGGTTGGCCTCTGCACCAATTCCCATACTTTGTTTCTTTCAAACTGATTCAACTCTTCTTGCATTGCTTGAATCCAATGTATATCATCCAATGCTTGAGACACATCTTTAGGCTCTATCTGGGAAATAAAACAAGTGAACATCGCTTCATGTTATGCTCTGGATCTGGTTCTTATTCCATATCTAACATCTCCTATAACTAACTCTGGTGGATGGTCTCTCAGCCATCTCAAATCAGGTTGAAGTAAGTCTGCTGGATTCAGCTGTCTCGCAGCTAAGTTGTCTTGAACAACTCTTTCATCTTCATTCAGATGTAGACTTTCCAGCTGTCTTTGAGATTCAACTATCTCATCTTCATCTTGGTTGATTGCTCTTACTTCAGCTTCAACATAAGGACTTTTCTGCATAGTTGGCTGATTCAGCTTATCAGCTAACTCTTCAATTAATGTCTTCTCCATTCACATTGGGTTCATCAAAAACCACATGGATAGACTCTTCTGTAACCATAGTCCTCTTATTCAGCACTCTATAGGCTTTACTCTCAGCTGAGTATCCCAAAAATATACCTTCATCAGCTTTAGAATCAAAAGCCTTTAAGTTATATTTGCCATTGTAATGGATGAAACATTTACATCCAAATATCCTAAAGTATCCAATATTTGTCTTTCTCCCAGTCCAAATCTCATAGGGAGTCTTGGTCAATTGTCTATTGATCATGCATCTATTTTGAGTATAGCATGCTGTGTTAATGGCTTCAGCCCAAAATCTCTTAGGCAATTCAGCTTCAGCTAACATGGTCCTTGCAGCTTCCTTGAGAGTTCTATTCCTTCTTTCAGCTACTCCATTTTGCTGTGGAGTTCTTGCTGTTGATAACTCATGAGCAATTCCATTTTCAACACAATAACTCAATTGCTGTTGATAACTCATGAGTAATTCCATTTTCAACACAATACTGAGTTATCATCCCATTAACAAACTCGGTTCCTCACGATCTTATCTTTATAATGGTTTGGCTCTTTTCATTTTGAACTCTTTTCACAGCTGAGGTAACTTCTGCAAAGTTTCCTTCTTTTTACACATGAAGATTGTCCATGTATATCTTGAATAGTCATCTACCACATACATATTCTTTTGTCTTGATCCTTGCAAAGACTATTTCATTTGATTCAAAGATATTTGATCGGCACACTCCCATGTTGAATCCAACATTTGTGCCTTTATCACGAGTTGGGCGATGCTTAACAAGTTGAAGTTGAGGCCTTCAACATAAGCAACATCGTGATTGTCCAATCCATTCTTCTTGATGGATCTTGTGCCTTTGATTTCCCTGGAGCTTCATTTCCTCCAAATATGACTTTTGCACCTCTAATCTCCTTGAATCTTGACATCTTTTTCTTGTTTCCTATCATATATATGGAACAACCATTATCCATGTACCAGGTTCCTTGGCACTTAGCTGTTCCTTGGACCTGCAATCAAGGAAATTAGTTTTTAGGTACCCATATTTGCCTGGGTGCTGAGGGGTTAGTGCTATAAGATGATCCAACCAACCTATAGCCAAAGGACTTGACTCTAAGAGGTTGCCATCTATCAGTGCCATAATCATAGTGCACATTAGCAAATTGCTTGGGGGTTTTAGGTTCATACAGTTGTCTCTTTTGTCTGTATGCCCGTGTGTATGTTTTAGCAATTGCTCTTTTGGGGTAGTTGTGATATTTCTGAGTGTAATGCTTAGGTGCATATGTGTGCTGGTGATAGCTCTTTTGCCTTTGGAATGACCTTTGCTGAGTTTTAGGTCTTTGCCATCTAGGTTTGTATTCCATAGGTCTTTCCTGATGTTTCATGTTATTCCAATCAGCATAGTTTGGATAGTTTCTACCATTCCCATCATGTGTCTTTCTCTAATGAAACTTCTGGGGTTTTTGGTAGCTCTGTTTACTTTTCACAGAGTATTTTCTATTTCGAGTTTGCTGAGGATCTCGGCTGGATTTCTTCTCAGCTGTCCTCTCAGTATACTCGACTGGCTGTTTTCATTTCCCTTTGTATCCAAGGCCAGTTTGTTTGTGGTTATGCTTTGGAGTGAATGTGGGTGCAGCATTTGGTGTTTTGGATTTTTGAGATGCTTCATTACTTGAAGATCCTTTTTCCAAAATTACTCTTTGAGTTTGACTGTGCACAAAGGAATTGAATCATATGCCTGTCTTATCTCCACATTCTTTTTTACTCATGATAAGATCATCCAATGATTTGGATGTCTTTGTAAATGAGGCAATCACATTTTTGAGATCTTTTTCCCTCTTTTCTATAACATTTAAATCTGCTATGATCTTGGCATTTTCAGCCTTCAGCTTAGTGTTCTCATCAGCTATGTGACTCAGAGTACTCAGCTCTTTAGTCAGCTGTGAGTTTTGGCTTTTGAGCTGGCTATTTTCCTCATTTAGAATTGTGTGCGAGGATTTTATGTGTTCAAAATCTTTCATCAATTTGCCTAATGAATCATAAGGATCAGTGTGTGATGAAGTGTGTGTATCACAATCAATATCACTTGAATCTGAATGAGATGAGTTAGAGTGTACCTCATATTCTTGATCAGGTTGATCTTGTTCTTTTGCCATGAGACAAATCATAGCCTCTTCCTCAGAGTCACTTGAGTAGTCAGCTTCACTACTCTCTCGAAAGTCGCCGCTTTTTTGACTTGACTGTCTCAGCAGTCTCAGCAGCTAACATGGCTTTCTTCTTTTCCTGTCTTCTTTCTCTGAAGACTTTTCTATCTTCCTCATTCCTATATTTGTTGACTGGTGTATAGGAACAGTCAACTGCAAAGTGTCTTGGTTGTCTGCAGTTCCAACACAGGTTTTTAGCTCTTTGGTCAGCTCTTTATGTTCTTAAGAGGTCCATTAAGTGTCTCAGGGTCATAGTCTTCATTTCCCATTCAGCTGGGAGGCTCCTTAAGATCTTCACACATTTCCTTTTGTGTGTATTCCGTCCCAAGAGCTGAAAGCTCATTTGTGATTTCAGTGAATCTGATATCCAGCTGATCCATGGTTTCACCTGCAAGCATTTTGAAATTTTTAAATTTTTGGACAGTAACAGATAGTTTATTTTCTTTAATTTGTTCCGATCCTTCACAAATTAAAGTTAGTTTATTCCAGATTTCTTTTACATATTTGCAAGATTTGACTTTATTGAACATAGCTTTGTCCAATGTCTTGTAAAGTATATCCTTGGCCACATTGTCTAAGTTGTATCTCTTCCTATGTTCATTTGTCCACTCAGTTATTGGTTTTTCAACCATGGCTGGTATTTCCTCAGCAACAACTTCTTCTCCTTCAGCTGCAGCTTCTCTTCTTACAGTCGTGTTCACTTTCAGTATTTGCAGTGGCCCATCCTCTATCACAAGCCACATTTTATCATGTAATGCAGATAGATGAGCCTGCATATGAATTTTCCAATCATCAAATTCTTCAACAGTGAACATAGGAATGCGTGTCAGATTTGCTTCCATGATAATAACTTTGCTTAAAATGAAAGATTTTGAAAATACAAGTGTTTAAAACATTTTTGAAAAGATAGAGATCTAGTTTAGGAACCAGTGTGGAAGACTCAATGAACCAACCGCTCTGTTACCACTTGTAGGTCCCAAGGGGTGTGTGTAAGGTTTAGAAGGGGGGTTTAATAAACCTTACCAATTTTCAATTTTAGTCCTTTTAAAATTACAACAGAGTTGACTCAAACTGTTGTGTCATTGAGGGACAACTAAGTTGGTTATTCAGCTGAGTTAGCCACTTAACAGACTCGATAGAACTATTGATAGAATAACTTGGTTGTTTAACCTAAACTTAACTTGGCTGGTTTGGTTTTATCAGCGGAAGACTTAACACCCTTTGATTAGATTTTAGCTTGTTTTAACACTTGATTCTTAGCACTTGGTTATTAATCAGTAGGATAGCAAATATGATTCTAACATCAGAGATAAAGTAAATATGCAGGAAAGATAAATGTGCTGAAAGTAAATGACACAAATATTTTTATAGAGGTTCGAAGATGAGGTAATTCTTTTAATACTCTCTTCTCCAACTCTGGGAGAAATCCACTAACTAACAGATCAGTTAACAAAGTGGTGAACAGTCCGGAGACAGCCTTGATCACACAGCTGGCTTCTCTTGCGACTCAGCTTCTTCACAGGGCAGCTGCCTTGCTACTTCAGCTCAGTTCTCAAGTTCTTGGATTTGATCACGTAGCCCTCCAACAAACTTGATATTGGTTCGACCTTGAACATTCCTACAATCCTGACTTGGAAAGTAGACCCCTTTTAATTCTTCAAAGGTTTCCTCTTCAACAGATTTGAAGTTGTCTTTCCTTCACGACTTATGTTAGATCGATTTCCTACGAGTTTTAGGCTTGAGGATTTGCTTGAATGTTCTTGAGAATATTGCAGGTTAAATGTTTACTTGTTCGTGGTTCAAGTAACCCCTTCTCAGTAATTTCCTTATCCTTTTATAGTGCACATTTGAAATTTTTGCCCGTTGAAGAGATAGGCTAATTTCAAATGTCACTTTTGTTCGTTGGCTTGTCTTGTTGCAGTCCTTGATGTTGACATTTCCTCGTATTAAATGTCTTCGCAGCATTGCAGATGCCTTACACAAGGTGCAGTGTTTCCCATTGGTTTATTCTTTTTGCACATTCTGGGACTAACACTTTAGACCTGACAGCTTTGACATATTACTATATTGAGTAATATTATTGACTTTAATCGACGGATCTAAGTCAGTTGTCTTGACTAGACTGCAGTCTTTACCCCAGGTGACTTGATTCAGCTCCAGTCATTGGATAACTCAACTGTCACTTCAACTTTGAGACTTGGCTTCTTGAGTTGACTTGACTGATAGTTCTCACAGCTTTTCCTCAGCTGACACTTCTTCAGTCGAGTCCTTGACTTCCTTCTTGGCCATACTCAGCTGACACACAACAGAGTCTTCAATCTAGTCCGCAGTTGACTTCTTGTATTCCTTGGCATAGCTGACTTGACTCAGCTTTCTTAGCCTTATCTATTACAATACAAATTACAAAGAAAATGGGGTGCCAACTTCCTAGTTTAAGTTTTACATGGTATCATCAAAATTTACTCAATAAATTTCCTAACACATCAAGTCTCATTAATGTAGCATCAGTTAGCTGAAATTGTCCCATATCTTGTGGTTATCCTTATCTTTATTGCGTGAATCGTGATCTTATGTAATGTCCTTGAACTTTCCTTTCAAAATCTTTCACCAAATTTACCTGAATATTTCTATTCAAAATCTTGTTGATGAATTTACCTTTAATAAGTAATGTGCATAAAATCTATTCAGATCGTTAGACAATTATTCATAAGAAACTGTCGGCTTATGAACTTGCCAAATTGCAGCACGTTTCATGTACAACATGTGAGGGTTTCCATCAATGTCAAGCATGATCCTACTAGGTTCTATTTATGTGTTTATGAATATTATAAACAAAGAATGTGAAATGGTTGTGATGATGTGCTTATGTGATACTAAATAACTTGTTATTGGATTATACTTGATGAGCTTGCATCTCACCAAATGAAATATTGCTAATTTTTAGTTGATGTAGATAAAAGTTGATTCGTAGGGTGTGACGAAAGTTTAAAGCATGGATCAAAGGTCGGCCGGTTGGATTTCCGTCCTTCTCCCTCAACTCATCATTTGCATTTCATATAGGGAGTCTATTTTGATCTGTATATAAAAGGGCACGGTCGTTAGTGTCCTATATTATGGATAAATGCACATGTGTGAATATGTGGTGTTAAATATTTTTAAGTGAATGCTTCCGCTTGTGAAAAGGGTTATAGATCATGATTAACATGTTAATATCATGTGCAATGCAGTCGTACTGCTTATGAACTACAGTTTTATGCTATAAAAATACGCGTTACAAGGGTAAGGGTGTTACAATGCTAAAGCAATTAATACAACTTGTTATACTCAGAATTGATATATGATTAATAGGTAATTGACAAAAACCCATTATGAAATTTGGACTCGAAGAAAGCTAAATGTGGGATATTTTCACATTTTTGGAGTAAATGTTTCATTTATAACAATGGCAAAGCTAATCTGAAGGAATTTCATGGTAAGGCTGGTGAAGGTATCTTTCTTGGATATTCAGCTGAGAGCAAAACCTTTAGAGTCGTAATAAAAGGACAATGGTTACAGAAGGATCTACTCATGTGGTCTTTGATGAACCCAATGTCAATGGAGAAGATATTGATGAGTTATCTGAAAAGATGAATCAACCAACTAGAAGAGTTCTTATATTGAGACAGCTCCCAGAAGACTTGATCTCTTATGAGGATGAGTCAGTTGAATCTCAAAGAGAGCTAGAAAGATCGCAATTGAATAGACATGATCAAGAAGAATTTGTTCAAGATAACTTACGTGCAAGAAGAATCAACCCAGCTGACTTACTCCAACCAGGGGTGAGATGGGTGAGAGATCATCTATCTGAGTTAGTGATTTGAAATGTCAGAGAAAGAGTAAGAACAATATCCAAAACTCATCATGAAGCAATGCTTACTTGTTTTATATCTCAGATTGAACCAAAGGATGTGTCAGAGGCATTGGATGACACACATTGGGTCCTAGTTGCAAGAAGAGCTATATCAATTTGAAAGGAACAAAGTTTGGGAATTGGTTCAAATGGCTACTAACCAAAATGTTATTGGTACAAAGTGGGTAATCGGAAACAAGATGAATGAGAAAGTATTTGTTGTTAAAAACAAATCAAGATTGGTAGCAAAAGGGTACTGCCAAGAAGAAGGTATATAATTTGATGAAACATTTGCACATGTTGACAGATTGGTAGAAAACATGATGTTTCTTGCCTATGTTGCACATAAGAACTTCACAGTCTATCAGATGGATGTGAATAGTGCTTTTGTAAATGGACTTTTGGAAGAAGAAGTCTATGTGGAACAACCTCCAGGTTATTAGCATAAGACTATTAAGGATAAAGTGTACAAACTCAAGAAAACACATTATGGATTGAAACAAGCACCAAGAGTATGGTATGTTACATTATCTCAATTTGTAATAGACAATGAATTTACCAAAAGAAAAGTTGATAGAACACTTTTAAGATATAAAGATGGAGAGCATCTTGCTTTTTCAAATCTGCGTAGATGATATCATTTTTGGATCAACAAACAAAGAACTTTGTGATAAATTCACAAAGTTAATACAAGAAAAGTTTGTGGTGAGCATGATGGGAGAATAAATTTCTTCCTATGACTTCATATAAAGCAAAAGAAGGATGGAACCTTCATAAGCCAAACCAAGTATACCAGAGATTTGATGAAGAAGTTTGTATGCAAGGGAAATCACCTGTGAAGATTCCAATGAACACTAAATTAAAATTGATATGGATGCAAAAAACTAACCAGTGGATCAAACAAGATATAGAACACTTATTTGATCATTGCTTTACTTGACTGCCATCAGACCTGACATCATCTTTGTAGTATGTGTATGTGCAAGGTTTCAATTTGGACCAATAGAAATTATATGACAACAACAAAGAAAATATTGAGATATTTAAAAGGAAGTCAAGAAGTTGGATTATGGTATCCCAATGAAAGAGGCTTCAAACTGATTGGTTATTCAGATCAATGTTATGTTGGATGTAGAGCTGACAGGAAGAGTACATTCGATACATATCAACTTCTTGAAAATAGATTGGTTTCTGGTTCAACAAGAAACAAAATATAATAGCTACATCAACAGCTGAAGTTGAGTACATTGATGTAGGCAACTGTTGTACCCAAGTCTTATAGATGAGACAACAGCTAAGAGACTATGATATTGAAGAAAAGAACATTCCAATTATGTATGATAATACAAGTGCTATTGTAATTACCCAGAATCCCGTATCGCATTCTAGAACAAAGCACACTAATGTCAGATATCATTTTATTAGAGATCATGTTGAAAAGAAAGACATCACATTGGAATATGTCTCAACGGAGAAGGATTTAGCTGGTATATTCACAAAACTCTTATGTGAATCAAGGTTTGAAGAATTATTGGAATGTTTCTTCTCTCGGCGTGTTTCTAACTATTGGAATGTTTTTTCTCTGGGTATGTCCTTGTGCATTAAGATTGAGGAATCTAAGAACGCTAAAAATACTTGTGTTATTTTTTATTTCCACTATGTATACAGATTTTACTGTGCGTGTGTTAAGTGTTATAACACCACCGTCTAGCTCCAAAAGAGTTTTTTTATTAAAACTCATAAAATTCAAGCAACATAATCTTTCATAGCCAAACTGCTTCACAAGAGGAATCAGTGGCAACAATGTATTCTGCTTCTGCAGCTGAAACTAAGACTGTCTTTTGCTTCTTTGATACCAAGAAATTATTTTCGAGCCAAGACAAACTATATATATCCCTGTGTACTTTTTCAATCATCTAGTGATCCAACCCAATCATTGTTAATTTATCCAACAAACTTATTTTGTTTTCCTTTCACATACTTGATCACAAATTTTCTCATACCTTAATGGTATCGCAAAATCGTTTTTGATGTTGCATATTGTAGTTTGTTGGGGTTCATGCATAAATATTGATATTAGACTAGTGGAATAGACAATATATGGCCTCGTGTTTGTCAAGTGCATCAAGGAGCCAGCTAGACTTCTATAAGTCTTTGCAACTTTGGTTGCTCTGTCATTCAAATGAAATTTTTTATTGATAGCAAGTGAAGCCAAAATCGGCTTGCAATTATTCATCCAATATTTCTTCAATACCTCTTCAAGATATTTTTCTTGAGAAATAAATATTTCTCTTTTGATTGTCGAACTTTAATCCCTAAAATATCTCATGAGATCCATATGGTCATATCGTATTCATCCATCATTGCCTTTTTAAATTCTTGCACCATAGTTGGACTAGTCCCCATATATATTAAGTCATCTATGTAAACACAAACGGTAAGAACATTTTGTGCGCCTTTCTTTACATATAATGAATGTTCACTTTGATTTGGTTCAAATCCATTAAACAACAAAAATGTTAATCTTACTATTCTAGGCTCATGGCATTTGTTTTATCCATATAAAGCTTTTCTAAGTCGATAGACTTTTTTTCTTTGTCTTTCACATTATAATCTTCTAGTTGCGACACATAAACTTCTTCTTCTAAATCTCCATTATGAAATACATATTTAACATCCAACTGGTGAATAGGTGTCTCCAATTGTGCATCTACAACTAGGACAATGCGAATTATCTCCATTCGAGCAACTGGTGTAAAGGTATCCGTGAATCAAATTATGGCTGCTGAGAAAATCCCTTTGTGACTAGTCATCCTTGTGCTTGTGAATTTAGCCATTGTTGGGAAATTATTTTGTAGATTTTGATGAATGCCATGAAAAACTTAGATTAGAATGTTGGCATCCCATTTTCCTTGTAATTATCATTGTAATAGATAGGGCTGAATGAGCTGAGTCAAGTCAGCTATGCCTGGAAATACAAGAAGTCAACTGAAGAAGTGAATTGAAGACTCCGCTGCGGAACAACTGATAGAGGACCAAGGACTCGACTGAAGACATAACAACTGAGGGACAGTTGTGTGAAGAGTCAGTTAAGTCAACTTAAGAAGCCATGTCACAAGTTGAAGTGACAGATTAGTCTGTCAATGATTGGAGCAGACTAAAGTCACCTGGGGAAAAAGGCAGTTGCAAAGAGGAGTTAACTGAAAAGAATCTGTTGAACAGAAGTCAAGAACATTACTTAAACAAGTAATGCACCAATGCTGCCAGGTCTTAAAGTGCTCAGTCCCAGAAGCGTGAAAAAGGAATAAACCAATGGGAATCACAGCACCTCGTGTCAGAACCTGAAAAGCTAGACATTCATTTAATACAAGGAAAGGTCTACATCTCAAGAATGAAGACCAAGAAAAGACAAGCCAGCGGACACAAGTTACTTTTGAAAATCAGCTTATCTCTTCAACGGACATATTTTTGAAAGTTCACTATAAAAGGCTGAGGAATTTCATTGAGAAAAGGTTACCTGAACCACGAACGACCAAGCATTATTCAAACTCTAACCTGCAAAATATTCTCAAGATATTCAAGCAAAATCCTCAAGCCTAAATCTCAAAGGAAATCAATCCAACACAAAGTTGTGAAGGAAAGACAACTTCAAACTGTTGAAGAGGAAACTTTTGAAAAATCAAAAGGGGTCTACATTCCAAGGAGGATTGTAGGAAGGTTCAAGGTCGAACCAATCTCAAGTTATTGGAGGGCTTCGTGATCAAATCCAAGAAACTTGAGTAAGTGAGCTAAAGTAACAAGGCAGCTGCCCTGTGAAGAAGCTGAGTCGGACGAGAAGCCAACTGTGTGACCAAGGCATCTCCAGACTGAGTCCAAGGAGCAAGTCGGTTGTGTGATCAAGACTTGTCTCTAGGGCGATAACCACTTTGTGAATTGATCATTACTTAGTGGATTCCTCCAGGAGTTGGAGAAGAGAGGATTAGAAGAATTACCCCATCTTCGAACCTCTATAAAAATTACTTGGGTCATTTACATTTCAGCATATTTATATTTCTGCACATTTATTTTATATCTGCTGATAATTTGCTATCCAACTGATAAATAACTAAGTGCTAAAATCTAGTGTTAAAACGAATTTAAATCAAATTCAAGGGTGTTAAGTCTTCCGCTGAAAAACTCATCACAGCCAAGTTAAGGTTTATTCAACCCCCCTTTCTAAACATTAATCACACTCCTTGGGACCTACAAGTGGTATCAGAGTGGTTGGTTCATTGAGCCTTCCGCACTGGTTACTGAACTAGATCTCCAATCTTTCAAAGAAACTATTAACATTTGCTCTTTCAAAAGTCATTTTTATTCAGCAAAGTTATTATCATGGAAAAAAATTTGACACGCATTCCTATGTTCACTATTGAGGAATTTGATGACTGAAAAATTCGTATGCAGGCTCATCTATCTGCTTTACATGATGAAATGTGGATAGTGATAGAGGATGGGCCAGTGCAAATATTGAAAGTGAACACAGCCGCAAGGAGAGCAGCTGCAGCTGAAGGAGAATAAGCTGCTCCTGAGGCAAGACCAGCCATGGTTGAGAAACCAAGGACTGAGTGGACAAACGAGGACATAAAAAGATACAACTTGGACAATGTGGCCAAGGACATACTTTACAAAACCTTGGACAAAGCAATGGTCAACAAAGTCAAATCTTGCCAAACTGCAAAATAAATCTCGGATAAATTAACTTTAATTTGTGAAGGATCTTAGCAAATTAAAGAAAATAATTTGTCTGTTGCTGTACAGAAATTTGAAAATTTTAAAATACTTGCAGGTGAAACCTTGGATAAGTTGGATGCTAGATTCACTGAAATCACAAACGAGCTATCAGCACTTGGGAAAGAATATACACAAAAGGAAATGTGTATGAAGATTCTGAGAAGCCTCCCAGCTGAATGGGAAATGAAGGTCATGGCTCTAAGACATTCGATGGACCTATCAAAAACATTCAATCATGAGCTATTAAATCCTATGAATTTGGTGAGAAGAAAAGATCAAGAGGAGCAGTTGTACCCAAAACAGCTGCACTTATAGTCAAGGATGGAAAGAGAGCTGAAGTCAAGGAAGTTATAGACTAGGAGGACATAGCCCTAATGGTTAAGAGAAGGGTGAAACCTCCAGGAGACATTCAGCTCCTTCCAAGTCAAGAGAAGACAGGCCACCCAAGAGAGCTGAGCATCAAAAGGTTGAATATCAGAGAGCTGATAATCCAAGGACTGAAAGAAATGACCAAAGAGCTGAGAACTGTGTTGGAACCGAGAGACAACCAGGACACTTTGCTATTATTTGCCCATATCCAATAGTCAATAAATACAGGAATGAAGAAGAAATAAAAGTCTTCAGAGAAAGAATACAGGAAAAGAAAAAGGCTATGTTAGCTATTGAGACAACTGAGACAACCAAATCAAATGAAGCAGTTGATTCAGAGAGTAGTGAAGCTGACTACTCAAGTGATTCTGAAGAAGAAGCCTTGATTTGTCTTATGGCTAAAGAACAAGACCAACCAGACTAGGAAGATGAGGTACACTCTAACTCATCTCATTCAGATTCTAGTGATAGTGATTGTGATACACACACTTCATCATTTCGATCTTTATGATTGAGGGCAAAATGATGAAAGACTTTGAGCACATTAAATCCTCACACACACTATTAAATGAGGAAAACAGCCAGCTCAAAAGCCAAAACTCACAGCTGACTAAGGAGCTGAATACTCTGAGTCACATAGCTGATGAGAACAAAGAGCTGAAGGCTGAGAATGATATACTAATAGCAGAGATAGCTGCTATAGAAAAGAGGGAAAATGATCTCAAAAATGTGATTGCCTCATTTACAAAGGCATCTAAATCATTGGATGACCTTATTATGAGCCAAAAAGAGTGTGGAGATAAGACAGGCATAGGATTCAATTCTTTTGTGCACAGTCAAACTCCTAGAGTGATTTTGGAAAAAGGATCTTCAAGTAATGAAACATCTCAAAAATCCAAGACACCCAATACTGCACCCACATTCATCACAAAGCACAATCATAAACAAATTGGCCTTGGATATAAAGGGAAAGGAAAACAACCAGTTAAGTATACTGAGAGGACAGGTGAGAAGAAATCCAACAGAGTTCCTCAGCAAACTCCAAATAGAAAGTACTCTGTGAAGAATAAACAGAGCTACCAAAACCCCAGAAGTTTTATCAAAGAAACACATATGATGGGAATGGTAGAAATTATACAAGTCAAGTTGATTGGAATAATGTGAAATATCAGCAAAGACCTATGGAATACAAGCCTAAATGGCAAAGACCTAAATCTCAACAAAGGTGATTCCAAAGGCAAAAGAGCTATCATCAGCACACATATGCACCAAGGCACCACACTTAAAAATATCACAACTACCCAAAGAAGGCAATTGCTAAAACACACACACAGGCAAATAGACAAAAGAGACAGCTGTATGTACCTAAAGCCCCCAAGCAATTTGCCAAAGTGAATTATGATTATGGCACAGATAGATGGCAACCTCTTAGAGTCAAATCATTTGGCTGTAGGTTGGTTGGATCATCTTACAGCACTAACCCCTCAGCACCCAGGCAAGATGGGTACCTAAAAACTAATTTCCTTGATTGCAGGTTCAAGGAACAGCTGAGTGCCAAGGAACCTGGTACATGGACAGTGGTTGTTCCAGACATATGACAGGAAACAAGAAAAATCTATCAAGATTCAAGGAGATTAGAGGCGCAAAATTTATATTTGGAGGAAATGAAGCTCCAGGGGAAATAAAAGGCACGAAATCCATCAAGAAGAATGGATTAGAGATCACAGATGTTGCTTATGTTGAGGGACTCAACTTCAATTTGCTCAACATAAGTCAACTTTGTGATAAACGCTACAATGTTGGATTCAATATGGGAGTGTGCCAAATCAAAGATGCTGAATCAAATGAAATAGTGATGCAAGGATCAAGGAAGAAGAATATGTATGTGGTAGATTGGTCTACTGCTACACGAAGCACTTGTCTGCTAGCAAAGAGCACAGCCGAATCAAGTTGGATGTGGCACAAAAAGGTGAGTCACCTGAACTTCAAGACAATAAATAAGCTCGCAAGGAGTCATCTTGTGGAAGGATTTCCAGACTCAGTATACAAGAAGGAAAGTGTATGTGATGCATGCCAGATGGGAAAGCAGATCAAATCTTCATTCAAGGAGAAGGCTAGTCCTTCATCAACAAGAATATTGCATCTGTTGCGCATGGATTTATTTGGTCCTATTGAACCAGCCAGCATAAGTGGAAAGAAATACACTTTAGTGGTTGTGGATGATTATTCAAGATATACATGGACAATTTTTATGTGCAAAAAGAAGGAAACTTTGCAGAAGTTACCACAGCTGATGAGAAGAGTTCAAAATGAAAAGAGCCAAACCATTATAAAAATAAGGTCTGATAGAGGAACTGAGTTTGTCAATGGAATAATTACTCAGTATTGTGTTGAAAATGGTTACTCATGAGTTATCTGCAGCAAGAACTCCACAGCAGAATGGAGTAGCTGAAAGAAGGAACAGAACTCTCAAGGAAGTTGCAAGGACCATGTTAGCTGAAGCAGGGTTGCCTAAAAGATTTTGGGCTGAAGCCATCAACAATGCATGATATACTCAAAATAGATGCATGATTAATAGACAGCTGACGAAGACTCCCTATGAAATCTGGACAGGGAGAAAGCCAAATGTTGGGTACTTCAGAATATTTGGATGTAAATGCTTCATCCACAACAATGGCAAGGACAACTTGAAGGCTTTCGATGCCAAAGCTGATGAAGGTATCTTTTTGGGATACTCAGCTGAGAGCAAAGCCTATAGAGTGCTGAACAAGAGGACAATGGTCACAGAAGAGTCTATTCATGTGGTTTTCGATGAACCTAATGTGAGTGGAGAAGACATTGAAGAGTTAGCTGACAAGCTGAATCAACCAACTATGCAGAAGAGTCCTTATATTGAAGCTGAAACAAGAGAAATCAATCAAGATGAAGAGGAGATAGTTGAATCTGAAAGACAGCTGGAAAGTCTGCAGCTGAATGATGATGAAAGAGCTGCTCAAGACAACACAATCGCGAGACAGCTGAACCCAGCTAATCTACTTCAACCTAATGTGAGATGGCTGAGAGACCATCCACCAGAGCTAGTCATTGGAGATGTGAGAGATGGTGTAAGAACCAGATCCAGAGCTCAGCAAGAAGCAATGTTCACTTGCTTTATTTCCCAAATAGAACCAAAAGATGTGTCTCAAGCCTTAGATGACACACATTGGATTCAGACCATGCAAGAAGAGTTGAATCAATTTGAAAGAAACAAGGTATGGGAATTGGTGCAAAGGCCAACACATCAAAATGTTATTGGCACAAAATGGGTTTTCAGAAACAAAATGAATGAGGAAGGTTCTTTGGTGAGAAACAAAGCAAGATTGGTAGCCAAAGGGTATTGCCAAGAAGAGGGAATAGATTTTGATGATAGATTTGCTCATGTTGCAAGATTAGAAGCAATAAGAATGTTTCTTGCCTATGCTGCACACAAGAACTTCATTGTATATCAAATGGATGTGAAAAGTGCATTTTTAAATGGACTGCTAGAAGAAGAAGTCTATGTTGAGCAACCTCCAGGTTTTGAGTATAAGACTCTTGGAGATAAGGTGTACAAGCTCAAGAAAGCTCTATATGGACTAAACCAAGCACCAAGAGCATGGTGTGATACATTGTCTCAATTTCTAACTGAAAATGGATTCACCAAAGGCAAAGTGGACAAAACACTCTTTAGTATTCAAGATGGAGAAAGTATACTGCTTGTTCAGATATATGTGGATGATATCATTTTTGGATCCACAAATAAAGAGTTGTGTGATATGTTCTCAAATCTCATGCAAGGCAAATTTGAAATGAGCATGATGAGAGAGCTGGCTTTCTTCCTAGGACTTCAAGTTAAACAGCTGAAAGATGAAACCTTCATAAGTCAAACAAAATACACCAGAGATTTAATGAAGAAATTTGGTATGGAAGAAAAGTTTCTGTGAAAATACCAATGAATACATCAGTCAAGATGGACATGGATGCAGATGGCAAACCTGTAGATCAAACAAGATACAGAGCACTTATTGGATCATTGCTCTACTTAACAGCAAGCAGGCCACACATCACCTTTGCAGTAGGTGTATGTGCAAGATTCCAATCTGCACCTAAAGAGAGTCATATGACTACAGCTAAGAGGATCTTAAGGTATTTGAAATAATGTCAAGAAGTCGGCTTATGGTATCCAAAGGAAGGTGGATTCAAGCTAATTGGTTATTCAGATTCTGACTATGTTGGATGTAGAGTTGACAGAAAATGTACTTCAAGTACATGTCAAATACTTGGAAACAGATTGATTTCATGGTTTAGCAAGAAGCAAAACTCAATAGCCACATCCATCCACAACGGACTACATAGCTGCAAGTTTTGTGCCCAAGTCTTATGGATGAGACAGCAGCTGAGAGACTATGAAGTTGAAGAAAAAGAGATTCCAATTATGTGTGATAACACAAGTGCTATTTCAATCACTCAGAATCCTGTGTTGCATTTAAGAACAAAGCACATCGATGTCAGATATCATTTTATAAGAGCTCATGTTGAAAAGAAAGACATCACCTTGGAATATATCTCAACTGATAAGCAGTTAGCTGACATATTCACTAAGCCTCTATGTGAATCAAGGTTTGAAGAGCTTAAGCATGAGCTAGGGTTAATTGAGCTGAGTTGATAATCAGAAGACTCAATCCGAAGAGATGAGAGATGAAAAAGTGAGAATTAAACAAGTTTTTCACATCAGCCAAGTGAAAGCTTGACCATATCGGAAAAAGTCAGATGTCGAGTTAGTGATCAATTTGAGTCGCTTAATGAAAAGAGAGAAGAAGAGTTAAGTCATTTGTGAAATAAGCTGAGTCATTTAATAGCTAAGTGACAAAAACACAATCGTTTTTAATGAGCGGAAATGTTTTTAAGGATGACGTCAGCGAAATAATGACTTGTACAGTCAAAAGCTTCACAGTAAGCATATGATTGGATATAAATGTTGCCACATTAAATGCAAGGAATTAAATACGGTTCGGCATGCTAAATCTGAGCCATTGATCTCGATCAAAATTCAAAAACCGAAAACATGTCCTTTCATAACCCTTATATACTCTTTCTTTCAGTTTTCTCTCTCTCACACTCAAAACTGTTCATCTTCAAAGCAAAAGAAAAGGAAGTTCATCTCTCTCTCGAACCCTACCGGTTCTCAAGAAAATTTATCAAGTTTTAATCGGTAAAACTCTCTGCAAATGGCACCAAAGTTTGATTTTGTTAAACTTTCAAAGCAAATCCACTCCGGATCGATTGTGGATTTTGAAAGAATGATAAAGCAGAGTTCAGATGAAACCCTAGTGAAGAAGATAGCTAATATACTAGAAAAGTCCGGTCTCAGGCCTTTTCGTACAATGGAGTACTCGCTGACCTATGCTGAAGAGGTGGCGCAGTTCTATGTAAACGCGAAAGTGCAGGACGAAGGAATCAAGTCTTCTGTCCATCGCAAGGAAATCACAATCACTGCTAAGGACCTTGCGGAGCACTGTTTGCTGCCGTCTGAGGGCATGACGGAAATATACAAAGTTGATGTTAACTTGGCTGCTGCATGGAAAGAAGTAGCCAAACCGAGTGTGCTGCGAAAATAGTCTACAGTGAGAATAAGTTCTTTGAAGGACGACTATCACAAGTTGATGGATGTCATCGCCAAGTGTGTAGATATGAAGTTTGGCAGTTTCAATCAGCTGTCAAAGACAAAGCTGATCGTCACGACTGCGATCATGCAGGGAAAGAAAGTCAACTAGGTTGAGTTCGTGTACAGCAGACTCTGCCAGAACGTTGGGAACAAGACATACAAGGAGGACGGATCCTTTGGAGGATCACTTGGTTATGGCCTGGTAATTGGCCATCTGATGGAAGTGAAAGGCATTCCCCTTCAACATGGAATGCCTTTCCATGTAAATAAGCAGATATTCAGGGCTAATCTTTCAGGAGCCCAGAAGAGAGCCCATGCGAAGAGGACGGATACAAGTGAGGGGGAATCAGCTGGGCCCGAAGAAACAATTGTTTCCTCTCCTCCCAAGAAGAGAACTGTTGTTGCAGCTGCTAAGAAGAAAGCTGCCCCTGCAGCAAAGAAAAAGGACGCACCTGCCCCTGCAGCCGAGTCACCTGCCCAAGCAGCCATATCTCCTGCCCCTACAGCCGAGGCTGAGAAGGAAGCCCAAATCTCTTCTCCAGCCATACGGAAGAGGAGGACTGCCAAATCGAGGAAGACAGCTCCCCCTAAGAAGGACACCTCGGCCCCCGCCGCCAGAGAATCTGAGGAAGAAACAGAACCAGAAATCCCTCTGGTTAAAACAAAACGAAGAAGGCTAGTCAAGCGTTCAGAGCGTGAACAAACAGCTGAGTCCGCTACTCAGCTGGAGAAAGCCTCTGAGACTGACGACACTGAGGAAGTGCAGTCTCCAGAAATAATTGATGAAACCGCCATGTCTGCTGAGGGTGATCAGCAGAGGCTTACTGAAGACCCAGCTGTAGTAAGGACAACTGAATACATAGAAGCAGTTGTGACAACTAAATCTCCTGTAGAAAAAGTTGTCTCTCCTCCCGCTACACGGACGCCTTCAAGGCGAAGAGCAAAGAGAGCATGCTACCTTCCATCCCAGAAAAGGAAGGACAGGAAGAGGATGATGAGGATGATGATGTCATCATGTACTCTCCTGTATATCCAGACATACAACGCCGTCTACGTGAATGGAGGGCGTGGAAGCTAAGCCACTCAAGAGTGCAGTTTGAATGCCCTGAGTTCATCGAAGAAGATGAGGAGTTGTTCGAATTTCTCGGCATCACCAAGGTGATTCAGGCCCTTGATGAAGACAACTGCTTGAATATGTTACAAATCTTCAAGGAGAAGGATCAAGCCAAAGCAGCCGAGGAAGCAGAAGCTCGTGAGAAAGCCAGTATATGTCCTCTTACTGGAACTCTGGAACACACGCATCCTCATCTAGATGTGCTGTCAGAAAGTGATGAAGACATGGATCCCGTTGCTGCACAAGAGAAGTCAGACATGCAACAAGCTTTGAGGGAATCCAGAATGATACATGAACAATGCATGTTAGACGGACCAGGAGAGTCCTCACAATCTCTCATGCAGATAGACCTGTTGGGAGTAGTGCAGCAGATTGCCAAAGTTATTGCTGCAACTACGTCCCCTGTGCAATCGGAAGATGGGTCCAAGGGACTTGGCGATGAAACTGGGAATTTGGGCACCCAAGTTGAGCCAACCCCTACTGAAGGTGTTTTACCACCTGGCCCCATGGCTGAGCACTCAATGGAAGCAACCGGGAGTCCGGAGAAGAGTGACCCCATCGTCAGTCACTCAGTTGGTGTGCCAGCTGAGGGGAAAACTCACTCCACTACAGCAGTGTCGGAGGATGTTGCAGACGACTCCACAATGAAGAAAGGAGGCGAAGTGGAAAAAGAAAAAGAAACAACAGATCGACATTGTGGCTCGGACGATTGAGTCTGTCCCAGTGAAAGTGTCAAGCGCTGCGCCGAGGATCTTGATGTTACGATCGAGGCACAGGATGGAAATGCCCCGAGATTTAACACTCTGGGCACTGAAAGTGCAATCCAAGGGGTTGAGACTCCTTCGGATGCCACAGTCCAAGACCCTAGGACAGTTGCGTCTGTTGAAGGGAATGTAGAAGGCCTTGCTGCAATTGAGACTGCTGGAGGTGTGAAAGGCCCAAGGGAGGTTGAGACTTCCCTGGGTAAAGCTCAAGAAGTCCAGAACATCCCTCCTATTAACATTGTTGAATCTGAGAAGGAGATTAGTGCTCTTCATGACTCCCAGGATAATCCTGACATATCCTTTCTGGGATCTGAAGACGAAGTTGAGTCCACACCTGTTGCACATCAAAAGGACCCAGCTGAGGATGTTCTCCCACAGACAAGTCAGTCGAGTTTCAAAGCTGCTCGTCAAACACTTAATTTTGATGATGAACCAAGCCCCCAAGTCTCATCATCATCTGATGACACTGATGTTGCAGCCAAGGATCAGGTACTTCAATTAGAAAAATCTACTGAGGCCGACGAAGCTGTTAAGACAGCTGAGGCTCAGTTAGCTAGCCAACCCACTCAACAAGGCGAAGCTGGAACCGAGTCTTCTGCGCAGGCTCCCACAGCTGCAACAGTACCGACTCCACCAGGATCATCAAAGGCACAAACTGAAATTTCAATCCCTTATGTGCGAGATGATACCTTTGAGCAATTATTTCCCTTTTCATTTGAGCTGCCAGAGCTAGAGGAGGAGACAACTAAAGAGCAGCGAAAATACACAGTTTGAGAAGATCCAGTCATCCCTACCGACTCTATTATACCAGCAGACTTTAATTTCGATGTTGAATGGCCGCCAGCTGAATCAGGTGTGACAGCTGAGATCCGTGAGGTCTTCAAGAAAATTTGTGGAGAAATTGAGAAGGTCGAACGGCACCAGGCCTCATTAGATATGCGTCTGGACAATAGAGATGCAACCCTCACAGCAGACTTACGAGGGATTGTGGTACAGATTAGGGAGTGGTGTCAGCAGCAGAGTGCAATGCGATACGAACAAGTTCGATATTTCAAAGCATTGTACAACAAGATGCTGGTTTGGAGTGCTGACAATGCTGATATGAAGCAGATGATGCAGGCGTATATGGAGAGATTGCATGCCTCCCATACAACTGAAATGGAGTTACTGCGTGAATTTCATCGAAAAGAAATTCTGCGTGTTGAGGAAACCATGAATACGAAGTTCAGCCTTCTCATGGCCGAAATGAAACTGGTGGTAGCTAAATCAAAAGCCACTCACTCAGAATTTCGCACCGCATATGCCAAAAAGGGGGAAGAGGAGTACCTAAGGAAATTGAAAGAAGAAACAGCTGTTGAGAAAGCAGTTGTTGAGAAGAAGAAAGGAAAAGAAGTTGAGGGGGAAAGGTCAAAGGATTTGACCCTGATGATTGTTGAAACCCCTCAGCAAGGTCATGTAATAGCCTCTATAATCAGCAAACTTCAGCTGACTCCCGATCCAACACTCTGCTGTGCCCATGTCAGAGAAGAGAAAAATTGTAGAAGCAGGGATGGAGGATTTCGACAAGAGAACGGATGCCCGCGTTGAAGAAATGTTGAAACGGTTTGGTGGCATTCTGGCAGGGAAGGATCAAGATGCCATTCCAGATTACGGAGACGAGCCAAGATCGGTTGAAGAATTTAAAACTCTCGAATCCGAAGGCTATTTCAAGAATATGTCGGTAGCCCAAGCCTGGGATTTGTACAGGGAGAAGGGTCTGAAGTTATGCGAAGAAGCTGATAGGCAGCAGACTACCAGCAACCATTCAGTTGGTAAGAAGAAGACTCTCGTACAATATACACCCAGAGGAGGAGGAAGAAGTGGTGGAGGAAGAGGTTTTCGACCTAGACCTCTACCCAAAAATACTGAATATGTAGATCCAGGCAAGAAGGATAGGATCTACTGGGTTGGGTATGTTGAAGTAGCTAATCTGGAAGTAGCAAGAAAAAATGTTAACTACGTGAAAAGAATCGAGGAGGAAAACAGAAGACAAGATCAGCTATGGCAAGAGAGGCAAGAAAGGAAGCGAAAAGATGATGCTGCAAAGAGAGCATATGAAAAGAAGAAAGCAGCTGAAGATGAAAGAAAAAAAAAAAGAGATGATGATAACAGAGCTGAAGAGGAAAGAAGGAGGCAGCAAAGGCGATGAAGTGTTGTTGCTAACCCTTCGTGTATTTTACTCTTGTAAATACATTTATGTGTAAGTCATCTGTACATTCAATAAAGTGTTTTTGTATTTTCTCTCTACATTTTTATCTTAGCATAGATGCTTGAAAATTGCTTGGATATGATTATGCTCTGATACACTTTGTAAACAACTGTGTAAAGGACAATAATGTTATGATCAATAAAATGATTGATTCTGCGCATACATTCTTTGTTACTACATTGTATGTATGTATCTTTGTTGTTTACTTGTTATTTTATGTTTTTAAGTTTTGGCATCATCAAAAAGGGGGAAATTGTTGGGAAATTATTTTGTAGATTTTGATGAATTCCATGTAAAACTTAGATTAGAATGTTGACACCCCATTTTCCTTGTAATTCTCATTGTAATGGATAGGGCTGAATGAGCTGAGTCAAGTCAGCTATGCCTGGAAATACAAGAAGTCAACTGAAGAAGTGAAGTGAAGACTCCGCTGTGGAACAATTGAGTATGGCCAAGATAGAGGACCAATGACTCGACTGAAGACGTAACAACTGAGGGACAGTTGTGTGAAGAGTCAGTTAAGTCATCTTAAGAAGCCATGTCACAAGTTGAAGTGACAGATGAGTCTGTCAATGATTGAGCAGCGACTCAAGTCACCAGGGGAAAAAGGGTGCAAAAGAGGAGTTAAGCGAAAAGAATCCGTTGCCTGAAGTCAAGAACATTACTTAAACAAGTAATGCACCCATGCTGCCAGGTCTTATAGTGCTCAGTCCCAGAAGCGTGCAAAAGGAATAAACCAATGGGAAACACTGCACCTCGTGTCAGAACCTGAAAAGATGGACATTTATTTAATACAAAGAAAGGTCTACATCTCAAGAATGAAGACCAAGAAAAGACAAGCCAACGAACACAAGTGACTTTTGAAAATCAGCCTATCTCTTCAACGGGAAGATTTTTGAAAGTTCACTATAAAAGGCTGAGAAATTTCATTGAGAAAAGGTTACCTGAACCACAAACGAGCAAGCATTATTCAAACTCTAACCTGCAAAATATTCTCAAGATATTCAAGCAAAATCCTCAAGCCTAAATCTCGAAGGAAATCAATCCAACACAAAGCTGTGAAGGAAAGACAACTTCAAACTGTTGAAGAGGACACTTTTGAAAAATCAAAAGGGGTCTACATTCCAAGGAGGATTGTAGGAAGGTTCAAGGTCGAACCAATCTCAAGTTATTGGAGGGCTTCGTGATCAAATCCAAGAAACTTGAGAAAGTGAGTCAAGTAACAAAGCGAGTTGCCCTGTGAAGAAGTTCTGAGTCGGATGAGAAGAATTTGTGTGACCAAGGCATCTCAGATCGAGTCCAAGGAGCAAGTCATTTGTGTGATCAAGACTTGTCTCTGGACCGATAACCACTCTATGAATTGATCATTACTTAGTGGATTCCTCCAAGAGTTGGAGAAGAGATGATTAGAAGAATTACTCCATCTTCGAACCTCTATAAAAATTACTTGTGTCATTTACATTTCAGCATATTTATATTTCTGCACATTTATTTTATATCTGTGATAATTTGCTATCCAACTGATAAATAACTAAGTGCTAAAATCAAGTGTTAAAACAAAGTTAAATCAAATTCAAGGGTGTTAAGTCTTCCGCTGAAAAACTCATCACAACCAAGTTAAGGTTTAGACTAAAGAGCCGAGTTATTCTATTAACAGCTCTATCGAGTCTGTTGAGTGGCTAACTCTGCTGATTAACTAACTTAGTTATCTCTCAAGGACATAGCTGTGTAATTAACTCTGTAATTTTAAAAGGACTAAAATCGAAAAGTTGGTAAGGTTTATTCAATCCCCCCCATTTCTAAACCTTACTCACACCCCTTGGGACCTACAACCATCTTCTTTGTATTTTGTCTTGTATTTCCATTTGACTTCGATCGCATTTATTCCATCAAGAAGGTCCACAAGCTTCCATATTTTATTTTTTCTCAATGCTGACAATTTCATCATCTATTGCTCTTTGCCAAATTTTCTCTTTTGCAGATTTCATCAAACGTTTGGGGCTCCATTGTAAATAATGTTATCACTTTATTCATAAACTTCCCTCAAGATGCGTACCTTTTGGATTAGACTTTTTGAATCTAAACTTGTTTGGTGATGATGCCCTAATGAACTAGAGCCTGGATTAGAACTTGTGTTTGGTTGATCACTTGAACTTGATGTTATAGGTGGATAAATGATTTGTGTTTCCATCTATTAATTACCAACCCAACTCCATGCTTCATTTTCATTGAAATTTACTTTTTGAGAGATAACAAGTTAATTTATTTTTTAAGTCTAGCAGACGATATCTCTTGGACTCTTTGTTAGGAAATTTATTGTATTGATTTTGGTGATACTTAGAAAACTTAGAATTAGAAAGTTGGCACCCCATTTTCTATATGTATTTCAACTTTGTAATAGTTAGAATATTAGGTTAGATTTGAAGCAACTATTTTGAAAATGCAGAAGACTTGTTGAAGAAGTGCAAAGAAGATTCAGCTGAGTCGCAGCTGAGTAGCCAAGAAGAATTTCAGTCAAGTACAACAGTTGTTTCTTTCAGAAGACTTACAACAGAGTCATCCAAGAAATAAGGAGAATACTCAATATATAGAGTAAAACAGCTGAAGGACTTAGATAAAGGTGAGAAGTTGATTGTGAAGAAGAGTCAAGTCTTACCCATTTTGGTAAGAAACAGACCTACAACCTTAAAAAGTTGTCTTGCTTAAAGAGTGCAAGTAGCAGGGACCAATGGAACGCCTACAGAACTCTTGTATATTTCAGACACCTTCGGGTAGTTAATGCAAAAGTTTGGTCAACATCAAAAGCTGCAAAACAATACAAGCCAACTTACAAAAAGTGAAGTTTGAATTTGTCTCTCTCTTCAACGGACAAATTTCAAATTCTCACCATGAAAGGATGAGAAATTTTTAAGAGAGAAGTATGAATGGCACTTTAGAAAAATATGAGCAAATCAAGAACACTCTACAATACTCTCTCTGAAGCAAAATTCTAACCTCAAGCCTAATCTCGAAGTGATTTTATCCAACGTATTTCTGTGAAAGATAGAAGATATATTTCCAAGTTGAAGAGAAAACTTGTTTTCAAGAACAAAGGGGTATGTTCTTCCAAGACGTGAAAGAAGTTCAGTGAGGTTCAATTTTGAACCTGGTTCAAATCCAACAGAGGGCTACATGATCAACTCCGAATGATTTGATGAGTTGAAGTAGTGAGGCGGCTACCTTGCGAAGAGCTGAGTTCTAGGAGTGAAACCAGCTATGTGATCAAGGCTTGCTTGGATAGTTTTGTACTTTTTTAATAAAGTCAAAGTTGCATTAATAAATTCCTTCTGAAGTAGGAGAAGAGTGGAGTAGAAGAATTACTCCCTCCTCGAACCACTATAAATATTTCTGTCATTTACTTACTTCACTTGATGATATTTGCTATCCAACTGATAATAATAAGCTTAAAATAAGTGTTGATAATCAAGACTTCTGCTGTTAAAAACCAAGAAAACTGAATTATAAATAGCTAACTTCACTCAGTTGAGTTACTCTATCAATAGCTCTCTCAGAGTCTATTGAGTGCCTAACTCTCCTGCTGAAGTTTGACCTAGTTGTCTCTCAAGAGACTTCACTGTTTTCTTTTGACAAACTCTGTTTGTTTAAATCGAAAAATTGGTAAGTCTATTCAACCCCCCTTCTAGACTTTGCTCACACCCCTTGGGACCTACAAGTTGTATCAAAGCGGTTGGTTCAAAGAACCTTCTGCACTGGTTACTGAACTAAATCTCTTTCTTTTCAAAAACATCAACATTTGAAGTTTTTTCAAAAGTTACTCAAAAGTTATTATCATGGAAGCAGATATATGCCGTATCCCCATGTTTACCATTGAAGAATTTGATGATTGGAAAACTCACATGCATGCACATCTCTGCACTTTACATGATGAAATGTAGTTTGCCATAGAAGATGGACCCATTAAAATCACTAAGATGAACACAGTTGTAAGAGCAACATGAGAGATTGCTAAAAGACCTGCAGAGAATGAAAATCCAAGAAGTGAATGGACAAACGAGGACAAAAAGAGATATAACCTTGACAATGTAGCCAAGGATACTTTGTACAAAAGGTTAGATAGATCAATGTTTAACAAGGGTAAATCTTGCAAGACTGCCAAGAAGATTTGGGAAAATCTAACTCTCGTCTAGCTCAGAGAAGATAAAAGAGAATAAGCTGACAGTTGCAGTGCAGAAGTTTTAGAACTTCAAGATGATTTTAGTTGAATCATTAGATCAACTGGATGCCATATTTATAGAGACTACAAATGAAAATAAGCTCAAGGCATTGAGTATACACAGAAGGAAATGTGTATGAAAATTCTAAGAGCCCTCCCAGCTGAATGGGAAATGAAGGTGATGTGTCTCAAACATTTAATGGACCTGACCAAGATTTCCAACCATGAGCTATTCTCAAATATAAAAGCATATGAATTTGAGCTCAAGATAAAGGAGCAAGATGAGATAATTGTACCTAAGATATCTGGTCTTGTGGCTGGAGAACCAAAAGCAACTGACTCCAAAGACATCATTGATAAAGAAGAGATTGCCTTGATGGTCAAGAGATTCAACAAGTTTTTCAACATGAACTACAAGAGGAACAAAGGAGAATCCTCTAGAAGGCACTCAGCTCCTTCCAAAGAAAGGAAGAGAAAACTCCCAAGAGATCTGAGAAGAAGGTTGAAGATCAATGCTGGAATTACAGACAGTCAGGTCACTTTGCAGTTGACTGCCCTTATCCACTAGTCAACAAATACATAAATGAAGAGAACCAGAAAGTCATCAAGAAAAGAAGACAAGAGTGAAAGAAAGCAATGATGGCTTCAGAATTGTAAACAACCAAGTGTAAGGAGACAACATAGTTAGATAGAGTGAGGCTGACTACTCCTCAGACACTGAAAAAGAGGCATTAATATGTCTCACGGCTAAAGAGAAGGAAGATGAGCTAAAATCTAACTCATCTAGTTCAAATTTTGAATTAGATAGTGATCATGAGACACACCCTTCATCACCCCTTGATCTTAATGATTCATTAGGGAAAATGATGAAAGATTTTGTGCACAATAAATCCTCACACACACATCTAAGTGAGGAAAACAACCAACTCAAATGTGAAAACTCACAGCTGACTAAAGAACTAAGTAAGCCACATAGTTGATGAAGATATAGAGTTAAAGGCTGAGATAGCTAAAATTAAATCAGACCTAGCTGAAAAGGAAAAAAAGGGAACAAGAATTAAAAAATGTGATTGCATCACTCAGCAACGCATCTAAAACATTGGATGAATTGGTGATGATAGAAAATGAAATTGGAGACAAAGTAGGCTTATGATTCAATTCCTGTGTCACTGCTCAAACTCTAAGATTGGTTATAGAGAAACGATCCTCAAGCAATGGGGGAATAACAATAACAAAACAAGCTTATGATTCAATTCCTTTGTCAATGCCAAAACAACATATGTTTCACCCATACACAATAACAATCACTCACATGATGGCCTTGGTTACAAAGGAAAATGAAAGAAGCCTTAATCATTGAAGGGTTCAATAGCAGACTCCTAACAGGAGATATTCTGTGAAATCAAAGCATAACTACCAAAAACTCCAGAGGTTTCATCAAAATAAATCACATGAAGGGAATGGGATAAATTACCCAACACAAGCTGATGAATCTCAAATGAAATATCAGCCAAGTCCTAAGGGATATAATCCCAAGAGGCAGAGACCTCAAACTCATCATAGGTCATTCCCCAGGCAAAGAAATCAACATTCATATGCACCCAAACATAAATGCACACTATGACAAAAGTGTATGTACTTTCCTAGAAAAACAAATACACGGACACATACACATGCATACAGACAAAAGAGACAGATGTATGTTCCTAAAGCACCAAAGCAATTTGCTAAGATTCATTATGATTATAGAACTGGTCAGTGGCAACCACTTAGAGTCAGATCATTTAGTTATAGGTTGGTTGGAACACCTTATAGTGCTAACCCCTCAGGACAAAGACATATATGGGTACCTAAAGCTTGATTTCATTGATTGCAGGTTCAGGAACAATAGAGAACCAAGGAACCTGGTACATGGATAGTGGTTGTTCTAGAGACATGACAAGAAGCAAAAATAATTAAATTTCAAGGAATCTAGAGGAGCCAAAGTCATATTTGGAGGAAATAAAGCCCTAGGGGAAATCAAAGGCATTGTATCTATCAAGAAAAATGGACTAGGAATCATAGATGTTGCTTATGTTGAAAGGATGGATTTTAATCTACTGAGTATCAGCCAACTCTATGATAAAGGATATAATGTTGGATTCAACATGGGTTTGCCAAATCAAGAATGTTGAAACCAATGAAATAGTTTTATCCTGGATGAGAAAGAAGAATATGTATGTAGTGGATTGGTCCACTACTACACCAAGCACATGTTTATTGGCAAAAAGCATAGCTGAATTAAGCTGGATGCTGCACAAGAAGCTGAGTCATCCGAACTTCAAAACCATCAACAAGCTTGCAAGAAGCCATTTGGTTGAAAATTGCAGGCTCAGTCTACAAGAAGGAAAGCATTTGTGATGCATGTTAGAAATAAAAGCAGATCAAATCATCTTTCAAGGATAAGCCAAGTCCTTCTTCAACAAGGATTTTGCATTTATTGCACATGAATCTTGTTTAGACCCTAATCAAGAAGATTTTGTCATCCTATATCTAGGATTGCATGTAACTTTTTTCACTTATAATCCATAAGCTAAAACATTTCCCTTCTAATATAATCTCATGTTTCATGGACCGTAGAAATTCCTAAATTAAGTTAAACCCTTTTTCAAGGTGAAAAACTCCTAATCTTAAGTTGATTAACTGAAATCTCTTTCTAGTTAAAACCCCTATGATTGCATTATAGCAATTTGTGAATTCCCATATTAGGTTTGACTCTAATCCATAAGATTTATGTCGTCCAATATCTAGGATTGCATGCAACTCTTTTCACTTATAAGGGTTCTTTCTAACCATAAATCTCCCGATTACCCGATGAGAAACAATATTAAAATCAATATACCGGAAATATTAACTCGAATGAGCAAAGCATAATATAAGTGAATCGAATAAAACATGAGATTATATTAAAAACATACAAGCCTTAATCACAAATACATTCTAGAGTTTATTACATTCAAACACTAGAATTTAGCTACACATGGTTTTGACAAAAGAGTAAATTACACAAGAAGATTTAAATGAAATAGACATGGTGCACTTACCTTTTATTCAAGACTAAAATAAAACTTCTTCCTTGGTTGACTTCAATGTTGTTGTGCTCCAAGCCTTCTTCTACAATGCTCCTCAGTCTCCAACTCTACCTTTCTTTTATCCTCTCAATGTATTTTGCTCTTTATCTAGGGGTGAATCTAATGAAACTTGGAGTGAATTAATGAATCCTCCAACCCAATCTCTTGGCTTTTATAGACGTTGTTTTTGTGAAGTAACACATTAACAATGTCATCTCTTGACAAATAATTGCTCCATTTCCATAGCTGGGTTGTTGAATCCTTGTTTTTGTACGTTTTTTGGAGATCCTTGGAATTGGTGTGCTTTTAAGCACGGCCCGGGCGTGTTTTCCCATTTTTCTTGTTTTGGTGCTTTTTGAAGCATGGCCATGTTCTCCAACACACTAGGGGTGTATTTTGTACGAAACTGAGTCTTTTTGCGCCCTTTTCAATCGATGTTGACTTCCTTCATTTTTGTTCGTATAAGTTGTTCTTTACTTTTTTTCAAGAATTTGATATGAAATCCATAAGAGTTTGCTCCAAGTCTTCAACTTCATCATTTAAAACAAGTCAAAGTGATTTTTCTTGAATTTTGTTGATCAATAAATTAAAAAGTTAAAGAAAATGACAAAAAAAATGTTACAAAAATGTGAATAAAAATGCATTTATCAGATCCCGTAACTTGCATGAGAAATCCAAGCACTCAGTTGTCGGAGATTCATCTTTGGTTCTGTCTCCAAGTCCCATTATTGAAGATGTGGTGAGGACTTAGCAGCAGTCACTTCCCCAACTCACTCACATGGTAATGCAACAAAGGGAGATGGCGATGATACTGGGATGGAAGAAGTTATAAATGGTAACCCATTGGAGCCACACTCTAAGGAATCTGTTGAGACTACTAAGACAAATTAGATGAACAGTCATGTGATACAACCAAGTCCCCAGTGACAGGTGGTCCCACTAAAAATCTGTCCGCTGGTGAGCCAGCTGAGAGGGAAACTAGTCACATTGTAATCAAATTGGAGGAGTTTGCAGTGGACCAAGATTCATGAAGTTAGAAGGCAAAGGAATTGTTGGGAAATTTATTGTTTAGATTTTGATGAATGCCATGTAAAACTTAGAATAGGAAGTTGGCACCCCATTTTTGTTGTAAAGCGCATTGTAATAAAAAGGGTGGTCAAGTGAGTTAAGTCGGCTATGCCCAAACATGCAAGAAGACAACCTGGAGACTAGAAGGAAGACTCATTGCAAGACAAGTGAGTATGGCAAAGAAGAGAAGACGGAACTCGATTGAAGGAGCGGTGAGATGCGGTGAGTGGAGTATCGATCAAGTCAACTCAAGATAAGCCAAGTCTCAAGTTGAAGTGTGAAGAGTCATCCAATGATTGGAAGTCGACTCTAAGTCACCGGGGAAAGCAAGGAAATGCGATCAAGTCGAGATAATCGAAAGAGATCCGTTGCCGAGAAATCAAGAGAATTACTTAAACAAGTAATATCTCCATGCTACCTTTCTCGAAGTGCTCGGTCCCGAAGCGTGCAAAAGGAATAAACCAATGGGAAGCACTACACCGTGTCAGAACTCTGAAAAGCTGAAAAACATTTTATACGAGGAAGTGGCAAATTCAAGGACTGCAACAAGACAAGCCAACGTCCACAAGTGACTTTCAAAAATAAGCCTATCTCTTTAATGTGATTTTTGAAAGATCACTATAAAAGGCCGAGGAATGACTACGAGAGAAGGGGACACGAACCACGAACATTCAAGAAAACATTTGACTCGAACCACGAACATTCAAGAAAACATTTGAACTGTAACCAAAAACATTCTCAAATCATTCAAGATTAATCCTCAAGCCTACATTGCGAAGAAAATCAATCCAACACTCACTTGTGAAGGAAAGATAGCTTCAATCAGTTGAAGAAGAAACTTTAGAAGAAAAGGGGGTCCACATTCCACGAAGGATTGTAGGAAAGTTCAAGGTCGAACCAAGTCTTGAGCTTTTGGAGGGCTTCGTGATCAAATCCAAAGAGCTTGAGCAAGTGGTCTGTAGTAGCAAAGCATTTACTGTGAAGAAGCCGAGTCATAGGAGAAGCCAACCGAGTGATCAAGGCGTCTCAGATCGAGTCCCAAAGGATCAAGTCATTTGTGTGATCAAGACTTGTATCCGGATGTTACCACTTTGTATAGTGATCAATACCTAGTGGATTCCTCCAGGAGTTGGAGAAGAGAGGCGTAGAAGAATTACCCCTTCTTCGAACCTCTATAAAAACTTATCGCGTCATTTACATTTCAAAGACTTTAAATTCTCGCATCTTATTTGCTTAACTTTGCTTTGATAAATTTGCTATCCACTTGATAATTTCTACGTACTAAATCAAGCTTTAAATCTCGCTTAACCATAATTAAGGGTGTTAAGTCTTCCAATGAAAACAAACCACGGTTGAGCTAATTCGGTCTTAACGGTGAGTTATTCTATCACGGCTCGAGTCAGTGCTGTTGAGTGACTAACTCTTGATTAACTAAATTGGTCTGTCCACCAAGGACACACACTGTGTAGTATCAACTCGAAGTTTAAAAAGGACTAAATCGAAAAGTTGGTAAGGTTTATTCAACCCCCTTCTAAACCTTACACTCACACCCCTTGGGACCTACAAGTGGTATCGGAGCGGTTGGTTCATTGAGCCTTCCGACCAGTTCTTGAACTAGATCTCCAAACTTTTCAAAGTCCGCTTTAGTACTTAAATTTTCAAAACTCCTTTTATCATTAAAAATTATTATCATGGAAGCAAATTTGACACGCATCCCTATGTTCACAATTGAAGAATTTGATGATTGGAAAATTCGTATGCGAGGCTCATCAATCAAAGATTACATGATGAGATGTGGATAGTGATAGAGGACGGGCCTGCAAATCTTAAAAGTGAACAATTTGTAAGAAGAGATGCAAATTTGAAGGTGAAGAGGATGTTGCCCCTAGACCCGGCTATGGTTGAAAAACCAAGAACTGAATGGACAAATGATGCGGAAAAAGATACAACCTGGACAATGTAGCCAAGGACATCCTTTACAAAACCTGGACAAAGCCATGTTCAATAAAGTTAAATCATGCAAAACGGCTAAAGAAATTTGGGACAAACTAACATTGATTTGTGAAGGCTCGAGCAAATCAAGGAAAATAAATTATCGGTGGTGTACAAAAATTTGAGAATTTCAAAATGATCGCAGGAGAAAACCTGGATCAACTGGATGCTCGGTTCACGAAATCACCAACGAGCTATACGCACTTGGAAAGGAATATACACGAGAAGGAAATGTGTATGAAGATCCTAAAAAGTCTCGGTGAATGGGAAATGAAGTTCATGGCATCGAGACATTCCATGGACCTATCGAAGACCTCCAACCATGAACTATTCTCGGATCTCAAAGCCTACGAATTTGAGCCGAGAAGAAAAGATCGAAGGAAGAGACAATTTGTACCCAAAACAATTTGCTCTAATTGTTAAGGATGGAAAGAGAGCCGAGGTCAAAGAAGTCATTGATCCGAAGAAATAGCCTTGATGGTTAAAAGGTTCAACAAGTTCTTCAATAAGAACTAAGAAAGGCAAGGGTGAATCTTCCGGAAGACACTCGGCTCTCCAAGTCAAGGGAAGATAGGCCAACCAAGAGAACAGATCATCAAAAAGTGAATATCAAAGGGCTAACAATCCAAGAATGGAAAGAGTCGATCAAAAGGTTGAATATCTATCTTTGGAACAGTAGGCAACCAGGTCACTATGCCATTGATGCCCATATTTTGTAGTCAACAAATACAGGAATGAAGAAGAAAGAAAGGTCTTGAGAGAAAGAAGACAAGAAAAGAGAAAGGCAATGTTGGCTGCAGAGAATCTTGAGTCAAAAGACATAGGCCGAGTCGAGAGTAGTGAAGTGACTACTCAAGTGACTCGAAGAAGAAGCCCCGATCTGTTTGATGGCCAAGGAACAAGATCAACTCCGACCAAGAAGATGAGGTACACTCTAACTCATCAAACTCAGATTCTAGTGATAGTGATGTGACACACACACTTCATCACCCACTGATCTTTATGATTCATTAGGCAAAATGGTGAAAGATTTTGAACACATTAAATCCTCACACACACTACTAAATGAGGAAAACAGACCTACTCAAGAGCAAAACTCACGGTGACTAAGGAGCCGAGTACTCTAAGTCAAATAGCGATGAGAATAAAAGTTTAAAAATTTGAAAATGCCAAGCTAAAAGCGAGAAATAGCTGCCATAGAAAAGAGGGAGAATGACCTCAAAAATGTGATTGCCTCATTCACTAAGGCATCTAAATCATTGGATGATCTTATTATGAGTCAAAGAGAATGTGGAGACAAGACGGGTTTAGGATTTAATTCCTTTGTGTTATGTCAAACTCCAAAAGTAATTTTGGAAAAAGGATCTTCAAGCAATGAAGAGTCTAAAAATCCAAAACTCCAAATGGTGCACACACATTCACTCCAAAGCACAATTACAAGCAAACTGGCCTTGGTTATAAAGGAAAAGGAAAAACGGCCGAGTTGGGTGCGTTGAGAGAGGGCAGTGAGAAGAAATTCAACCGAGTTTCTCAAAGCAAACTCCAAACAGAAAAAATACTGTAAAGAAGAATAGAGCTACCAAAAACCCCAAAAAATCTATAAAAGAAATACATATGATGGGAATGGTAGAATATATCCAAGCCGAAGTGATTGGAATGATGTGAACTATCGGCATAGACTTATGGAATATAAGCCCAAATGGCAAAGGCACAGAACTCAAAGAAAGGTCATTCCAAAAGTATAAGAGCTTTCATCAAAGACACATATGCACCTAGGCACTACACTCGAGAGACACCACAATTACCCAAAGAAGGCGATTGCTAAAACACATATACAGGCATACGAGACAAAAGAGACAATTTTGTATGAACCTAGAATCCCCAAGCAATTTGCCAAGATTAATTATGATTATGGCAGCGATAGATGGCAACCCCTTAGAGTCAAATCATTTGGCTATAAGTTGGTTGGATCATCTTACAATTTTAACTCCTCGGGACCTGACAAGTATGGGTACCTAAAACTTAATTTCCTTGATTGCGGAGTTCAAGGAAGCAGTGAGTGCCAAGGAACCTGGTACATGAATAGTGGTCGTTCCGGACATATGACAGAAACAAGAAAACCTGTCAAAATTCAAGGAAGTTAAAGGAGCAAAAGTCATATTTGGAGGAAATGAAGCTCAGGTGAAATAAGAGGCATTGGATCCATCAAGAAGAACGGATTAGTAATCACGGATGTTGCAAATGTTGAAGGACTAAACTTCAATTTGCTAAGCATCACCAACTCGTGACAAGGGTTATAATGTTGGATTTAACATGGGTGTATGCCAAATCAATGATGTTGAATCGAATGAAATTGTGTTGCAAGGATGCGAGACAAAAAGAACATGTATGTCATGGATTGGTCAATCGCAACACCAAAGACTGTCTTTTAGCAAAACACAAATTTGAATCAAGTTGGTCGTGGCACAAAAAAGTGAGTCACCTAAATTTCAAAACGATTAACAAGCTTGCGAAGTAATCTTGTGGAAGGACTTCCGGACTCGGTATACAAGAGGAGAGTATATGTGATGCATGTCGGAAGGGAAAACAGATCAAATCATCATTCAAAGAAAAGACCTTCCCATCTTCAACAAGAATATTACATCCGCTACATATGGATCTATTTGGACCAGTGGAACCAGCTAGCATAAGTGGAAAGAAATACACCTTGGTGGTAGTAGATGACTACTCAAGATATACATGGACTATATTCATGTGTAAGAAGAAAGAAACTCTCTGAAACTACCCACGGTGATGAAGAAAATTCAAAATGAAAAGAGCCAAACCATTATCAAAATAAGATCGACAGAGGAACTCGGTTTGTCAATGGGATAATAACTCGATGATTGTATTGAAAATGGCATTGGTCATGAACTATCTGCAGCAAGGACTCCACATGAGAATGGAGTTGCGAGAAAGAAGGAATAGAACTCTCAAAGAAGCGGAAGGACCATGTTAGTCTGACGGGGGTTACCAAAAGATTTTGGGTCAAGCAATCAACACAAACATGTTACACTCAAAATAGATGCATGATAAACAGACGGTGACAAAGACTCCTATGAGATATGGACGGGGAAGAAAACCAAATGTTGCATATCTTAGAATATTTGGATGTAAATGCTTCATCCATAACAATGGCAAAGACAATCTAAAGGCTTTCGATGCTAAAGTCGATGAAGGTATCTTCTTGGGATACTCGGTGAAAGCAAAGCTTACTGAGTACTCAACAAAAGAACTATGGTTGCGGAGGAATCCATTCATGTGGTATTCGATGAGCCAAATGTAAATGGAGAAGACATTGAAGAATCGGTGATAAGTGAATCATCCAAACATACTATAAAAATCCCTATGCTAAAGTGAAAACGGAATTGTAAACTCGAAGAAGATGAGATAGCTGAATCTCAAAAACAGATGGAAAATTTGCGGCTAAGTGATTACGAGAGAGCGATCAAAGCAACACACATTTGCAAGACGATGAATCCGGCTAACTTACTCCAACTCCGATGTAAGATGGTGAGAGACCATCCACGAGAACTTGTCATTGGAGATATAAGAGAAGGTATCAAAACAAGATCGAACTCAACAAGAAGCTATGTTCCGCATGCTTTATCTCACAAATAGAGCCTAAAGATGTGTTACAAGCATTGGATGACACACATTGGATTCAAGCTATGCAAAGAAGAGTGAATCAGTTTGAAAGAAATAAAGTATGGGAATTAGTTCAAAGACCCACCCATCAAAATGTTATTGGTACTAAATGGGTGTTCGAAACAAGATGAACGAGGAAAGGGTCGTGGTAAGAAACAAACAAAGCAAGACTAGTAGCCAAAGGATATTGCCAAGAAGAAGGAATAGATTTTGATGAAACATTTGCTCTGTAGCAAGATTGGAAGCTATAAGGATGTTTCTTGCCTATGCGACTCACAAGAATTTTATTGTATATCGAGATGGATGTAAAAAGTGCATTCCTAAATGGTTTATTGGAAGAAGAAGTGTATGTTGAACAACCTCCAGGATTTGAGTAGAAGACTCTTGGAGATAAGGTATACAAACTCAAGAAAGCTCGTATGGATTGAAACAGGCACCCGAGCATGGTATGATACTTTGTCACAATTCCTAAGCGAGAATGGATTCACAAAAGGAAAAGTGGATAGAACACTTTTCGAGAATTCAAGACAAGAAAAGTATACTACTTGTTCAAATATATGTGGATGATATCATCTTTGGATCCACAAACAAAGAGCTGTGTGATAAATTCTCAAACCTCATGCAAAGCAAGTTCGAAATGAGCATGATGGGAGAGCTGACATTCTTCCTTGGACTCCAAGTGAAACAACTGAAGGATGGAACCTTCATAAGTCAAATAAAATACACCGAGAGATTTAATGAAGAAATTTGGTATGGAGGAGAAGTCTTCGTGAAAATACCAATGAATACATCATCAAAATGGACATGGATGCATATGGCAAGCTCGTAGATCAAACAAGATCTGAGCACTTATTGGATCATTGCTCTATCTCACAAAGAAGCGAGGCGGACATCACCTTTTCTTTGTAGGTGTATGTGCAAGATTTCAATCTGCTCCAAAAGAGAGTCATATGACAACACCTAAGAGAATCTTGAGATACTTGAAAGGAAGCCAAGAAGTTGGCTTATGGTATCCAAAGGAAGGTGGATTCAAGCTAATTGGCTATTCGGACTCGACTATGTTGGATGCGAGTTGACAGAAAAGCACCTCGGCACATGTCAAATGCTTGGAAAAAGTTGATTTCTGGTTTAGCAAGAAGCAAAATTCAATAGCCACCTCTGGTGAAGCGAGAATACATAGGCTGCGGGCATCTGTTGTGCCCAAGTCCTATGGATGAGACAGTGAGAGACTATGAAGTTGAAGAAAAGGAAATTCCAATCATGTGTGATAACACAAGTGCAATTGCAATCACTCAAAATCTTGTGTTGCACTCAAGAACAAAGCATATCGATGTCGATATCACTTCATAAGAGATCATGTTGAAAAGAAGGACATCATATTGGAATATATCTCAAGCGATAAGCAAGGTTGGGTGACATATTCACAAAACCATTATGTGAGTCAAGATTTGAAGAACTCAAGCATGAGTTAGGGTTAATTGAGTGGTGACACTCGAGAAGACTCAAAGAAAAGAAATGAAACACAAAAAGAAAAAAATTGAATTTTCAAAATCGGCTAAATGAATCGACCATGTCGGAAAAACTGACTATACCGAATTAGCTGACAGCGGTGAGTCACCGAGAGAAGCGTGACGGAAGACTTAAATCGCCTAAGGGATAAGTTTGAGTCATTTATGAGCAAAGTGACAAAAACGCGATCGTTTTTACTAAGCGGGAATGTTTTTAAGAATGGCGTCAAAGATAATGATGATGTGTACGGACAAAAAAGCGCATACCAAGCTTATGATTGGATATAAATTTGCCGCATTAAATTCGAGACATTAAATGCTAATCGGCGTGCAAAATCTAAGCCGTTGATTTCGATCATATTTCAAAAAACACCCGCACGTCCTTTCAGAAACCATACTTAACCCATTTTCGTCTGTTTTCTCTCACATATCACCAAAATGGTTCATTTCTATCTCAGAAGCAAGGGCAAAACTCCCTCAAAACCCTCTCAGTATTCAAATCAAATTTCTAAGTTTCTTTTCTGTGAAATCCTGAAAAATGGCATCAACCTATGATTTTGTCAAACTAGGAAAGCAAATCCACACAGGGTCGACCGTGGATTTCGAGGGCATGGTCAAATAGGGGTCCGATGACACCCTCATAAAGAAAATCGCTGAAAAGCTCGAAATGTCCGGGCTGAAACCGTTTCTGACGATGGAGTTCTCGATGACCTATGTGGAAGAGGTTGCACAGTTCTACGTGAACGCTGAGATTCACGATGAAGGGATAAGATCCTCTGTTCATGGAAAGAAGTTCACCATCTCGCCAAGGATTTGGTGAACACTCGCTCACTACCGAAGCGGAAGGAGCATCGAGAAATCAACGAAGCCGATGTAAACCTGGTTCTTTGCTTGGAAGGAAGTAGCCAAGTCCGACTATCTTTGATAAAAGCAGTTTTACACAAACAAGAGGTCGCAGAAGGAGGACTACCACAAACTGTTGGACATAGTTGCCAAATGCATAGACATCAAATTTGGCGGCTTTGACCAATCCAAAGCAAAGTTGATCGTAATGGCTGCGATCATTGAAGAAAGGAAAATAAACTAGGCTGAGTTTGTCTACGGCAGACTCTGCGAGAATGTGGGGAACAAATCCTTCAAGGAAGATGGTGCATTTGGAGGATCCCTAGGATATGGCACGGTGATTGGCCGGTGATGGAGGTGAAAGGAGTCCCTCTTAGACATGGAAAGGCGTTCCATGTAAACAAGAGGATGTTGAGATCAAACCTCAGGCGCGCACTGAAGAGAGCCTACGCCAAGAGAGCGACACGAGTGAAGGGGGAATCGGCTCACCCGAAGATACTGATTGTTTCCTCTCCACAAAGAAGAAAGTGCCCCGGCCGCTAAGAGAAGAACTTGCCCTGCTTGTTGCTAAGAAGACTGTTGCTCTGCGAAAGAAAGAAAAACAAACTGCTCCTGCCCCTGCAGCCGAGTCAGTCACCGACCCCGCCGTGTCTCCGCCCCAAAGAAGCGGTCGAGAAGGACTCTCAACTACCTTTTCCGATCGTCAAAAGAGGAGAAGCGATAAGCCAAGACGGCGACTCCTCGAAGAAAACACAAAGATCGGCCCCCCGCCCAAGACTCGAGAAAAAACTCTCTCTCGAACCGTAAATCCCTCGGTACAAACTAAGAGACGAAGAAGAATCATCAAGCACTCCGAGCTTGAGAAACCGGCCGAGTCGACCACTCACCGAGCAGATCTAGGAGAGCTATTTGGAGAAGTAGAGTCTCGGATATTATAGATGAAATTGACTAAGTCTCTTTGAAGAAAGCGTCACAGAGGCAAATGAAGACACGGTATGTAGTTCGCACTGGTGAGACACAAGAAGAAAAGCGATAGAGATGATAGTGATGTGATGATCCTAACCCCACCTTACCCAAACATCCAAAATCGTCTGCGAGAGTGGAGGAAGTGGAAATTGAGTCGATCAAGGGACCGGTTCAACGACCTGAATTTATAGAAGAGGAAGAGGAACGCTGAACTTTCTTGGGTGACCTCTGTGATCTCAAAGCCTTTGGATGAAGAAAAGCGCAAAGATATCTTGCAGATCTTCAAGGATAAGGAGAAGGAGAGATAGGCGGAGGAAGGCCGAGACACGTGAGAAGGCGATCGCCCTATCACCGGCACCACGAACACACACATCATCTCCTTGATGTCTTATCGATGATGATGAGGATGCGGACCCTCTTTGCCGCGAGAAGAGTTGCAAATGCAGCAAGCAATGCATGAATCAGAATTCTTCATGAGAAAAGCATGATGGAGGGACCAGGAGAGTCCTCCAAAACACAAGTTGAAATCGATCTAATGGGAGTAGTGCAGCAAATCGCCACCGTTGTTGGTGCCACCACTTCTGACTCACTCGGAAGAAGGAATTAAGGAGCTGGCGATGGCGAGTTAGTGGGGACCCCAATCGAGCCAACCCCTAATGAAGGTGTCTTACCACCGCCCCAACGGCTGAACACTCGTAGAAACAGCCAGGAGTTTGGAGACGAGTGACCCCATTCAAGTCACTCGGTGGTGCGCCACCGAGGGGGGAAACTCCCTCCACCTGCGGCAAGGTCGGAGGATGCGCAGATGACTCCACAACGAATTTAGGAGGCGAAGTGGAGAAAGTACAAAACAAAAAATACAGCAAGTTGCCATCAACGAAGCTCAGGCGATTGAGAGTCTCGGTGAGGTGCCAACCGCTATGAAGGCTAATGACGCGCTGGCGATGCGATCGAGGCACGAGACGGAACAACCCGGGAGTTAACACTGCAGGCGATGAAAGTGCAATCCATGGGGTTGAGACTCCAATGGATGCCACCACAGAAGACCCTAAGACAGTGACTTTGTCGAAAGAGAGGTCAAGGCCTCGCTGCGATTGAGACTACGGGGAGGTAATGAAGGCCAACGGGAGGTTGAGACTTCCGGGGTAAAGAAAAGTGAGAGAACATCCCTCCCGCTATCATTAATCCATCTAAAAAGGAGATAAGCGCGCTTCATGATTCCCAGGATAATCGATGTAACTTTTCCGGGATCGGAAAGCGACGAAGAAAAAGTTTCGAGTCATCCCCCGTGATGAGATCCAAAAGACTCGGTGAGGATGTTCCAAGCACGACCAAGTCGATCTCAAGACTACTCGTCAAACTTTCAATTTTGATGGTGAGCCACCAATGGAAATCTCATCATCGTCCGATGACGCTTCGATAAGGCCGAGGACCGATCCACTCAATTGGAGAAACCAATTTGAGACCAACGAAGGTGTTGAGACAAGTGGGCTCGGCAAAGTGGGTCCACTTCACAAAAGACCCCAGTGAAACAGAGTCCATCTGCGCAGGCTCCCCAGTGCAGCGAGTTCGACTCAAAAGGAACTTCACGCGCACCTTTCATCATTGAACAAATCCTGTTGGCCGTGATGATTCCTTTGTAGAATCATTTCCTTTCTCTCTAGAGGTACCCGACCTCCCACGACGAGTCGAGAAACGATCTCACGCTCTTCCACGCACTGAAAAATTGAAGTTCGGGAGGTGTTCAAAGCATTATTTTGAAATTGAATGGATGGAGAGGCACCAGGCCTCTATGGAAATGTGATTTGGATAACAGAGATGCCAACCTATCACGACTTGAGAGACATACTTGATCGAGAATCGGGGAATGGTGGCAACAAAGAAGAAACAATGCGTGTGGAACAAGCTAGATATTGAGAACATTGTTCAACAAGTCTGATCCGGAGAGCCGAGAATGCCGATGCAAAAACGAAATTGAGAGAACACATTGAGCACATGCATGAAGCTCACACCGCCTTGAGATAAAGCTGCTGCGTGAGCAAAGTAAGAGTGATCTCCAGCGTATGGAAGAAAACATGGATAGAAAATTCAGCCTTCTCATGGCTGAGATGAAGCTAATTTCAGCAGAGTCCAACGCTACTCGCTCGAATTTCGTGCCGCATACTCGCAGACAGACTCGAGGCGAGAACTCGACTATCAATGAGCTCGACTTCCGCTTGCAAGATATGTTTCAGGGGTTTCTCTCTCCTTTGATGATGCCAAAAGGGGGAAGAGGAATACCTTAAAGCGCTAAAGAGATCCGAAGTCTGAAAAGGAGGGAGCATTTGTGAAGGAAAGACAGCTTGATTGAGAAAGTTACAAGGAAAAAGAAAGGAAAGTCTGTTGAGGGGAAGAATCGAGAGATGTGACCTTAATGATTGCACAAACCCCCAACAAGGTCTTGTCGGTGATATTATCGCAGAAGAAACTCCAGTGACTCCGCCACTCCAACACTCTGCTATATCTATGGGTGAAAAGAGAAAGACAATTGAAGCGGGGATGGAGGAAGTGGAAGGAAGGATGGATGCCCGAGTTATGAATATCTTGAAACAACATGGAGGCATTCCAAGAGAGCGAGAGACACTTATGCCATCTCGGATCACGGAAGGCGAGCAAGATCGGTTGATGAATTTAAAACGCTCGCATCGAAGGATATTTTGCAAACATGTCCATGGCTCAAGCTTGGGACTTATCTTGGGAAAAGGGTCTCATGCTATGTGAAGAAGGCGACAGCGGCAGACTCACCAGCGATCACTTTCTTTGGTCACTCCGCTAGTCACTCATTTGGAAAGAAGAAGACCCCAAAGACAATACACGCCCGGAGGAAGAGGAAGAAGCGTGGTGGAGGAAAGGTTTGGACTAGGCCTCTCGCCCAAAAACATTGAGTACATAGATCCGGCAAGAAAGGAGGGATCTCTTGGGGCTGGTCTTGACCAAGTAGCCAATCGCAAGTGGCTAAAAGCAATCCGAGTATGCGAAAAGAATCGAAGAAGAAAATAAAAGACAAACTCAGCTTTGGGAGGAGAGACAAGAGAGATTAAGAAGAGATGAAGTCGCCCGGAAGGCATATGAAAAGAAGAAGAAGAAGGTTGAAGATGAGAAAAAGAGAAGAAGACCGAGAAGATGACAGAATGAAGAAGATGAAAGAAGGAGGCGAGCCAAGGAGATGAAGTGTTGCTATCCACCCCTTCATGTATTTTACTATGTAAATACATAATATGTAAATCTTACGTAATAAATCTGAAAATTTTCTATTTTTTTGCGTAGACATAAATGTTTGCTTTGATACACCTTGTTGATTTGTGTAACAGAACAAGAATGTTATGATCAATAAAAGAATTGATTCTATGCATACATTCTCTATGAATGCACTATCGTATGTATCTTCGCTATTTACATTCTGAATGTTTTAAGTTTTGGCATCATCAAAAAGGGGGAAATTGTTGGGAAATTTATTGTTTAGATTTTGATGAATGCCATGCAAAACTTAGAATAGGAAGTTGGCACCCCATTTTTGTTGTAAAAGCGCATTGTAATAAATAGGGATGGTCAAGTGAGTTAAGTCGGCTATGCCCAAACATGCAAGAAGACAACCGGAGACTAGAAGGAAGACTCATTGCAAGACAGTGAGTATGGCAAAGAAGAGAAGACGGAACTCGATGAAGGAGCGGTGAGATGCGGTGAGTGGAGTATCGATCAAGTCAACTCAAGATAAGCAAGTCTCAAGTTGAAGTGTGGAAGAGTCATCCAATGATTAGAAGTCGACTCTAAGTCACCTGGGAAAGCAAGGAAATGCGGTCAAGTCGAGATAATCGAAAGAGATCCGTTTACTGAGAGAACAAGAGAATTACTTAAACAAGTAATATCTACATGCTATCTTTCTCGAAGTGCTCGAGTCCCGAAGCGTGCAAAAGGAATAAACCAATGGGAAGCACTACACCGTGTCAGAACTCTGAAAAGCTGAAGAACATTTTATACGAGGAAGTGGCAAATTCAATGACTGCAACAAGACAAGCCAACGTCCACAAGTGACTTTCAAAAATAAGCTTATCTCTTCAACGGGCAGATTTTTGAAAGATCACTATAAAAGGCTGAGGAATGACTCTGAGAGAAGGGGACCTGAACCACGAACATTCAAGAAAACATTTGACCTGAACCACGAACATTCAAGAAAACATTTGAACTGTAACCAAAAACATTCTCAAATCATTCAAGATTAATCCTCAAGCCTACATTACGAAGAAAATCAATCCAACACTCACCTGTGAAGGAAAGATAGCTTCAATCAGTTGAAGAAGAAACTTTAGAAGAAAAGGGGGTCTACATTCCACGAAGGATTGTAGGAAGGTTCAAGGTCGAACCAAGTCTTGAGCTTTTGGAGGGCTTCGTGATCAAATCCAAAGAGCTTGAGCAAGTGGGCTGTAGTAGCAAAGGCTGCCTGTGAAGAAAGCGAGTCGTAGGAGAAGCCGGTGAGTGATCAAGGCGTCTCAGTTGAGTCCCAAAGGATCAAGTCAATCGTGTGATCAAGACTTGTATCTCGGACTATTACCACTTTGTATCTTGATCAATACCTAGTAGATTCCTCGGGAGTTGGAGAAAAGAGGAGTAGAAGAATTACCCCATCTTGAACCTCTATAAAAACTTATCGTGTCATTTACATTTCAAAGACTTTAAATTTCTGCATCTTATTTGCTTAACTTTTTCTGATAAATTTGCTATCCACTTGATAATTTCTAAGTACTAAATCAAGCTTTAAATCTCGCTTAACCATAATTAAGGGTGTTAAGTCTTCCACTGAAAACAAACCACGTTGAGCTAATTCGGTCTTAACGGTGAGTTATTCTATCAACGGCTCGATCAGTCGTTGAGTGACTAACTCTACTGATTAACTAAATTGGTTGTCCCCCAAGGACACATCTGTGTAGTATCAACTCTGAAGTTTAAAAAAGACTAAATCGAAAAGTTGGTAAGGTTTATTCAACCCCCCCTTCAAAACCTTACACTCACACCCCTTAGGACCTACAGGAATGATAGCTTAATCGAAACTATTATTACCAGTGAGGTTGTGGTGGTTGAGACAGCCACAACTGAGGCTCCAGAAGAATTGAAAGCCAATGATGTTATAGAGGTTGAAATACCTGTAACTACGGCAAAGGAAGGATCAATAGAGACCATGACACTTGAGGCTATTGGTCATGAAAGCGTAATCCCTAAGGCACCTCTAAGGATGCTAATGATGAAGACCTAGTAGCACTCAGTCTGTTGCGGGGAATATTGAAGGCCTTTCAGTGGTTGATACTGCAACAAAGGTAGCTGAAGACCCACTAGCGGTTGAGGTTGAGACTGCCAGGGGACTCTACAGAACCGTACATGAGATTTTCACCTTTTGATATTTCTGGTGAAGTGCCTAAATTCCCAAAATCCCAAACCACTGAGCCTATGGTGATAGATGCCCTTATAGACTCTCAAGCTGAGTACTCATACATGGCTGATGATCTTGAAGAATCAGCAGAGTCTCACAAAGAGGCCAGTGATTGGGATGCAAGTTTAAAGTAAACTAGAATGAGGTTTGTGCTAGTCGATGTGCCTTCTGAGCCATATGCCTTTCGACGTGCCTTCCGATTAATGTGTGAGGACATGAAAGCCATGGAGAATGGCTTTGCTGACTTAAGCACCAGGATCGATAATCATGATGCCACGATCTCTGGAGATATTCGTCGAATTGTGTTGCAGATCAGGGAGTGGGCACAACAGACTAAAGCTCTTCGCATGGAGCAAGTTGGCTACTTCAGATAGATGTATTCAAAGTTGGTTGTCTGGGGAGCTGACCAGCTTGCCTATCAGTAGCGCCAAACAGACAACATTGAAAGAACGGGGAGATTTCATCTCTCGGATATGGAGTTGCTACAGATGAAAATGGAGAAGAAAACGGAGCATGTGTAGGCATCATTAAAGGCTGAGATTTTGTCAATGAATAATCAGCTAAATACACTCAGCTCCAACCAACAGGCAGCAGACTCCGTAACGTACAAGAAATTGGACTCCCTTCTCAAGTTAGTCCAACCTCCTCAAGGTGATGATGCCAAAAACGGGGGGAAGAAAAACTTGAAAAACCTCATACGAAGTTGATAATAAAAGGCAAATGTACCACCTCAATCCACTCTCAGCTCTCTCAAGACTTATCAATTGAAGAGAAAGTTGCCCTAGCTTTTCAGAAATCTAAAGCAGAACTTGCAAAGATAGATAAAAGTCAAGAATAGAGAATCCAGAAGCTAGAAGTCCATTATGGAGGTCCACCTGCTGGCATATTTCATCATATGCACACACGAACAACACACCACGCATTTTTAAACTCAATAACCTTCTTCATGTTCCAAAAATAACCAAGAATATGTTAAGTGTTTCTCAATTTGCTAGTGATAACAAGGTTTATTTTGAGTATTATCCTTCTTGTTGTGTTGTAAAAGGAACAAGTCACGAGGGAAATTCTTCTCAAGGTGGATCTTAAGGATGGTCTATACCAATTCAAGCTTGTCAAGGGTTGTCACAATTATCCTTCCAGTCATTATCAGAAACTTCAAAATAGAAACACCAATAGCTCTCTTTATTATGTTGTGAACTTTGTTAAGACATTACCACTATGGCACAAAAGGCCCGGCATGCCTCCATTGATGTAACAAAAAGAGCCTTGACCTCTTGTAATGTTCCTTTTATCAATAAAGAGTCTTTTGATTATTGTCAGGATTGCACACAAGCCAAGTCTCACAAATTACCATTTCCTAATTCAGATAACACCTTCACAAAACCTTTACAACTTATTCACACGGACCTATGAGCCCTGCACCTATAAAGTCTACAAATGGACATCAATATTATGTTACATCTATAGATTATTATTCAAGATACGTTTGGATTTGTTTTCTCAAATAGAAATCAAATACTTTCAATGCCTTCATTCATTTTTAGAAACTTGTTGAGAAACTATTTAATAGAAAGACCAAGGTGATCAGGAGTGATGGTGGAATAGAATATAATCCTTTAAAAAATATTTTCAGAATCTGGAATTATATATCAAATTTCTTGTCCTTACACACTTCAACAAAATAGAACAGTTGAAAGAAAACATAGACATATTATTGAAGTAGGGCTGAGTCTATCTTCTCAATTTGGAGTTCATAAAAAATTTTGGGATGATGCTTTAGCCACTTCAGTTTGTTTGATTAACAAAATGCCCAACAAAGTCATCCGATTTAAAAGCCCCCATGAGGCTCTTTGTGGACATAAACCAGGTTACCTACATCTTAGGGCCTTTGGTTGTTAATGTTTATCTTTCATCAGAAATTATAACAAAGATATGTTAGACTTGAGGACTCAACCAGGAGTCTTCATTGGGTATAGTAATCAATACAAAGGTTACAAGGTCCTTATGCCAAATGGTAAGATTATTTTTTAACAGACACATAATGTTCAATGAGAATGAGTTTCCTTTCATCAATCAGCAGAAGGAACCTAATTTTATCACTAGAAATAATGAGCAACATATTACAAATTTTACTATACCACATATCCATGCACAATCAAACACTGTCACACAAAACATTTCCAATCTTTCGCAGCCTACTGCTCCACATAACACCAATGACCTTACACCGCAACATCAATCTCAATCCCTTTACATAAAAGAACATGATCACCGAAATACACTCAACACTGCTTCCAGCTCAAATTTGCATGATAAAACAGAGATCATACAATCTGAGAATGTTCAAAATCAAGCTCACTCAGAATTTGTGACTGAAGATGTTTTGCAGGTTCGTAATACTCACCAAATGATAACTCAATCCAAACCTGGGATATTCAAACTTTAGGTTTACATTGCATTTATCCCATGTGCAACAGAACCTGCTACCATCCAAGAAGCTTTGAATGATGAAAAATGGAAGTTTCCATGACAAAGGAGTTTGAAGCGCTGCAAAAGAATAAAACAGTGATTATCACCTCATTAGCCCCTGGAAAGAATGTTATAGTTTGTAAGTGGGTATATAAAGTGAACATAAATGTTGATGGAAGTACTTAAAGGTACAAGGCCATACTTGTAGCAAATGGATACAATCAAGTAGTTGGTGCTGAATTCACTTATGATTTTAGTCCTATTATTAAAGCAGCCACTGCAAGGTTAGTTCTAACTATTGTTCTTGCCACTGGATGGATGCTTAGACAGATTGATGATGACAATGCCTTTTTGCTTGGTCATTTGGACAAACATGTTAAAATTTACATGGATCAACCTCTAGGATTTGAGATAGCTAAAGGAAATTATCAAGTTTGCAAATTACATAAAGCATTGTATGCATTGAAGCAAGATTCAAAACCTTGGCTTGAAAGATTACAGTTTGTTCTATGTTCTATCGGTTTCAATGCTTCAAAGTCAGTGGTTTATTTAATTGTATATAATGATGATATAGTTGTGACAGGAAGCTCATGAGGTGCTTAATATAATTTAGACCATTAATCGATTTTTCCCAATTAAAGATCTTGGTGAGTTAAATTATTATCTTGGTATTGAAATACATCCTTAAAGAAAGTATATTGAAGATTTGTTACAGAAAACTCACATGACAAATTCAAAGGGGTTGGCTTCTCCTATGATCATTTCACCATCTTTATCCAGATATCAAGGAAATTCATTTGCGGAAGGCCATTTGTATCTACATGTTGTTGGGAGTTTACAATATTTAACAATCACATGTCATGAGATAGCATTCACCATCGACAAATTGAGCCAATTTATGCAATAACCCTTAACCTTATTGGAAAGCTGCTAAATGTTTGCTTTGTTATCTGTCAGATACACTTGATTATGTGCTTCACTTAATCAATTCATCACATCTAAATGTTACATATTTTCTAATTCTGATTAGGCCTCCGATCTTGATCATCGGAAATCTACATCAAGTTATTGCATCTTTGTAGGAAATAATCTCATTTCATCTAATTCACGAAAGCATCAAATTGTTTCCCGATCAAGTTCCAAAGTAGAATATCGTTGTTTGGGACATGCAATGAGTGAAGTCATATGGCTGCAATCTCTATTGATTGAATTACAACTTAAGTCAGTACAACCACCTATTGTTTGAGTTGATAATCTCAGTGTCGTTTTTATGTCAACTAATCCTATTGTCCAAGCAAGAACCAAACATGTTGAGATCGCTCTTTCATTTCATACGCAAGAAACTTCAAAATAAATCAATTCTTGTGCACCACATTCCAACTATTGATCAAATTGCAGATGCACCCATTAAGCATTTGGAGGACAATTATTCACTAAGATGTGGAACAAACTCAAGGTTGTCCCTTTATCCTCGCTCGAATTGAAGTGGGATGTTATCCATTCTACCTCAATCAATTCCACCTTAGCTAATATAAAGGTGTACTCATCCGTATGGAATTACAACCGTAGGATTATTCTATAATGATTCCATCTTATCATTAAGTTTGTTATTTTGTTTTCAGAGCCTCTTCTCATCAGTTACACATGTCCATAAGGATTATTACCAGTATAATGGCAGGCTCCATAAGAGGCAGTGCCATTGGTTGTACAATTACTAATTTGATTTCAATCAGTATTCTATGTTCAAAATGTTCATTCTGTATTTTTGCTTTTGCTTATTCATATTCTCCTGGGAATCTAACAAGGAGGAGAAGGGACCATGAGAGAGAAAGGAGGAGGAGACCATGTAAGGCTCTGTCTCATAGTTCGGTCTCACAAGGGACCTGCCTTAGAAAAAACATTAAATATCCAATATTTATAGTAGGATGACCAGAGCAGTTTGAACTTTCAATGTTGTTGCAAGGCCCTTCGTTCTCTATAGTTAGTGTTTTTTCCTTCTTTGAACAAAAATGTCATAGACCAATAAATGATACGTGGCATGCATGAACGACGCACATGCTCTGGTTTTTGTTGACTTATATTATCATATGGTACAGAGGCAGGGACAAGATATCATGTTCTACTTCTTAAGTGATTGATACGTATAAACACATTTAAATAATTAATAATACATGTTCTCATATAAATATGTGTCAGTCACCCAACGAACTGGAATAGGAAGTGCAATACATAAAGTGCAACAGGAAATCTCATGTCGCACAGACACTCCTATGGATCAATCGGCTTCAAATTTAAAACTTCATTCATATTTCATTTTGTGTTCCATTATTACATGTGTCCATGAAATAAAATGTCTTTAACTAATCAACAACATATATTTATATGAAAGATACATGTTATTTATTCAATAAAATGGAATACGAGGTGGAATGAAAAAAGAAAGTAAATAATCATTGGTAGCTTTATACTTGCGAATTGTAGATTAGTGAGATTAATTAAACTATTCATTATGTGCTAAAAAGCTAAATATATTAATTATGAATTAAAAAAATATTAGTTTCATTATTTTAATAATTCAAGAAGATCACTTTTGTCAAAACCAATGCATGTGAAAGAAGGTCTAGTTATTTTGGTTTTAAATTTTGATTAAAGTGATAAGTATAAAAATACCTTTTATTTCAAATTTAGAGTTTTTTACGTTTTAAACAAATTTAAAGCTCAGGAATGGAGAGCACAAGGCACATATATAAATAAAAAGAAGAACACTTTTGCCTCCTTTTCACCCACCTAAACACGCTACAATAGATCACTCATTCAGAATTAAAGGCCATCTAACGAAATGTGGTCGAACTGATTAAAAAGGAAAACATGGGGTACCAATTTTGATGAGGTCTGAAATCGGGTACTAGATTCGAAAATATTGTATAATTTGGATACCAAAATTATAATTTTCCTACCCATGCTCTACTCAAAATGAGAATTAATTTTAAAATAAGTGAAGAGAAAAACAAATTACGCCACAATTATATAATTTGATTCTTGTCAAAATCGAGTTAATTGGTTTAATTTAAATGATTTTACGGTTGGGCATCTGTTCATTTCATCGTTCGCGGATAATCCAACCGGTCTAACCGGAATCGTTATATTTTTTACTATGTTTTATATAATAATATATTAGACTAAATAAACAACTAATATACATATATAGGATTTGGATCCTATGAAATCACCTATTTGCGGCGAGTCTATAAGGACAAATCTTAACCTTTCATCACTTTTTTTAATGATCCAGATTAGAAGGGTGATATCAGTTTTTTTTAATAATTAAAAAGGGTATTTAGGTCATATTACATTTTAAAACAATTACATAAGATTTGATTTGATTTAACAATATCCTTTCCTTTTCTAATCAACAGATGCTTGACAATCTATTCGATAAGATTCCTGATTTTTCGGATTCCACTTCGTCACTTTCATTCAACAAGTTTCTTCTCTTGCTTTGTGGTGGTTTTTTTTATTCAAACATGTTATGCTTGTGTACATAGTTAGTCTTGCTTGTGTAAGATTAGATTCATGCATATTAAACAGAACGGGTGATTAACAAACTTATGTAATTGGTTAGTTTTGCTTATGAATGTATTTAATATTGCTTATGAACTACTTATCAAATTGATTTTTTTTAGTTGTAGCCTTTTTAAGTTTTGGAAGCCCTAGAGTATTGTGCTTGTGTAAGTTGTTAATCTTTCTTGTGTAGTTATTCAATGTTGCTTATGAACTGCTAATTATATTGATTTTTTTAATTGTGTATGGTATTTGTTATGGTTGTGTACATTGTTAGTTTTGTTTGTGAAGGTATTGAATAGTGCTTATGTAATATTAGATTCATGCATATTAAACAAAACAGTGTTGTCGTTGATATGCTTGTGTAACTAGATAGTTTGACTTGTGAAGGTATTCACTGTTGCTTATGAACAATTTATCAATTTGATTTTTATTTTTTTTCAGTTGTAGCCTTTGTAAGTTTTGGAAGTCCTAGAGTGTCATGTGTGTAAGTGGTTAATTTTGCTTGTGTAATTATTCAATGTTGCCTATGAAATAATAATCATATTCAATTTTTTTAATTGTGACTTATATTTGTTAAGTGTACACTATTAGTCTTGCTTGTGAAGGTACTGAAAAAGAATGGAAAAAATACTATTAAATGTAGAAAGTGCAGTATATATTTGGGACATCCCAAAAAAGAATATAGTGGACTATATATTTGAGGACGGAGAGAGTAACTAATAAGTTAAAGGTTTTAATTTTCTAGAAAAAACAAATGTAAAAGGAAATGTGTTTCGAATTGGATAGACCAACTATTGGTTTACAATGGGGAATAAGGTCAACCAGGCAATCCAATGATTTAGTCCATGCCACCCATGTGGGTGGCACCCAAGTCCTTTCATTGCATGACACGTGACATATCAATATTTTTAATTTCTTTTTACTTTTGGAGGAATTAGCTAACCATGTTGGGTTAAGACCTAAAAATTTTTGGTTTTAGCGTCGTCTTCCCTCCCAAATTTTTGTATTCAAATTCAGATTTTGAAATTTTCGGATCTGCTTCTCTACTATTTAAACCAAAAGAGATTTATTTTTGTCCCAAATTAGTTTCCATTTTATAGAATTTCAATTCTCCCCACTACCATCGAACAGACTTCTTCCACTGGAGTTATTCCAAGACCGCCGCCAAACGCACTACAAAAATTCTCCGACTACTGTTACAACAGAATTCTTCTAAGACAACCGCCCAGCACCATCTCCTCCTCTGTCGTATGAGATGCAATCTGTGAATGGAGGAAGTTATTGGTTTGGTTTTTTGAGATGTTGGGTTTCTTATTTTTGTAGAAATGTATGTATTGGTTTGTTAGGGCCTTTTCTTTTTTAGTTTATGGAAATAGGTTTTCTCTTTTCATGTTTATAGATTTTGGCTTTTAATATTTTAGAAATCCTCTAGTTGCTCATGTTGTAGAAATGAACTATTTATTTTCAGAATGTGCTTTTTCTTTGTTCCTTTTTTTTGGTAGAAATAATTTTGTAGTTTTATTCTTGCAATAATGGTTTTGTTGATCTCATGTAGAAATGGTTTTGAGCTGTGTGGTTTCCTACTTGGTTTATTACTTTTTTTATATAATATTTTGATTAGGTTGCCACAATTTTTTAAGTTTTACAATTGAAGTCCTGTTGCAAAATGAGCAAACATACAGAAGAATTCAAGCCATAAAGAAGATCAATTCCCATTAATTTCCAATTTTTTCTTTGTAAATCGAAGTGACAGTTCCAACACCTTGCATAAAAAACAGCTAAATCCTTCAAAGAGACAAAATTAACAAAAAAATGAGTCGTTTGGTTTGGTTTCGCTTCAACAAAAAATTACAATCATTGAGTTTCACTATGACCATTTCAAAACCAATGAGACAAGATATCAAAATTCCCCAATTAGGTAGACTTTAATTGTTGTCGGGGCGTCCCTGCAAAAGAAAAACAATGACTTAACATCATGTTTGTGATAAATTAACATATAACTTTTACCTATAATTTAATCAACTTCTAAAAAAATTTACCACAAACCTGATATGAATGAGGACCCTCAAATGGACATGTGAATAAATTAAGTTGCCCATCCAAATAGAAGTTTCCATTATTTCCCTATATTTCAATTACAAAATAGTTTAATAAAATAAATAATTATTTTCTATGATAAAAAATGAAATAAAGTTTTACTTGCCCCTTGAATTGGATAATTCCCATGAGGCTTGTAGACACCAAATTGAGACACACATCCGGCCTCAGTCTTCCAAGCTGCGGTGCCTGATCTGGTGTTCCTAGATCTATATGCGAGCCCAGGTCGGTGAAGCCTGATCCTTCTAGTGCTGTCATGTCCCCCATTCCATGCTCTAACTCAATTTCAGTACCTTGCTTCGTTTCTTTTCTGTTTTGGATTTATGGTGGAGGTTGAAAAGGTGGTGGGACAAAGCTTGTTTCATGAGAGACTGGAGTGTGAATAATCTCTTGTGAGTTTTGTCCATTTGTTTTGGTGCTTTTTGCATCTAATACACATTAATTGACAAACAAAACATAAGATACATTGATTATTTGTAAAAATAAATGAAGTACAGCAGTATATATAACTTTTATATATTGAAAAACTTACTTAAACTATCAACCTTCTCCTTTCTTTTTCTTTTTTTGCTCTCAGCATCCCAATGGCGAACGATGTGAGCATTTGTAATTCCTCTTGACTTAACATGTAGAGGATTACATATGGGCACTTCATCTATTTGATCATTATCTTCATCAACAACTTTATCTTTGCCAGCAATTTGTTCATCTAAATTCAAAGTATCGAGCAAAGCATTTACTTCTTGGTTTGCACTATCAAGAATTCCAGTCAACATACTCCTGGCCTCATCATAAGCTTTGCATCGTATTGTGAGATTATATGTCGATCTCATTATTTGATTAACAAACACCATCTCAGAAACATAACCATTTTCAGTTCAACTTTCTTTGCCCTCATCAGAAATTCTACTTCGTACATTTTTCATCCATCGCTTCTTTATACATGGCTCGGGCAAAAAACTTACATCCATAAAGTTCAACACTTTCAATGCATGTTTACACAATATACCCATAGACTCAAATTTATGACAACTACATGTCACTTCATAATTCAACTTACTGAACAACACTTGTCTAACTCTTAAATCATGACCACTAGATTTCACTTTGAACGCAAACAAATGATGCCAAAAATCAGATGGTTGTTCGATGACTATTGTATTCAAAGAATCAATCAGCTCTAATTCAAACAATTTGTATATGTTAAGTGTATAGATATCACCAACATGATTCAACAACATGTTATTCTTCACAACCATTGAAGGTTTCTCATGGCGACAACAAGTGTCTTCGGCTTTTTCTTTAGCACGCCAATTATTTTGAAATTTTTCAAAATTAAGAACAAAATCATACAATGAGATGGTCCTATTACCTACTTTCTTCAACAACGAGTTTGTGCCTTCACTTCTAGAAGTTGCTAAAAGCCCTGCACTAAACTTGTGATTACTAAAAGCAGTAGCCCACTTGTGTCTCAATTTGTACATGCCATTTAACCATTTGTGACCTTTGAGGTTATAATCATCAATCAAAATTTTCCACGTCTCCTCAAATTCCTCTTCAGATTCACAATAGGTCATACACTTATCAACGACTTAAATTTTGAATCACCGTTCAAGCTTCCAAAGTACGAAGGAGCATTTTGATTGATATGCCATTGACACAAATGATGATATGCACATGAATACAGTTTTTATTGCATTCATCATTGCTTGACATTGATCCGTAAAGATTGTTTCAGGTTGTTTACCACTCATTGATTCAATAAAAGTTCTAAACAACCGTTCAAAAGAACCCTCAGTTTCACCAGACATGAATGCCAAACCAAACATTACATTCTGCTTATGGTGATTTATCTACTATCTACTATCTATCTACATCTACTACTATCTTAAAAGGGGTATTTCTGTAAAACATTGGATTGCCTAAAATACCCCTAATGTCTGGAAAATTTAATGTCAAATTCGGAATTACACACAGGGTAATTAGACAAACCTTATTATACGTATCCCTAATACTGTAAGCGGTTCAACTCCCGCGCCTCTTCAGTCCAGTTAGAAAAAAACTCACTCTCATATCACGTGTTGTTGGGATACGACGAAGGGATTTCAACATCTTCATTGCTTCACAACATCTTCATTGCTTCACTATCTTCGAACTGAAAGGACTAGCAAGGGATTCCTTCGATTTGCTAAACGAAATTTTTGTTGGATTCCATCCCAAAAACTAAGGTGAGAATATGTAATTAAACGGATCATAATTCCCCCTTATTTTTAGTTAAATTTTTCATCAATTATGTTCAAGTATAATTGTTTTCCATTTGCAGGCTTCAAGTTCATGTTTTAGATATGTTGGTTGGACCTTAGATTTTACTGGCACGACTCTTAGGAAGACATTCTCCCATGGTTTTGAATATGTGAAGTAATTGGTTTTACATTCTTGACCCTAAGTAATTTCTTTTTTATTTTTCATATATAAAGTTTGGTTCAACCCAATCCAGTTCTATTTATATATCAATATGTGATTATTTGCTCTAAAAACAAAGTCATGTTTAAAAATTGAAAGTTGTTAAATGCAGTGTGAATGGTTGTGAGTTTGTGACATTTTTAATTTATTGGATTGGGTGATGGGTTTGTTTTGTTTATGACTTTTTGAGACTGATAATTCATTATTAGACAAGAAAAAACTATGAATTTCTGAGATACAGACTCAATTAAATTTCAGGTTTCAAGTTTATTTGATTTCTAAGTTTGGATTTTATATTGTATAATTGTAATGTTTGTTTAATTGTTTAATATGAGTGTGTGAAATACTTCCTGCAAATTAATGATTGTGATTTATTAATAGTATGTCATGTGCTGCTTTCTATAACATTGTCTTCCGATGGATTTTTTTAATCGTTGATGTTTAAGGATTTGATGAGGAAGGTTTTGGGGCTTCACTGCCTACTGCGTGTATAGGTAGTTAAGTGTGTGTTGGCATTTATTATGCATTTCTATCAAGATGTATTAATTCTATTATGCTTTACAATATTGTGGTTTTGAGTGGTTGTGCATTTCTTGCATATTGACTTACTCGAAAGGGAATATGCCTGCCAAGTGGAAAAGCGGACATGAGAGTTTTGGTGTTATATAAGGAAGGCACGTCTTGCTTGTATGTGTGCTTCATTTCTTTGTTCTAGGAGAGATGGTATTCTACAAGGTTTTGGTTTGTGTAGGTATTGCTTTTAAAGTTAATTTGTGTTTAACTTTGTTCTACTAAGAATCTAACTCAAATGTGATTCTAGCTCATCTATTAGTATTAAACTTGAGCATGCATCAATTAGAATTTGATTTGTCTGCAACAGATCCATGTCGGGGGTTCATTTGCTTATCAAATTGAGCGGAAACTAGCGAAATGAAAGTCTCGACAAGTTTATGTAGGTTGTCCAATCAACCCTCCAAATCCAAATGATAAGAACAGGTCTAGGAGCTGTAGATATATCCTTCACCCACTGATTTTGTTATATCTGCCAGGGAGTTTTGTGTTCCATAGCATTCATTTCGTGTAGGTTTAGGAGCAGGAATGTTGTAGCTATATACCACCTCATGCATGACAAGTCTATAAGTGAGTGTTTGTTCTTTTTAATTATTTTGATGCATTTCCAGATGATTATAAGGATGCTGCAAAGCAAGCTTCACTGACTTTTTCCTGCTCTAGAAATACTAGATAAAAGAACATATAGACGCTTAATTATATAAAAACTTAAAAAACTATCATAATTGTGTCTGTGTTTTTCCACAATTGTAATTACTTTCAAATATTCCTTCATAATATTCCTTCATCTGATGAAAGATTGGAGCTTTGGCTGGTGATTTGGTTTTTCTACTTGTTTATGAAATGGATATTTTTCCAACTCTGATGTTTTTAGAATAACTATGCTCTATAGGTTAAGCAACTAAACAAGATATTTAGATTATGTGGTTCTCTTGCTCTGATAGATACTCTTCTCGCAATTGTTCCTGATGTACGAGGCACTGCCATTGCAGCATTGAATTATGAAGTAAGTGATTTTCAACTATAAGCTTTTGGCTCCAATATTGAATGGAAACTATCTGTGAAATTGCTTTGTCAGATATTTGGTGCTTAATATTATATAGTTCATGATTGGGTATAATTGAATGAGGTTTATCACCTTTTTTTGTTTAATTATTTTTAATGACAAATACGTAATTACAATAATCTAATATAACACACGTTGCACAAGACACTCAAAAGACAAAAACAAACAGAGAGTCGTAACGATTGTCTCTATCACCGGACAATTTCTCTGTCTAATCGAAACCATTAAAATTGATAATGAATAAAAGAATTTCACTCTATTTTCAGTGGTATTTCGCTCAAGAGTTTTTATTGGAAGTGAAAATATCATTAAGAGCAGAGGTTGGTTGGATGGATTTATGTTGCTGTGTGAGGTAATTTAAGATTGTAAATGTCAATTGGTTAGTGAAGTTTTTGGATTCTTTTCAAACACATGTTTTTCTTCGTTTCTGGGTTGATATTCAGTGTTTTTCTTTCCTTTTGATTTGATGCAAAATGTTCTTGCTCGGATTTGTTTTGTATCTTTATATTTGTTTGGAAACTAAAAAATCGAAGTTTATTTTAATATATATTTATTTATATAAAATATTATACTAATTCATCATATGCATGTGAAACTGATAAGTGATAACCGATCCTTAAAATTTTTTGTGACTTGGAATTATCTATGTTGAAACATTATGTTTGTACTTCAGAAATTTAGTCCTAATAATGGACTATTTGTAAGTCCAAGCGGCTACGATAATCTAGAGGGGGGGTGAATAGATTATCTCCATCTTTTCGATTTTACCCTCTTTTTCTAACCGAATGCTCAAAGATAATAATAAAGGTGTCGAATGTAAACAACACGCATCGATTTATAGAGGTTCAACCCACCTAGGGCCTAATCCTCTACCACCCCAGTATATCCGAGATGGATTTCAAAAAGAAAAAAGATTTTATTAATTTACCAAAAATTAATACAACACCAACTTACAACAACACCTTGAAGAGCACCACACTTTTCTTCAACACCACCTTTGAGATTACCACAATCTCTTCTTGAAGATTACCAAAATCTCCAACGGCACCTTGTGAAGATTACCACAATCTTCAAACTTGAAGAATACCGAATTCTTCAACACCTCGACAAGAAGATTACCACAATCTTCTCACACCTAACACCTAGATCACCCAAGTGTGTTCTTACCACAAGAACACTCACAAGGATATCTTGTGTTGAATGATAACCCAAAAATTCAAGATTACAACTCGATAATGAATAATACAATTGAGTGCAAGTGTAATCAAGAATAGCCTAGACCTCAAGGATGTGAAAGTGAAAAGCTAGGCAAATTACAACAAGAAATAAGACAATGTAAGAACAAGTGTATTCTTGAGTGTATCTTGTTGTGTTGTAGTTTTCTCTCTTATAGTGTTGCTTCAATTCTTCCTCTATTTATAGAAGATGTCTTGTACATGATAGGCTCCTCTTGGGGACATGAATTCTGTAAAAAATTGCAAGACAGTTGAAGAAAAGAGTCTGTTAGAAATCAATCCCATAAATTACGGAAAAGATGTCGCTACACAACGGTTACATTTTTTTGTCAAACTTAAGAAGCGACGGTCGGTTCGCGAGAAATAAGTTTGAAATAAAGTAACAGACAATTTACAGGCGACGGTCGACGTGCACCTCGATCGGTCGACCCTAACTACAACCTGGCCGTCGACTTTGCATCAAAAATGAAAGGCGAAGTTACATTTTCGTGAAATGAACTCCCAGTACCGGTCGACACGTGGTCGACCTCCTAAATGCAATGTTGTCCGATTTTTGACGAAAATAAACCTCAAGAAATACTCCGAAAAATTCGTAAAAACATTTTAAACCGATCAGGAGTATTTAGGACAACATTAGAAATATAGTTTTGAAGAAATAAAACATTAACACAAAAAGTGTTGTCCGATATTAATTCCAATAAATACTCCGAAAAATAGTAAAAACATTTTAGATCAATTGGGAGTATTAGGACAACATAGTTTCAATGTAAAAACCCATTGACTTAAAATAATTAAAAGCGTTGTCCATTTTAGTTGAAAACAAACTTGAAGAATTACTCCGGAAAATATTAAAAACCATTTTAAATCATTTAGGAGTATTTGGACAACCTTTAAAAACATTGTTTTGGTGTAAAAACAACATCATCAAAATCATGATAAAACTATTTATCAAACAATCTCCCCCTTTTTGATGATTACAAACCAAAACAATTCAACAAGGCCGATTTTGAAAACAAAACAATTTTGAGAGGCTATTTTGAAAATAAAACAAGTTTTCCGGTCAATAATAAATATCCGTTGAGAGCGACAACATTCCGCGCAATATAAACACAAGGATGGGAGTAGGGATATTCAAACACATATAGCAAATGCTCCCCCTATCAACATGCACAACAAGAGTAATATAGAAGCAACTTCAACATAAGCTAAAATCTTAGCTTTTCGATATTGAGCTTAAGTATCAACAACTTAAAAGCTCCCCCTGTCAAAGAGACATCATTAGAAACATATATAAGTCCATACTACAACCAATGGACTAAGAAACACATACAATCATAATACACCAAGAGTGGACAAAATATGATCCACAACTTATGGCTTTATGAAGCCATAGCTTATAGCTTCTTTTCGTTAAGCTTATCTTAGCTTCTTTGAGCTAAAGAGCTTATAACCTGTTTCTCCCCCTTTGGAATCATCAAAAAGAATGTTAGCACGATAAATACATCATATATTCATATGAAAGTGCGCAACAAAACCGATGTATCGAGCTATTTGAACACTGAAGCTTATAAACCTAATAAGGAGGTAAAAGTCGAATCATACGACTTGAAGAAGCTTATGAAAACTCATTTGATAAGCAAAACATGATCTCTATAAATATATAAGACTTTTGAAAACAAGAGAATCATGTAAGTGATGAATTTTTCATTGAAACATTTTATCGAACACTTGGCGGGCGTCAAAATTAGAAAATGATATATATAGCCCTTGTAAATGAAATCAAGCCAAGTTTTTCATCACCAAATGCAATTTAATAAATATCATTTATCAACAATCAATAAGCTCATCACAAACATATATAATTTGCATCAAAAAATAGACATTTAAACCAAGTTCTCAAGGGTTCAACCCAATTGAGATAAGGTAGTGGAATTCTTACCATTTAATCGGTAAAGACGAGCAATGATAATGATAATCAAGCCTAAATAGGTCCAAGATATGAAATGTATGAAACAAAACAAATTTGGAGTGAAATTTGTGTGCAATTTGCGAAGGGACGAAAAATGGACAAAAATAAGCCAAAATGGCTAAGTGCGGAAACAGAACCATTTTTAACCAAACAATTGTTATGCACGGTCCAGGGCATGGGCGACCGGTCGAGCTGGTGGGCGACCGGTCGGCCCCTGTCCTGGCAGCCCACTGTTCTGGTTCTGTTTGAAAAATTCGAAGTTTGATCCAAAAATCCGATTTTTCGCCCCTAAGTTTTAAAAACGTGCAAATTGCAAACGTAGACCTCATTCAATATACATTATGTCATAATCAAGCTCGAAATGAGGTAAAATACTCGGCGGTAAATGAACAAATGTCCGCGAGTTAACTTTGAGACGGAATTTAATCACATCTCAAGTTTTTGTTAAAAACACAATCCTTTAGAAAAAGATATCGAATCTCAATATGTTTAGTTTGATTATGACGAACCATATTTTGAAAAATAAAAGTTACACCGGACTAGTTATCCCGAAAAATAATAACGTCTTAAAACTTTGGATTAACAAGTCATAAGAAGAAGTGCCTTTCAAATATTTGAAAATTTCTTTTAACGGCACTTTAATGAGATTCGTTGGGATAGTGTTTGAAGTCGAGCATATAGACATAAGGCATATGGAATGTCGAGTCTAGAGAAATAATACAAGAAAATATACCTCGAATTTGTTTGTCGGCCGATATGCCTTTCTCAATCTTTGTCAATCTTTAGCCATAGAGGTTAAGATAGTTCTTCTTTCTTCAATACTTAACTCCTTGGGAGTTCTTTTGAACTATAACCATCTTTTTGGCATTGAGTAATTTGAATTCCAATGATCAAATTTGAGTTTCCCTCATCATGATCATCTTAGGTTCACCTTGCATTGACTTGGAAAAATATCTTGCACAAATATTTATTAGTAGCACCATAAATATAGTCAACATTAATTTGCACAAGTAAACAATCTTGCCCTTTTTCAAAAACAAAAGAGAAGTATCAACTTTACCTCTTGTAAAATCATTTAGCAAAAATAGCTAAGTCTATCATACCATACATGGGGTACTTGTTTTAAACCATACAAGGCCTTTTATAAAAATCTTTTGGCCTAAAATTTTAAACTCCGATAGACTTATATTTGAATAAAACCATTTAGAAAATTGGATTTAACATCCATTTGGTAAAGCTTGAAATTTTCTTAAAACAAGAATGGGCAAGTAAAATACAAATAGCTACTAAATGTGCTATGAGTTCAAATGTTACATCAAAATTAATTACCTTCTTCTTGAAAATACTTTCGAGCTACTAACCTTGCCTTTAGTTCGACCAATGTTGCCTTGGTCATCGAGTTTGTTCAGGAATACCCTTTTTGTCTTCTTCATCACTATCATCATAGGGCATCCAATTGATCTAAGGAGTTCATAATAGAACATTTACATCCAAATATTTTGAGGTAACTAATATTTGAAGTACTTCATTTCTCATCTACACAACTTAACAAACTCATTAACGGCAACGCTTATATAAGCAAGAAACAAATAGCCCAAGTGTAAAAACATGCCTCAATCATTAATCACAAAATATCTCGCATAAGAGCATAGTAGAAATAGACACTATATATAGACCATGAAGCAAGAAACACATACTATGCATTTGGAAGATCATCAAGAGTCTACTAAATCATGCAAGTTCAAATAAGCTTAAGAAAGCTACAAAAGGTCTCTTTTGAATTTTGAAAATCCGATAGCATATAGTTGAGACCTCATTTAAAAGAAGTATTTGAACGAGAGTTGACAAAGCAAATATGTGCAATCAAATATCGAATAGTGCCTTTCAAAGAATCTAATAATCCTCTTAATGACACTTGTATGAAATACTATGAAAAACAAACACATAGGCACATGTCAATACATATATCGAGTCTATAAGAGTAAAAATAACACACGTAAACGTACCTCGATAATTAATGCCTTTATTGACAAATAATGACGTAAGTGGCCATTTGTGAAGATATGTAAATCCTACACAATTCTTAAAACAAATCTAGCACAAATCATAATGATAAAAGTGTAGGCTAAGAGATATCACAAGTAAGCTCATGCCAAAAAAATCCATAAGAGACGATAACACACTTTAGTCTACAAAAATGCACAAGAGTTAAAAACATCATATAAGGTCTTCTTTTTCAAAAATATTTTAAAAGCACAAATATATATTGAAGACCTTAATTAAAAAATAAATACTTGAAAACTCATTTTGCAATTAAGACACAAATAAAAGCATGCATAATAACAAAATAAAATGCATATTTAAATAGGGAGATACGGGTTACCAATTACACCATTTCCATGGGTTGTGTCGTTCCCATTGTTGATGATATCTTCCCTTTGAGAAGTCACTTTGTTGATGATGGCTCCTTTGATTACTCCATTTCCAAGATTTTTGTCCTTCCCATTGTTGATAGTCTATTCTTCTTTGAAAATCATTTTGTTGATGATGTCTTTGCCATTTCCAAGGATTGTGTTTTTTCCATTTTTGATTATGTCTTCTTCTTGGAAATTTGCTTTGTTGGAAATACTTTCTCCTTCTTTGATCAAATGAAATGGTCATTTGATGTCTTCTTGGCGGTATAAATTTTCTTCGATCATTATTTCGCCGAGTACCTAATTTGACATTGTTTTGTGGTACCCTCATGTGTTTGGGTCCTTTGGGATTAGTCTTGAGACTTTTAGGTCTCCAACAATAATTAGAGCTATTTCTAGCTCGACAAGAATTAGCCGTATGACCCTTTTTACCGCAATAAAAACAAGTAATAATTCTAGGAGCATAATGACCAACATGCTTAGAGACTTGATTCTTTTTCATATGATTGACAACATTAAATTTATGATCAAGTTCTAGTTTCGAATTATCACAATAATCAACAATTTCATCGGTACTCAAGTTGGATTTAGATAAATCCTTTTTCATGCAATTAATATCCTCAACAAGAGTACTATTTTCTTTTTCAAGGTTTCTAACCTTGTCAAGTGTGGTGGTGTGAGCACATGATATTGATTCATAGGAAGTAAATAAGTTATCCTTTTCATTTTTCAAAACATTGAATTCCTTTTTCAAGTTTTTGTATTTAACAAGTAAGTTTTGGAATTCATTTTGAAGATCATCAAAATCATTTTGTAAATCACTATAATCATTTTGAATGATAATATCATAAGAAGTGGAAGGTTTAAGACATACCTCATTTTCTTCTTCGATGCCCATAAAACAATATTCAACTTCTTCATAGTTGGAAGTTGTAGGAGGCTTGTTCCTTTGATTTGAACTTGTATCCCTTTGAGAAGTAGATGCTTTTGTTTGACTCCTTTCATTTGCAAATACTCCATAGATGGCTTCTAATTTTTTCCATACTTCATGTGCCGATCGAATTCCTACAATATGTTCATATTCCAAATTAGTAAAAGAACAATACAAATAATTGAGAGCTTTACCGTTTTGGGAGATGATTTTCTTCTCTTCATCATTTAGCTCTTTGAGGCCTTTGGAGGTGTGTGGTGTGTTTTTCATCGGAATAGATTCTCCATTGATGACGATGTTCCAAATATCGAACCCGCAACCTTGTAAATAACATTCCATTCTTTCTTTCCAAAATATATAATTTTTGGAATCAAATAGTGGTGGCTTGGTGGTGGAGGTGCCGGAAAGATGAGCTTCGTTCGTAGCCGACGATCGTTCCTCTTCACTCGCGATGTGAAACGAGCTTGCCAAAGAGTTTGGCTCTGATACCACTTGTAAGTCCAAGCGGCTACGATAATCTAGGGGGGTGAATAGATTATCTCCATCTTTTCGATTTTACCCTCTTTTTCTAACTGAATGCTCAAAGACAATAATAAAGGTGCAGAATGTAAACAACACGCGTCGATTTATAGAGGTTCAACCCACCTAGGGCATAATCCTCTACCACCCCAGTATATCCGGGATGGATTTCAAAAAGAAAAAAGATTTTATTAATTTACCAAAAATTAATACAACACCAACTCACAACAACACCTTGAAGAGCACCACACTCTTCTTCAACACCACCTTTGAGATTACCACAATCTCGTCTTGAAGATTACCACAATCTCCAACGGCACCTTGTGAAGATTACCACAAACTTCAAACTTGAAGAATACCGAATTCTTCAACACCTCGACAAGAAGATTACCACAATCTTCTCACACCTAACACCTAGATCACCCAAGTGTGTTCTTACCACAAGAACACTCACAAGGATATCTTGTGTTGAATGATAACCCAAAAATTCAAGATTACAACTCGATAATGAATAATACATTTGAGTGCAAGTGTAATCAAGAATAGCCTAGACCTCAAGGATGTGAAAGTGAAAAGCTAGGCAAATTACAACAAGAATAAGACAATGTAAGAACAAGTGTATTCTTGAGTGTATCTTGTTGTGTTGTAGTTTTCTCTCTTATAGTGTTGCTTCAATTCTTCCTCTATTTATAGAAGATGTCTTGTATATGATAGGCTCCTCTTGGGGACATGAATTCTGTAAAAAATTGCAAAACAATTGAAGAAAATAGCATTAGAAATCAATCCCATAAATTAAGGAAAAGATGTCTCATTGACAACGGTTACATTTTTTTTGTCAAACTTAAGAGCGACCGGTCGCAGAGAAATAGAAGTTTGAAATAAAAAGTAACAATTTACACAGGGCGACGGTCGACATGCACCTCGACCGGCCGACCCTAACTTCAACCGGTCGCACTTTGCATCAAAAATGAAAGCAGAAGTTCTGTTTCGTGAAATGAACTCCAGTGCACGGTCGCCTCTTTTTGACCGGTCTGGTCGACCTCCTAAATGCAATGTTGTCCGATTTTTGACAAGAAAATAAAATTCGTAAAAACATTTTAAACCGATCGGGAGTATTTAGGACAACATTAGAAATATAGTTTTGAAGAAATAAAACATTAACACAAAAAGTGTTGTCCGATATTAATTCCAATAAATACTCCAAAAAATAGTAAAAACATTTTAGATCAATTGGGAGTATTAGGACAACATAGTTTCAATGTAAAAACCCATTGACTTAAAATCATTAAAAGCGTTGTCCATTTTAGTTGAAAACAAACTTGAAGAATTACTTCAGAAAATATTAAAATCATTTTAAATCATTTAGGAGTATTTGGACAACCTTTAAAAACATTGTTTTGGTGTAAAAACAACATCATCAAAATAATGATAAAACCATTTATCAAACACTATTCTGTTTCAGTCCTTACTCAAGATATTTACATACATGCAATCCAACTCATGATTACAATCCTCTATAGTGTTTGATTTCATTAGAAAGTTAGTGCAGATCTATTGTATTTGATTTCATTGCCAAAATTGTAATTTACGATTTAGCATAAATTTCTAAATGTGTTGGGAGAATTCTAGAAGAAGAACATGAGGAATACAAGGAGACTCAAGGCAAAAGACTCTGCACGTTCCAACATTCATTATTTTTAATATAGTTTGTTGATGACATGAATTTTGATGGTTTTGAGTTGGGGTAAAGGGTTGTGACCTTTTTTTTTGGAAAAGGATTGTTGAGTTTCTTAGTTTTTTATTTTGAGTTACAATACTTATTTTTCTTATCTTTTTGTTTTTCCGATTTTCTAATTAAGCTTTCTCTAAGGAAGATGTAGTTTGTAATTCACATTTATTTTCTCTTTATTTTTTGTTCTTCAACGATGATAGCTAAAACATTTGTCTCTTTTGCCATATCTCCATCTCGGTGACTAGAAATGAGTCTTTTATGAATTACTCGCTTGATATTGGCGCACAAACTTCCGAGTGTTGCGAGTCCAAGTAGGAGGCGAGAAAAGGAGGTATTGTTCCTCGTGAGTTTGTTGAGGCATTAATACCCCCTGCACTGATTAGTGGGACTTCGGATGTTAGCAATTATTTTTAACTCATATATTTGATCCATTTTTACGAGATCACGGAATACTCAAGCACAAAGGATTCTGTTGCTGAAGAAGAACAAATATGGGAAAATTGCAAAAATAGTCCCATAAGTTATGGTCATTCCCATTTAAGTCCCCTACGTTTTGAAGTTTATGTCTTAGTCCCATATGTTTGTGATTTTTGTATTTTGGTCCCATAAGTTTTAGTATAGTGCAATTTTAGTCCTATAAGTTCCTATTAGTTATAATTTTGGTCCCTAGGGGCCACTTTATACTTACATAATGTCCAAAATGCCCTTATTTGTTCAAATGACTTATTTGACTAAGTTTTGGCTCAAAAAAATAGGGCCGAGTCTAGCTATCACTTTCGCCCCATTGTACCCTCCTCCCGCCCGCCTATTTTTTTAATATATTTAATTTATATTTTGCATATATAATATATATTACAATATAATTTTATCTTTTAATATTATATCTAACATTTATAAATTGATAATAACAACTTTTGTAAAGAATATTTTATAAATATATTGATTTATTTTCCTTTTTTTTCATTTTTCTATTAACTCTAATTTAACTCGGGTCAGGATGGGGCGATCGCCCCATCCCATTGCCATCCCTAGCAGAAATGCATGGCCAGCCCAATCCGAAAATTCATTTTGTGCATGACTATTGGCGTTTGGGCCAAAAGTCGGGCCAAGTTGGCCCCACGAGCCGACCAGGCTAGACCAAATAGACTCGAAAATTTTTGGGCCTAGAAAATCACAGCTCAACCCGATCTAAACCCAGGCCCACTGGTCGGACTTAATTTTTCCAGCTCTAATACGGATTAGATGTACTGGGTCTAGTTGTGATTTCTCATATGGCATGTGTTCATATTTGGCCTTTTAGCCTAATTTGAGCCATGCATGGGTCGAAATTGCCACCTCCAGAAAAATATGGGACTATAATTTGTACAAGTCTAAAATGCTATTTTTTGCTATAAGGGTAAAACGGTCAAGGACTAAACTGCTACTTTACAAAGTTACAGGACTAAAATGCGACAGGCCGTAACTTATGGGACTAAATTTGCAATTTTCCCAACAAATATTTCATCATTTGGAAGCACGATGGAAATAGGTTTCATTTTCTCATTCCCTTTCATGCATAACTTCATTAAGTCTGGAACTCTTATTAGGTGGACAGAGGGATTCTCTATTAATGACATGGCATAATCTTTCTTTTAAGCAACCTTTTTTTTTATTTCATATGTTCATTAGTTTAGGATGTTACCAACGGTATATATTAACTGTGAGTTCTGTATGAAAGCTGCTTTGTTGCCTGAGAATTTTATTTCATGTTGTATTCAAGAAATCAACTTGTCGTTTATACAAACTAATTTCACCTTCCTTTTGGTGCCATTTCCCTCGTAAATCATGCAAAAAGAAAAATTATTCAACTAAATAAATAGACAACACTTTTAGTACACTCCACTTCACTATCTTGGACCTTAGTTTAGTTGGTCTTAGCCCGAACCTCAGGGTGTTTTTTTTTTTTTGTAATTATCCCTAATTAATATTGCTATTACAAGTTGTCTTCAAGGGAAATGATCTATGTTATTTTTCAACTACTGAGTTCTCGATGTTCTTCATAGACTTGAGCATATGACTGTTTAGCACTATATTCTCTGTCTAGAGTGAAAAATTCTACATCTTGATAATTGCGTTTAAACGCATAAAATTTGCATCCACAGTTCCTAGAGGTTTGGTTTCTTGACAATCACATCTACTACTCTTCAATCTTGACATGGACACCCATTTGTTTAACCAGCCTCACAAAGATTCTCCTCTTCAATCTCTAAAGAATACAGAGATGGTTCCTTTTCGAGTCTTTATAAGTTAAAAGATATTATTTCATGAGATTATAAGATGAGAACAACCAAGGTTAAAATATGCCCTTTTGTGGCTACAGTAGCGGCAAACCTGACTTTTTTATCGGGTTTGTATCTTGGGCTGTTGCGCAATCGATGAAAGTTTTCTTGAATTTTTGTATGGAGAGGAAATGGGATTTCAGGATTATGTTTCTTTCTGGTGGAAACTGGAATGCCTCCTTCACATTATGCACTGTGCACTGCATTGACAACTTCTGTAGCTATTTGTCATGGGGTTGTTGATTATTTGTTTTCAGTTTGTTTGGCGTTTAGTTTGATTGTTATGTATGATGCTATTGGCAAAAGTTGAGGTTCTCAATTAGATAGTTGAGGATTTGTTCCAAGAAGGGCACTCGATAAGCCAAAGAAAGCTGAAGGAACTTCTTGGTCACACTCCAGGTCTGCTTGTTTCCCATCTGATATGCTTGAATGTTTCCTAGGGTCTGCCTTTTTTTCTCTTTCCTTAAACCCTACTTCTTCTCTCTGTTTCATATATTTCGAAATTGAGAATTTTCATCCGAAATTTTTGTCGCGATTTGTCTCTTATTTTTCTCCGATTTGTTGCGATTCTTCAATTTCAACTCACTCTCTAGTCGAAACGGGTAACTGAATATCACTTTTAACATATTTTATGTGTTATGAGAAATACTTTCATATAAAATTAAGTATCACTTTCATGTGAAAAATATCACTTTCAGTATTAAAAGTATCACTTTCTATGTTAAAAGTATCACTTTCCGTGTTAAAAGTATCACATAACTCAGTATCACTTTTAACATATTTTCTGTGTTATGAGAAATACTTTCATATAGAAGTATCACTTTTCATGTTAAAAGTAGCACTGTCTGTGTTAAAAGTATCACAAAACTGAGTATCACTTTTAACATATTTTCTGTGTTATTAGAAATACTTTCATATAGAAGTGTCACTTTTCATATTAAATGTATCACTTTATGTGTTAAAAGTATCAATTTTCCTGTGAAAAGTATCAGTTTGCATGTTAATACTATTAATTTGTTCATTTGTTTCTGATAAATAATTTTCATATAGAATTATCACTTTTCATGTGAAAAGTATCACTTTCTATGTTAAAACTATCACTTTCTGTGTTAAAAGTATCACATAAGTAAGTATCACTTTTAACATACTTTCATATAGAAGTATCACTTATTTACTTATAAGTATCAATTTTTGTGCTTATAGTATCACTTTTACAAACAAAGTATCATACGACTCTTGTGGTAGGTTTTGGTAATATTACTTGATGTTTTCTGTAATTGGGACAACTGCAGGTGAAAAGTATAACTTTTGTACTTAACAGTATCACTTTTTTGTTTAAAGTATCACTTTTTAATAACAAAGAATCAGACGAATTTGGCCAAAATTTTCATTCACTAATTACAGAAATATCAATTTAAAAACTACAGAACAATAATATCAATTTAATACAAAAGTATTGAAACAATGTCTAAAACAATCGAGGATTTGGTTGGCTTCATTGTCATGCTCTTTACGATTATCCATTTTTTGGCATCAAAGATGGTGTTTTCAAGTTCTGCTAACGTAAACGAGCTCGCGCGGGAAAAGTCGGCGTCGAAGATGTGTTTTTCGGCTGCTACTTGCGCGTTTGAGGGTTGCCTACTGCAATGAGAGAGATGGAGAGAGATCGCAAGCTGAGGGTTTTCTGTGTCATGGGCTTTAATTCGTTTTGGGCTTTTGGTCCTTTTTCTCCAGGAGGTTGGGTTGGGCGGTGGGCTTGTAGCTATTTAGGCGGGGTTTTGGAGCGGGTTTAATATTTGGAGCTTCGTCTTACAGATCTAGATCCCTCTTGTTGAATTCATTCCAAATTCAGAACGAAGATATTTCGAAGGTAAATATTGAGGAAGAAACCACCGAGAGATGGAGGGTACGTAGGGAAAGTTTAGTGGTGAGGCAATCCCTCTTATATGATTTTATATTCCTAATAGAACTATATTCTTTTAATGTGTTTGTTTCATATTATTCAATATTAAAATTGATATTAGACTAATTATAGAATTATTGAGACAAAATAATATATCATAAAAATATAATGAAATAGAACAATTGAACTATGATTTAAAAGTTGAAGGGCTTCTTCATCGTTGCAAAACATTTTAAATGAAGAATTTGAATAGAATTGATCGTCCTACATATATAATTCGGTATTTGATTGTATCAATTTTACTCAAAATTTCCACAATATATGTAGGTCTATTATATATTCAACTATATAAAATAATACTTTTTAATATACGTTTGCTTATTATTACAATTTTAAAGATGATATTATCATAATCATGGAACTATAGAGTATGAGTGATATTCAAATTTCATTAATGACATTTGTAAGAGTTTCACAAAGAAATTAAAAAAAAAAGTAGAAGATAGTAATATTCACCAAAAAAAAAACAAGATAATGATCAATGGAGTTTCATTTGATTCTATGACAATTTCATTTAAATTTTCTGAGACGAGTTTATAAACTCAAAATGTTTACTATGGTTCTCCTATTTCATTTTATTTCGTAAAATACAAGTATTTGTTGTTGCATATCTTTCTTCAAATGAAAATGTATTGTTTACATCATTGATGTAAATTTTAATATGATTAGAGTTCACGTGCAATGCACGTGCACTTTACTAGTACCAACAAATGGAGCACATATCAAATTATACTTATTTGTGCGATAGGTGGTATCAACTGATAGAACATCTCCAAAATATTCATAATCAACCCGACATCTGTAATCCCTAAAGAAGAAATTCATTATCCTATTATCATCATCCACTTGCACATTCCAATAAAAAATTTAAGCCTCATTGTTCGACTTATTTATGAAATATTGGAGTAAAGCGAGATGCATCTCCATTCTCAACTTTGGTATGTTTTCTTAGACGATCAAAGTAATTATATGCATCTTTTCGAATAAATCCCAAATTTTGTGATCCATGTGCTTCATTTTCCATATACGAAACAACATTAGCAATAGATATTCGAGCATTCACCATTGCTTCTAAGTTGATTTCTGAGCATGGGATATATTGCGGGATGATCTCAACAAATGTGATTAATCAACATCAACCATTTCATGGTTATGCTCCATTACAAATCTAGTCACTTTCTACTCTTCCCCTTTTCCCCTTCCAATTCTATGTCTTGCCTTACATTTAGTTCTAGTTATCAGCTTTTGATAGATCGGCAATCTATTGTTTGAACGTCGTTCATCTTTAACACCTTCACAAGAACATTCAAATTCTATTGTTTGGAGTTCCTTACTATGAGGAAAATAACGTTGATCCCCCTTCTAAACACTAAAACCTTTTGCATGTGCATAGTTACAATACAATAAATATGCATCTTCAACACTTTTCATGACTTGGCCAACTCGGTAATCTACTCTCCAATTGCTCTACAATTGATTTCTCGAGATAGTACCTCATCATGTTCTCGATTACGGAACTACACATTGCTCCCGAGGCCTATTTGTATCTTCAATTTCATCACCATTATCTTCCTCCAAGTCTCGTAAAAACAAACATCCCAGTGAATTAAAATAGTCAATTATCATCATAATTACTTTCTATAAAGAAAAAAACATTACATACCTGTAACATCATTTCTATTGTCTTCTTCTGGGGATAAAGGGTAATTTTGTTCCATTAAATGGTGACCTACAAATTGTAATCAAACTCTTTATGGATATTTAGTGTCGAAATATATATAATAAAATAATATGGTTTATCACAACAAAAATTGTTGATATAACTTATGACAAGAAAACCTGTGAAGGCATATATGTCTTATATCTATCAATAGATGCCATAAATTTATAATATTGCATATATTATCTGTCAAGTATAAGTTCAACATATTAGATAGTATATTTCACACATTATGTGAATTCCCCTTAAATTTCTACAATGAACTTTATAATGTAGGTTATTTAAAAATAATTGCAGTGTTTTTTCCCCTAAATTAGGAAGAGGGTTTTATTTTTCAGAAAAATATACAAATAATTACATGTTTAGAGATAAATGTTTCAAAAAGAAGAAATAATCAAATGTAAGAAAAATCTTTTATTCCGATCCTTACAAATCAAAAGTGATTCTCTTTGAAATACGAACGCTATGTTATTAAACCCCTTGAAACTTATGTCCAACATGACTTTTTCTTTATATATATTTGTCCCACGTCTTGTCTTAATGTCCCACCTCAAGGCAAGAAGACTAGTTGAGTGGAGAGACGTGCGGGTTTATTCCCATATCTTGGAAGCTTAATTAATGAACCACTAGCTTGGACGTGCAAGCTTATCAACATAAACTATATATGTATATTTGGGGCATAATTAATACACCGCGTTGATCAGGCATATTATTTGAAGTTAAAAAAATGGTTTAAAAAATATCAGCACCACATTTTTCTAACTAATCTTATTTCATACTCCCAACGAACCAAACTGTGTGTTATTTATTGGATACGGAACTATAAATACCACCCAAAATGTACCATTATTTCTTCATCCTAAAAATAAAAGTCCTACTTTAATTTCTCTTAGAAAGAAAAGGAAAAACACTTTCCATTTTGATACCATTTTCAGTATTCATCAAACAACAAATTCATTTATCAAACATCAATTCATTTATTAAAAAATCATGGCCACAAGAGGCATTAAGTACACGTGCATTTTGATTCTTATTGTGATAGCCATCATCGCATGCAACCAAAAATGTGAAGCCGCGCGCCACTTGTTACAGGCGGGTCATGATGGTGCCTTAAAGGGCTCCCTTAATGGGGCTGGGAAGATGCCTGGTGGGGCTGATAGATCACTAAAAGGGACAGGCTCAATGACAGGGGGACGTCACCTATTACAGTCGAGTCGTGGAATTCCCTTGGGGTCACTGTGAATGGGGTTACGAAACCGCGTGGTTGGGTAGCTACCGCGATGAGCGTGGTAGCCTTATTAAACAGAGAGCCTACGAGGGGACGCCGCCTGTTACAGGAGGGACACGAGACATTGGAGGGCTCGCAAAAGGGGTTAGGTCGCTACCCGGTGTGGCTAGTGGCTCGCTAGATAGGGCAGGCTCATTGACTGGGGAGCTTACGAGGGGACGACACCTATTACAGGTGGGACATGGGGCACTGGAGAGCTCGCTAGATGGGGTTGGGTCGCTTCCTCGTGGGGTTACTGGCTCGCTGAATGGGGTAGCTCATTGACTGCGGAGCTGACATGGGCAAATTTCTGATAAACTCTTTTTCTTTCCTCTACATTTATCTCCCTACTTTTCGAGTGATTAATTTTCCAGTAATTGTGGTTTTTGCGGAATAACGAAGCTTATTTATATTAAGAGTATTAATTACAGGGTAAGTGTTATCTTATATTTATCTTGTGAATGGTGATTTTATTTGTAAGTTAATCACATGACAAATTTATAATAATTCGTCATCCTGTGGTTTGTATTTAGTTGGAGATTTGTTTTTTATTTGAGTTTGAAGAGGAGTCTATCTAATTGTGATAAGTCATGATTTTATTTGCAGTGGGATTTTTTTTTTTGTAATGCTTTTCTGTTCAAGTTTGTAATATACTTCTCAAAAAAAAAAAGTTTGTAATATAATTTTGGCTATTGATTTTTAGTACCTGATCTATAGGCACTTTACTAGTATGGTAACTGACATTTCTGAGTTACCAATTTAGTACTCATACTTCACATTTTTTTATAAATTGGTAACTATTTACTTTTAAGGACGAAAATGCCCTCAAAAAACATAAATATACTCAAAATGAATTTTTTAATATACTTATTTAAATTATAAAATCAATTAAAAATTTAACTAATTTAATTAATAAAAAATATGAAGACGTTTCTAAAAATATTAATAAAGTTTTAGAAAAAATAAAATTAATTACATTAAATTAGTTAATTAATAAACATGAATTAAAATTTAATTAATCGAAAAGAAGAATCAGTTTAGTTAACTAATTTCAAATTTTAAAATAAAAATTAAATAATATTAAAAATAAAATTAAGATAGTAAATAAGAAAAGGATAGCAATTTTTTGATTGTTGTATTAATATTTAATTAGTTTTTTAATCGAACTTTAAAATAATTAATTAAAATTTTATTTTTTACAATTAATATTTTAATAATTTAAATAAGATGATAATAAGATATTTCTTAATTAAGATTTTTTTTAATTTTAATAATTCTAATTAAAACTTAACGTTTTAACAAAAATTTAAAAAAAAAAAACTTTGGGGCATTTTTGTCCTTAAAAGTGAATAGCTACCAATTTATAAAAAATGTTATGTATGGATACTAAATTGGTAACTCGAAATGTCGTCACCAAACCAACAAAGTGCCTATAAGGTTAAGATTAAAAAATCAATAACCCCGTAATCTTATCTCGATTCAAGCAGTGTTATCGTTTATATGGAATATATTTTCTATTCTAAAAATGATGTTATATCTACTGTACGGGTGATTGCTTCGTGTTTTTTAGTTGTTATCATTTGCCTTATAAAACCTACAATTTATGCTTGAAAATTAATATGCTATTCTCAACTCCTTTTTCTCTCAGTCCCATATGGCGGCTTCATATTTATCCATGTGGAAACCTTATATTATATATATAATCTTAAAGATATCAAATAATCCAAAAATCAATAATTTTATGATATCTATAGTTTTGATAAAATTAAAGATCGTATCTATACAACTTATTATAATTAAAAAGGTAACAAATAATCGAAAAGTTAAAGCTTCTATCTACACAATCTAAACAATCTATCTATATAATTGGAAGATATATTTATTGAATACTTTTGATTAATAAAACTAGCACAATTAATTAAGTGATTCTTTAAATGCCAAAAAATTATATATTAGTCATTGCAATATACAATTAGTTTGGTAATATTATTATATTATATTATGTATTATTTGTTTTTTCTGTACATTTTTGTTTTTCCATTTTTCTCGTATATATGGTCATAGTAGATGAATATAGATTGTGATTCAATCATTTAAATGATACAACACTTTGTGATCTTATTTTCAGTTTAAATTAAAATTTGATCATTTTCAATTTATCTTTGTTTAAAAATATAAATAGTTTAATTTAATCACGGAGCACATGAGTCCAATTATTTATAAGGGCCGAGCTTGCAAGGATTAAAGGGATTCTGTTTTCTCATCGCTCTAAACAAAAAGGCACAAGTGCTAAATGGAATATTGAATATGTGTGAAAAAAATTGCAGATAATTCGCCATAGTTGCTAGAAATCGACTACAGTTCAAAGGTTGCTTATGAATATGTAATTTGTTGCTTGTATAGATGTGTCATGGTGCTTTTATATTTCATTAAAGCTACATAAGCAACAAATATACACAACATATGCAACACAAATATATTATATACATAAGCTAGTCATAAGCAAGAAGACTTATACTACAAAAGCAATGGAAGCAACAAACACATACTACATAAGCAACAAACATTTACTACATAAGCAACAAATATACACTACGTATGCACCCCAGATACATTTACTACATAAGCAACGAATATACACTATATATGCACCACAAATACATTAACTACAGAAGCAAGTCATAAGCAACAACCCTATAATACATAAGCAACAAATGTACACTACATATGCAACACATATATGATTAAATTACACATGTAATATGGTTATACTACATATGCAATATGATTATATTATACAAGTAGTTAACAACAAAATACGTTAGAGCGAAAAAAAACGTGAATATGAGCGAATATGGGTTGCTCAAAAACTGAAAGCACGTGTCGCGTGAAAGGGAGAAGAAAATTGAACGTGATTGAGATCTCATCAGATCTCAATAACTGATTCTACATTGTGAATGACCACCCTACCCTTCTTAGTTGCTGAAGCAAAAACAAATATAAAATCCCCTAAAAATCTGGACCACCCAAAAATATTAATCTATGGTTAGGATTGATTCCTATGGACTCACACTCAATTGGGAGGATCCATTGGATCCATATCTCTCTCTCTCTCTCTCTCTCTCTCTCTCTCTCTCTCTCTATATATATATATATATATATATATATATATAGGGAGAGGGTTATATGAGACCACCTCATAGTAGGGTAAGTCCGCAGGGACCAATCCTAGCCACATATCTAGATTTTTCAATGATTGTGATTTTAGAGCTAAAAATTCATATTAAATATTGGTAATTAGAGAAAGGGGTAAATTAGTCATCCTACAAAATTACCCAATATTCATGGGATTCTGTTCAAATTATGATCACACAATCTATCCAAATCTACATCAAATTCAACGTGAACAAATCTCATCTTCCTTAATCATCCTCCTTCTTCTTCAACTTACTACGTGAGAAATCATTCATCTTTCTTCTTCAACGCACTATTGTGTGAAAAAAATTAGACAATTTGCCATAGTTGCTAGAGTTTGACTTGATTCGAAGTTTGCTTATGAAGATGTAATGCTGTTTGCTTGTGTAGATGTGTCATTGTGTTTTTATATACCATTAACTACATAAGCAAGTCATAAGCAACAAATCCATACTACATAAGCAACAATCCTATAATATATAAGCAACAAATATACATTATGTATGCACCACGAATACATTAATCGCATAAGCAAGTCATAGCAACAAACACATACTACATAAGCAATAAACCTATACTACATAAGCAACGAATATACACTACGTATGCACCACGGATACATTAACTACATAAGCAAGTCATAAGCAACAAACTCATACTACATAAGCAACAAGTCGTATTAGATAAACAATAAATATACACTACGTATGCACCACGAATACATTAACTACATAAGCAAGTTATAAGCAACAAACTCATACTACATAAGCGATAAGCATATACTACATAAGCAACGAATATACACTACACATGCATCACGATACATTAACTACATAAGCAAGTCATAAGCAACAACCCTATACTACATAAGCAACAGAGAAATTTTTTGAAACTAAAACACCGGAGAGAGAGTGCGTGAAGAGTAGGTGAAATCGCGTGAAAGAGAGAATGAAATCTTAGTAATCGATTCTAAAGTGCCAAATTACCACCCTACCCTTTTTAATTCTTTGAAACAAAAAAATAAACATAAAAAAACCCTAAAAACTGGACCACCCAAAATTGTTGATCTATGGTTAGGATGTGTCCCCATAGACTCACCCCAAGTAGGAGGACCTATTTGATCCATATCATATATATATATATATATATATATATATAGGGATGTATCTCATGTGGCGACCCTCTTACTATGTGGCGGTGTAGGTAGACAGATCTCATCCATCCATCCTATTTAATCAATGATTGATTAGGCCTAAAAATATACAATTTTTTAATTATTTTATGTGTAAAAAGGGTAAATTGGTATCTATCAAAATAGTGTAAATATAATACCATATTTATTTTCCTAAAATCAAGGGATATATTCAATATCACCTTTCCATAACAGACATGCCTAATCATGAGCAAAAAAAAAATGGATTCACCCTCTTCTTCACTCTTCATTGACGAAATACAGCAGGGGAAAAAAATCTGCATCAAAATCACAAAAACAATCCCTATCCACCATTT